>JAEOAD010002757.1:4950000-5295000 GCA_036365145.1 Orientallactaga sibirica | reverse complement strand
GTTGGCTAGAAGTGGGTAATGATCTAAAGAAAGACTGAAATTTAAAAGCATGACTGGGCTGGAGAGATGGCTAAGCGGTTAAGGCTCTTGCATGCAAAGCAAGCGGACACAGGTTCGATTCCCCAGCACCCATGTAAGACAGATGCACAAGGCGGCACATGTGTCTGGAGTTTGTTTGCAGTGGCTGGAGGCCCTAGTCTGCCCACTCTCTCTCTGATCCCCCCAATAAAATTAATTAATTAAAGTATGACTTCTGGGAAGAAGGCCATATAAGAGAGTGAAATCTACCTTTGCCCAATTCCCTCCTCACACCATTGTCAAATGCCCCCTCATGGAGGATACTGTGACATTTATTGTGCATCTTCTGTGTTCCATATATTATGCTAAAGTAAATGAATGACACACATTACCTACAATCATCCCTTCAAATGCTTGTTTTGTGAAGGAAGGAAGAAAACTGGGTCCCAGTCATGTAGGATTTCTGGTCCACAGAGAATAAATTCTAGAACTGGAAAACTGAATCTCCTTTCTTTGATTTTTTGAGCCACAAATACTTCCATCTCTCAGATGACTGGCTAGAAGAAAACATGAAACACAGAGACAAAACAAGACAAAGAAGGGGCTGGAAGGATGGCTCAGCAGTTAAGGCACCTGCCTGCAAAGCCTAAGTGCTTGGTGTTCATTCTCTTTTCCTCTCTCCATGAACACAAATAAATAATTAAATAAAACTTTAAAATAAGAAAGGTTTATAAAGCACTTTGTCATATTCTCATTTTAATGATTATAGTGGTTTTGCAAGGAAGTCTTTTTTTTGTCTTGAGGTAGGGTCTCACTCTAGCCCAGGCTGACCTGGAATTCACTATGTATTCTCAGGCCCGTCTGGAACTCATAGTTATCCTTCTCCCTCTGCTTCCCCAGTGTTGGGATTAAAGGCATGCACCACCATGTCTGGCAAGGAAGCCATTTTGTTTGTTAATTTTTTTTCAATAAGACAGAAAGAATTGGTGTGCCAGGGCATCTAGTCACTGCAATGGAACTCCAGATGCATGTGTGACCTTGTGCACATGTCTCACCTTGTGTATCAGGCTTACATGGGTTCTGGGGGGTTGAACCTGGGTCCTTAGGCTTTGCAGGCAAGCACTTTAACCAGTAAGCCATCTCTCCAGCCCTTATTCACTCATTTTATGGATGAAGAAACAGGCTCATAGTGTAACTTGCCTACAATTAACAAGAGAGCCAGGCTCAACCCAGGACTCTCAGACTTATCTCATGGTCAGTCTTTTGACTCCATCAAAAAAGTACAAGCCAGACATGGTGGTGCACACCTTTAATGCCAGAACTCAGGAGACAGAGGAAGGAGGCTCACCATGAGTTCAAGGCCACCCTGATACTACATAGTGAATTCCACACCAGCCTGAGCTAGAGTGATACCCAAACTCTAAAAAAACAACAAAAAAAAGCGCAAGGAGAAGACATGGCTTAGCAGTTAAGGTGCTTTCCTGTGAAGCCTAAGGATCTGTGTTTGCCGCTTCCAATCCCACATAAGTCAGTCACACAAAGGTGAGGCAAATGCAAGGTTGCACATGCCCACTAGCTGTTGCAAGCATATGGAGTTCGATTGCAGTGGCATAGGCCCTGGTGTGCCAAATCTCTCTCTCTCTCTCTCTCTCTCTCTCTCTTAAAATAACAACAGCTGGAGAGATGGCTTAGCTGTTAAGATGCCTGCCTGCAAAGCCTAAGAATGCTTGTTCAAATCTCCAGGTCCCACATTTAGCCAGATGCAAAAGTGACAAGAGCACGCAATGTTGCACATGCGCGTGCATCCAGAGTTTGTTCACAGTGGCTGAGAGGCTGCTGGCACACCCATTCTCTATGTCTCTCTCTCTCTCTCAAATAAAAAAAAACATATTAAAAAAGAAGTACAGCCCAGCATGGTGGCGCTCTTGGGAGGCTAACGTAGGAGGATCACGATGAGTTCAAGGCCACTCTGAGACTACATAGTGAATTCCAGGTGAGCCTAAGCTAGAGTGAGACCCTACCTTGGAAAACAAAACAAAACAAAATAGCCAGGTAAGGTGGCTCACACTTAAATCTATCCACTCAGAGGTAGAAGTGGGAGAATAGCTGTGAGTTCCAGGCAAGCCTGAGGCTACATAGTAAATTACAGATCATTAGGGTCTCAGGAGGCAGAGAGACAACAAATGCAGATTGTTAAGTGTGCTTGTTCAAGTAGTAGACATTATGGTAGCTGTTATTTTTTTTTATTTCCTTTGTAACTGACAATAGTAATTGTTTGTATTTGTGATGTACAGTGTGGCATTCCCGTGCATGGATCAATCTTTTTTAAAATATATTTTTAAATTATATTTTATTCATTTATTTATTTGAGAGAGAGAAAGAGAGAGAGAGAGAATGGGCACACCAGGGCCTTCATCCACTTCAAACAAACTCCAGACACATGCGCCCATTTGTGTATCTGGTTTACGTGGGTCCTGGAGAGTCAAACTGGGATCCATTGGCTTTGCAGGCAAACACCTTAACCGCTAAGCCATCTCTTCAGCCCACATGAATCAATCTTTAACAATCAATCAGATCAGAGTAACTGGCCTACCACCTCAGAGTCGGCCACCCACAATCCTCTCTAGTGTCTCTTTGGAAAGATTGCTATCAAACTTGTCCTTTCATGCTATAGAACATTAGCCATCACTCTTCCTATCCAATGGCACCCCTATCACAACTAGCCACGCTTCCTCCATTTGCTTTCTCCCCACACTTCCTGGGCTCCGGTAATTACCTTTCTATCCTCTATTGCTTTGGGAGCAACTTTATTAACTTCCACATGTAAGTTAGAGCATGTGCTATTTACTTTTAAGTATCTGACTTTTTTTCTTTGAGGTAGGGGCTCACTGTAGGCCAGGGTGAACAGGAACACACTCTGCAGACCCCAGTTGGTCTTGAACTCATGGCGATCCTCCTGCCACTGCCTCCTGGGTGTTTAAAGGCATGTGCCACCACCACAAAGGGCATATCTGACTCTTTTTTTCCAATCCACACAATATCCTCCAGTTCTTTCCATGTAACTTCAAATGACTGAGCTTTCACTTAATGTCTGAATTATATTCTACCACATATATTATCTACACATGCACATATATAGCAGTTAACCTTATTAATAGCACCTGAACAGTGAATGTTCATCAACTGAGATCAGACGAACCTCTCATAATATAAGAGATGCTGGTAGCTCTAGCTGAGGGCAGACAGAGCCATTGAATTGAATAGAAAATGACTAATTTTGAGCCTTTTTTTTTTTTTTTTTTTTTTTTTTTTTGAGGTAGGGTTTCACTGCAGCTCAGGCTGACCTGGAATTTACTATGTATTCTCAGGGTGGCCTTGAACTCATGGCAATCCTCCTACCTCTGCCTCCTGAGTGCTGGGATTAAAGGCGTGAGCCACCACATCCTGCTTACTTTTGAGCCATTTTATGAGGAAATATTGTTAAGTACTTAGGTTAATTTTGAACAGTAGATAAAGCTATTGAGACATTATCAGGATAATATAGAGCTATATAAAACATTCTTTTATTATTTATTTTAGAGGGAGGGAGGCAGGGAGGGAAAGAGACAGAGAGAGAAAGAGAGAGTGGGTCAGGGCCTCCAGCCACTGCAAATGAACTCCAGACACATGTACCACCTTGTGCTTCTGGCTTACGTGGGTCCTGGAGAATTGATCCTGGATCCTTTGGCTTTGCAGGCAAATGCCTTAACCATTAAGCCATTTCTACAGCCCAGAATTATCACATTGTTTTTAATGATTTTTTAAAAAAATATTATTTATTTATTTAGAGAGAGAGAAAGAGGCAGACAGAGAGAGAGAGAGAGAGAGAGAATGGGCATGCCAGGGCCTCCAGCCACTGCAAATGAACTACAGATGCATGTGCCCCCTTGTGCATCTGGCTTACATGGGTCCTGGAGAATCGAACTGGGGTCCTTTGGCTTTGCAGGCAAACACCTTAAACACTAAGCCATCTCTCCACCCTTAATCATTTTTTATCATTTTCATTCTCTAGGTATACAATAATATAATCTATAAGGAGTGATCATTTTACCTCCCACATTCAGATTTTATATTCTTTATTTTCCTCTCTTTTCTAATTGAATTAGCTGATACTTACTGATTCTATGAAAACTAACAGTCACGGTGATAATCGTGCCTGTTGTGTTATTATTGCTCTTCCTTGAATGTACGACTGGACTTGTCTAAAGTCTGTGTAAATCTTTTCTCAATTGTGAAGTGGGGAAGTGTCCCAGTTAGAAGAGTTGTAGTGGGACAAGTAGACCTGAGATTCCCCAGCCTCCCTTATCCCAGCCATGAGCCGTCAGTAAGGCAGTGATGAAGGACTGGGTTGGGGACCAGTCACTATAAACAGATCTCTGTAGAGGTAAAGGAATGAATACAGGCAGATCTGCTTAGAGGAACTCCACCACCCCTGCAGAACCACTAGGTGACTGGTGAAAATGCTAATGTTTTTGACACCTCCGTGGGCTGTCAGTGCTACAGTGTCTTCCAGAGGTCACGACAGTCCCAGAAACCACTGGAGACCAGAGGTCATGCTCAAGGGGATGGCCATGCCCTTCTTATGGTCAGAGACCGATTTCCATGAGGCTTGGGTTACAGTTCATTCCAGTAAGCTGCTGGATGACCTCTTTAAATCTCGACTTATTTTTGAAACCACTAGATAGGCTGAGACACACAAGAGTTCAAACCTCACTAGATCTGTCTTGCTCTTCTTATAAATGGCATTATTCTTTTAAATCACTTATTTATTTGTTTGTTTGTTTGTTTGTTTATGGGATAGAAAGAGAAATAGGGGCAGGAAAGATGGCTTAGTGATTAAGGAGCATGCCTACAAGCCCAAGGACCCAGGTTTGATTCTCCAGGTCCCACAGAAACCAGATGCACTTGGTGGTGCATGCATCTGGAGTTCATTTGCAGTGGCTAGAGGCCCTGGAGTGCTCATTCTCTCTCTCTATCTCTCTCCTTATCAGCAGTCTATTATAAGCATATAAGACAGTGCAATAGAAACAAAGATTTAAAAGAGCTGTTGACTTGCCTCTCTTCTGTATCTGTATTAAAGCTCCCTTAGTCTTTTGAGAGAAGTGGAGAAATAAAAAGTCTGGGTCAAATTGGGGTTATGAGTATGCTGGACGGTGGTTGGCAAATCTCCAAGGCTGTAATTGCTAATCTGATCTTTCTGTTTGCTTCTCCAACGTGGCTTTGAGAGAGGGATTGAACAAGTTACAAAACAGGGCTGGCTCTGAATGCTACAGCTAAACACTCCAGGCTTCACTGGTTTCTACACAGCCGGAGAAACTGGAAGATTCAACAACCCCTGTTCTAAATTTAGTTGAAGTGAATTGGGAAAGAGTTGCATTGACTGTCTTTGGTATTTTTACAAAAGGGATTAGGTTAGACTCATGACAAAATAGCAACAAGAACAACAACAAAACCCCAGAGATTTTTTTTCCCTACAGAAATAGCATTGCCCACCCTTGTGCCATAGCTTTTATTTCTGCCATCTGGGAAGATGGTGTGCAGTTGCTTATAATCTGCTCCCCTCACAAGCATCTAAACATCGTCTCCAACACAATGATTTTGCTGTGTGTGTGTGTGTGTGTGTGTGTGTGTGTGTGTGTGTCCCTGTCCTCCTAGAAGGTACAGCATGTGCATGGCACAGAGGGGTGCTCAGTACATATTGGTGACAAGAATAAATGGATAAATGTGTACTGGTCATGGTTGATTTTATCTTTTGGAGGGGGATTTGAGAAAGGGATGGGGTCATTTGTAAAACATTGGAGATCAGAGTCACTATATTTTAATGCAATGACATTCCACTTTGATTTGGGGAATCAGGTATTTTCTCAGTGTTAACTAATGGTTTCTGTATGGAAGGCTCTCCTGTGTCCTCCCTCTTAAAAGGAGGGGTCTACTATTGTTTGTCGGAATGTAAATTAGTGCAGACATTATGGAAAACAGTGTGAGGATTTCTCTACTAAAATGGGTTCACACAGCCATCCCACTACTAAGTATATGTCCAGAGGAAGTGAAATGAAATCAGTATATAGCACAGAACCAGGCATGATGGCATGTGACTGCTTTCTCAGCGCTCTGAAGTCTGAGGCAGCAGGATAAGGCTAACCTGGCTATGTAGTAAGATCCTGCCTCACAAGAAAAAAGAAAAGAAAAAAAAAAAAGAAAAGAAAAGAAAAGGCAATTTTACTACCATGTCTGCAGTAGCCAGAATATGCAATCAACATAAATTTCCAAAACAGATTTATGGATAAAGGAACCGTGGTATGTATGTGTACAAAATGTCACCGGCATGACACATTCCCATTCCCTCATTTCAACATGGATGAAGCCAGAGATGATTATACTCAATGAAATAATCCCAGCACAGAAGGTAGAGCATCTTAGGATCACATCCACAAGTGGAAGGTATGAAAATGGTCTCAAAGAAGTTGGCAGTAGAAGAGTGGTGACCAGAGGCTGGGGGTGGGGTGCAGTGGGGAAGGTTAGTTCATGGGAAAAGAGTTATTGCTTGATAGAAGGGGATACATTTTACACTCTACACCACAATATGATGAATGTGACAAACAAAGTAACAATGGTGATGAATTTGCTACTTACTCTAAGTTGCTCACGACCTATTGTGCACATGAATGAAGATAGCATATCATATCTCATAAATATATACAGGCAGCATGCCAATCAAAAACTCAATAAAATACACGATTTCTGTGTGAGCTTGCTAGGTGGCTAAAAACATTTGCTATGCAAGCTTGATGAGTGAGTTCAAATCCCCAGAACCTACCTAAGGCAGGATGGAGATGGGACATGTGTCTGTCCAACACACCTATAGTTATACCTGTAACTTCCACTGCCTAGCATTTCTGCCTTTCCATAAAGGTCATCAACCAGTTTGAGTTGATTTTGGTGCAGGATGAGAGATGTGGGTCTAATTTTGTTTTTCTGCAATCGGGTTTCCCCCTTGCATTCCTGAATCTGAAGAACGAACACGTTTCAGTCAACTCTAAAGGCTATTCCAGCTCACCCTTTTCTTCTCTCTCCTTTTACTGTCTCTGCCTGGGTACTTATGCATGGCTCCCCTCTTCTCTGGGGGGAGGGGAGCAGAGCACTGTTTCTTCATCTGGATGGTTTTCTGCTTGCCTTTGGTTTATCATTTGGGGTCACTTCTCACTGTAATAACATGTATGATTTCCCTCTGGTCCCTGAATCTACCACTTGTTTATTTCCCTTACACTCCAGATCCACCATGGTGAGCGCTCCCTCTAACTCTAGGCCTCCTACCTGTGTAATTTCTCTTGACTTGGGCTAACCATTGGTGTGACTTTCTTCACTACTCCTCCTCTCAATCGCTTGGTCTTGGTCTTGCTTTGATATTTTTTTCTCTCTGCTATTCTTCCCTAAGCCACTACCACTTATTTGCCCTCTTAATGTTCTTCCCTGGGGAAACTCAAAGTGAATGCTGTGGTTGTTCCTTCTAAATCTCCCTACATAAGCACCTACGTTCTATCTTCTACATGTTTATGGTTCTGCCCCAGCCATGTCTCTCGAATGAATCTGATGGACTCTGCTGTGTCTTCCACATGAGTCTGTGTTTCCCACTTCCCAACGTGCTGGTGCCTCTGCTCTGGACTTCTTCCTGCATCCCAGTTTCCCTTAAGTAAACCCCACAATTTGTGATTTCTCCCTAAATCAACTTAATGATTCATAAATGATCCTTCTTGAGTTCATCTTTATTAATTTTTTGTTAGAAGTAGGACAGGGCCCAACATTTGGGTTCATAAATTTGGTGGAATCCCACCATGTGGTAGTTTGAATGGATGGCCCCCAATACATTCAGTGTTTTATCTTTCAGTGTTTTATAAGTTTGTTGTGTGCATCTGCATCCACCTGGCTGGAGGCGAGGTCACTGGGTGGATCTTAAGGTGTGGTGGTGGGTTTGAGATTGAGATTCCATTGTAAGGATATGCAAAGTGGGCCTAGTTCCTGAAGTATGCTGTGCTTTTGGCTTTTGGCTTTGCTGTTTGTGTTTGGTCCTGGGACAGCAAGCCAGCTTCTTCAGCCATTACGGAACTTCCCCTGGATCTGTAAGCTTCAATAAATAATATCACTTCCTCCATAACTGTGCCTGGTCTGGAAGTTTATCTCAGAGAACCTAAAGCTGTCTGCTACACTCCCGAACCCCAAAATCTTGAGTCACCACTTCTCATTGTCATTCTGTCTCTGTGTTTTTGTTGCTATTTGGTATTGAAGTGCTTTGACTCGTTTCATTTTCTTTTTGTGTACCTTCTGTAGTATACATGGGGTTACTTTGGGGCTTATGTAAAATAAATTAGTCCATTTTAAGCTGATAACAAGTGGCAAGTTCAGTTGTATACAAAAGTTCTACATTTTAACTTCTCTCTCCTTCTTCCCTTTATGTTATTGGTGTCACAATTTAGATCTACTTATATTGTTTATGTTTTAACATATTTTAGAGTCCTTTTAAAGATTCTATTCATGTATTTTTGATTTTCTGGGGGAGGGGTTTCGAGGTAGGTTCTCACTCTAGCGAAGGCTGATCTGGAATTAACTATGTAGTCTCAGGGTGCCTCAAACTCATGGCCATCCTCCTACCTTTGCCTCCTGAGTGCTGAGATTAAAGGCATGTACCACCATGCCTGGCTAACTATTTTTGCTTTTATATTTATTTATGAGAAAGAGAGAGAGAGAATGGGCATGTCAGGGCCTCCAACCATTGTAAACAAACTCCAGACACATGAACCACCATGTGCATCTGGCTTATGTGGGTACTGGGGAATCAAACCTGGGTCCTTAGGCTTTGTAGGAAAGCACGTTAACTGAAAAGCAATTTCTCCAGCCCTATTTAAGTTAAATATATATATGAGAGAAAGAGAGGCAGAGAGAGAGAGAATTGGGGCACCAGGGCATCCAGCCACTGCAAATGAACTCCAGACACAGGCGCCCCTCTTGTGCATCTAGCTTATGTGGGTCCTGGAGAATTGAACTAGGATCCTTTTGGCTTTGCAGGCAAGTGCCTTAACTGATAAACCATCTCTCCAGCCCTATTGTGGGTATCACTAGAAATGAACTCCATATGCATGCACCACTTTGTGCATCTGACTTCTTGTGGGGATTGAGGAATTGAACCCAGGCTATCAGGCTTTGCAAGCAGCACCTTTAACCACCAACTTCAGCACTTTGATAGTCCTTTGAAAAGTGGATTCTTTGGCATGTGCATGTGGATAGCAATATGTGTGATATGATGTATGAGGTATATTCCCGTGTGTGTGTGTGTGTGTGTGTGTGTGTGTGTGTGTGTACATATGCTCTGTACATGTGCATGAAGAAGACTGAGGAGAAAGTTGTCCCCTCCCTACCATTCATCCCCTGTGGTTAGACTTCATCAGATCCAGCAGAGCTCCAAGCTTTCTGAGATAGAAGCTGGTTCCATGGACAGTTCCAAAACTGTTGGGGCACTGGACATATAGAATAACTCTTAATCCCCAGAGGGAAGCTTAGAGCTGAGGTTTTTAATTACTTGCTCTGTGCTGAAAGAATTATTTATTATTATTATTATTATTATTATTATTATTATTATTATTATTATTTTGGCTTTTCAAGGTAGGGTCTCACTCTAGCCCAGGCTGACTTGGAATTCACTATGTAGTCTCAGGCTGGCCTCACATTCACAGAAATCCTCCTACCTCTGCCTCCCTAGTGAGTGTTGGGATTAAAGGTGTGTGCCACCATGCCCAGAAGAGGGAGAGAGAATGGGTGTGCCAGGGCCTCTAGCAGCTGCAAACAAATCCCAGATGCATGCACCACTTTGTATAACTGGCTTTACGTGGATACTGCAGAGTCAAACAGGTCTTTAGGCTTTGTAGGCAAGTGCCTTAACCACTGGGTACTTTTTCTAGCCCTGAAATAATTTTTTATTTCATCTTAGTTGCTCTGTGGATTAATAGGGTGGAATTTATGGTGTCTACTAACCCAATCCACTAACTCTGGTCTACAGGTAGGAAGACAGTGTTGGTGTCCTTAAGGCTCCAAGATGGGTAAGACAGGAGCCAATCCTTTAGGCAATCCATTCAGAAACATAGGAGCACTAAATGTATGAGCCAACCCTGTCCCTACATTGAGGCTAGGCGGCCTATTCCCAATCCTCTTGCACTGCATTTGGAGCACAGAGTCTGCTGAAACGGTATTCAGTTACTTTGCCAGATTTGGAATGCCTTGCCTCTCTGAAGTTGTACTTTGCCTAGTAGTCATGAATACTGCTTAGAAGCAGGTAAAATCACCTTCAAGACTGGAAGAAGGAGGGCTGGAGAGACGGCTTAGCAGTTAAGGTGTTTGCCTGCAAGCCAAAGGATCCTGGTTCCACTCCCCAGGACCCACATAAGTGAGATGCACAAGGGGGCGCACACATCTGGAGTTCATTTTCAGTGGCTGGAGGTCTTAGGGGGCCCATTCTCTCTCTCTCTACCTGCCTATTTTTTTGTTTGTTTTTGTTTTTTCAAGGTAGGCTCTCACTCTAGCCCAGGCTGACCTGGAATTCACTATGTAGTCTCAGTCTGGCCTTGAACTCATGGCAATCCTCCTCCCTTTGCCTCCTGAGTGCTGGTATTAAAGGCGTGTGCCACCACGCCTGGCTGTCTACCTGTCTATTTCTGTATCTCTCTCTCTCAAACACATAAAAATATTTTAAAGAAAAGATTGGAAGAAGGATTTGGAGAGATGCTCAGCAATTAAAGGTGCTTACTTTCCAAGCCTGTTGGCCCAGGTACAATTCACCAGCCACCCATGGAAAGCCTCTTGTTTGTTTGCAGAAAAAAGAAATCTTCACATATACCCATACACAAATAAATCAAGGAACTTTTTTTTTTTTGAGGTAGAGTCTCACTCTGTCCCAGGTTGACCTAGAATTAACTATGTAGTCTCAGGGTGGCCTTGAACTCACAACAGCCCTCCTACCTCTGCCTCCCTAGTGCTGGGTTTAAAGGCCAGTGCCACTTTTCCTGGCTAGAACATTTTTTTTGTTTTGTTTTGTTTTGTTTTTGGTTTTTCGAGGTAGGGTCTCTCTCTGGCCCAGGCTGACCTGGAATTAACTACGAAGTCTCAGGGTGGCCTCGAACTCTCAGCAATCCTCCTACCTCTGCCTCCCGAGTGCTGGGATTAAAGGCGTGCACCACCACGCCTGGCTTGGCTAGACCATTTTTTAAAAAGATAAAGAAGATGCCAGCTTTGGGGGATAGGTTTTCGTTTCTTTTCTTTTGTTTTTAACAGATGCCCTAGACCACTATCTTAAGATACTTGTGTGTTAAGACTGAATAATCTTTCAATCCCTACAGCATCAGTGTTTCTTGCTGAAAGAAACTATTTCATATTTTTTTCTGTGGAGCATCTGGAAAGAGGGGGCTGGAGAGATGGTTTAGTGGTTAAGCGCTTGCCTGAAGCAAAGTATTACATACTTAATAGTTTTTGCAATGTAAACTGCATGATAAATAAAACTGGAAAGAGGAAAAAGTTAGCTATAGGTAGAAAGAATGACAAGTAAGGAAAAGATCTGATATGACAAGCTAGCTATCTATTTAGCCACAAATCAAAAGTTAAGCTTATAACACTTTGTATGGACTCTTAGGCTTTTGCAGTGCTAACGACCAAGCCCTGGCCCTGAATCACCAGGTCACAACCCAGCCACTCTGTGGGTGTTTTAAAGTTGTTTGAATGAGTATTGCAAGCAATGCAATGATTATGTTGTTTGGCTAAGATATATTTGTTTTTAAGACATAGTCTGATTTGACTACAGGACTGTTTCCCCTAAACAACTATATTCATGTATTCATCCAGGTAACATTTCATAAAAAAAGAGCATAATTTTGCTTCATTCATATTCCCCAATGAGAATCACATCATCTTCACTCTGCTGCAGAACATAAAGCGAGCTATTTGTTCTGCCTGGAACGGTGATGTGGGATGAACCCAGCCTGCCTTCGTTTGTTCATATCATATGTGTATTAGTGTTAGTGAAGAGTCTGTCCAGGCAGGTGCTCTTCCCAGCTCTTGGTGGTGCTGACACACAGAGGAACATTGTGTTTTATATCTTACAAGGCTAAGGAGATGAAAACAGCCTTACACAATAAAGTTATACAAGCACGTAGTAAATTAAACAGTCCTATCATGGATGTGTGTGTGTGTGTGTGTGTGTGTGTGTGTGTGTGTGTGTGTATCAACTTGTTGGGCTTAATGTTATAACATATTTTAACTGATGAAAAATGTAAAGTAACAAGTTCTTCTATCTCTGGAGTCTATCACTGTGATTTCCTCCTCTATTTTTATTATACATTTAGTTGTGTTCCAGCTTAACCCTGCTTGTTATTTAATAATGAGTTTACTTATGCATAACATAATGTTATGTATATTAAATATAATTAAAGAAAATTTGATTCATTGTACTTTAAGGCTGATGAGAGAAAATCAGTGATGAAAATAAATTCAAGTTTTGGATACAGATTCATTAAAGAAATTAATTCTAAGACTACAACAGAGAGTCTGAATCTAGATTTTCCTGTTTTCTTTAATTGCTATGTTTATTTTGTCCTTATTCAGAAATTGGAAAGATTAAAAAGGATGGGATCCTTTGGCCTTTTTTTTCTACTCTTAATTGATAAGACAAATATTAATTAATAAAACAGTATATCATCAAGGGGTGACAGGTTATGGCACGTTCTAAACAAAAGATAGCAGGAGAGAACTTAGTGAGGTAATAGAGAGGAAGGAGATAGATGATGATGATGATTTTATTATTATTATTATTATTATTATTATTATTATTATTATTATTGGTTTTTTGAGGTAGGGTCTCACTCTAGCCCAGGCTGACCTGGAATTTACTATGTAGTCTCAGGCTGGCCTTGAACTCACAGCGATTCTCCTACAGCTGCCTCCTGAGTGCTGGGATCAAAGGCATGCGCCACCATGCCAGCTCAGATATTTTTAATATAATAGGATCCATGATAGGCTTTCCAGAAAAATAACAAAGCTAAGACAATCATGCCTTTATTAAAGCAATAAGCATGCACAGTTTTCAAAACCAACATTTTCAAAAATCTGGAAACTCTTCCAGACTTGTAATAATTTGAAGAATATTTATTCTTAAAAAAAAAAAAAAAAAAACTCTTGGTAAGGCCTTGAGATTTGAAGTGCCTTAACGAGCCTGATTCTCAGTCTCCTCTTATCTGGAGATAGGTCAGTTGAGATTTTCCTCACCTCAGAGAACAACAACATCAAGCCTCAGACACAATTAAGACCCACACTGTGAAGGGGACTGGCAGATGCATAATGGGTCTCAGAAGGGGAGGAGAAAGCAACAGGAACCAAAAGAATGCTGGAGGCCATGGTATTTAAAATTCCCAGATGATTGGAAAGTCATCAATGTGTGTAATAAAGAAGAAGACAAAAGGAGCAGGATGGGGGGGGGAACTCTACATTAAAAAGAAAAGCCAAAGAGATACACATGTAGACACCACCTAATTTCACTGCTCAAAGCCAACAGTGAAGACAGAACACAGCAAGCAGAGAGAGAACCAAGTCTTTGTGGGCAAAGGGGGCTCAATACAACTAACAGCTAACTTCTCAGCAGAAACTGTGAGGCTAGGAACAAGGTACAATGCACCCAGAGCGCTAAAAGCAAAACAGAAATACTATGCAGGAAGAGGGTAAGTTAAAACACTGCAAAAAAAATCCTTCAAAGATGAAGAAGTTTAAGCACTCTAAGACTGAACCAAGAAAAGATAGTTTAATTCTACCAGATCTGCCTTATGAAAGGAAATAAATGAAAGGAAGTTCTTTAATTCAAAAGAAAGGACACTGGGAAGTTAACTTCAGTCCACACAAAGAACTAAAGCGCTTGTGAAGATAAATAAAGATTAGAGTAGTTTGAACATTTTCAGGATCAAAATGGAGTCACTTATGTCAAAACCTAAGAGAAAAACAAAGTAGGCAAGAGGTTATGAAGAGATTTCTTGACAATATACCTAATAGCTGGGACTAGCACAAAAGGCATCAAGATGTACAACCTTGAACAAAGGTCACTAGGCCCTTATTCAAAAAATACTTGTGTGGGGACATGGTTCAGCATCTGCCTATCCACTTTGGACTGACACACCTGTCATTATTGGTCCTCATATTCCATTTGTCCAACTCTTTTTTTCCACCTTTAGTTTTAAATTTTATCTTTTCTTGGCTTTGGTCCCTTGAATATGCTTACATATATTTCTATTATAGTGTTCATTTATTAATAAATTTATTATTTTGGAAGAACCTCTCATACTTACATTAACAGTAGAAATAAAATAGAGAATAGAGAAACAATAAAGAATTAATGAAACCCCCAATTTTTTTAAAGAAAAAAATCAAGTAAACACACTGTGAAATAGACTGATCAAGAGGAAAAAAAAGTAAGACTCAAATACTAAAACCAAAACTGGAAAAAAATCACTTTTACCACCAGGGTTTATTCCAGGAACCAAAGATGACCGATATTAAGAAATGCTCAGCCAGGAGTGGTGGCGCAAGGCTTTAATCCCAGCACTTGGGAGGCAGAGGGAGGAGGATAGCCGTGAGTTTGAGGCCACCCTGAGCCTACAGAGTGAATTCCAGATCAGCCTGAGCTAGAGTGAGACCCTACCTCAAAAAGCAAACAAACAAACAACAACAAAAAGATATGCTCAATGCAGGGGAAGGCAACAGAAAGGGGCCAAAATAATGTTTTTGACATCTGAAAGTAAAGTGTTACACCATATTAGCAAAATAAAGATGAAAAGCCACATGATAATCTTAATGCATACAAAAACAATCACAAAATTCAACACCCTTTTATGATAAAGACACTCAGAAGCTGACTACATTTAGACCAGAGCTCTGTCATCTTTATAAAAAAATAACTGGAAAAGGCACAACTATTACTTTTTGTGTGGGGCAGATACATGGATAGAGACAGGGTCTCGGTAGGCTGTCCTTGAACTTGAAATCCTTCTGCTTTGGTCTCCAGAGTACTGGGATTATAGCTGGATAGTTTGCACCTGCCCACTGCAATGTATTTTAATGGTAAAACGGGACATTCTTGTTTTTTAAGAAGAAGGCAAGCATGCTTACCTCTCTAACTCAATATTGGACTGGAATTGTTACACAGGATAATTGGCAAGACAAAGGAATAAAAGGCATGTGGATGGAAAATGGAGAGGAAGAAGCAAAACGATTTGTTTATCAATAATATAATCTTAGCCGGGCATGGTGGCACACGCCTTTAATCCCAGCACTCAGGAGGCAGAGGTAGGAGGATCACCATGAGTTCAAGGCCACCTGCGAGTACATAGTGAATGCCAGGTCAGCCTGGAATACAGTGAGACTCTATCTCGAAAAACCAAAATAATAATAATAATCATTCTATATAGAGCAAACTGCAAGGAATCCACTACATAATAGTATAATAATTTAGTAAGGTCTCAAGATACCATATTAATATACAGAAAACAAATGTATTGCTATAATTCAGCAATGATCAATATCAAAGTGAAGTTAAGAAGACACCATTCCATCTTAGTACTATGATGAAATTCAATACTAAGAAACAGAGGTGACAAAAGAAGTACAAGCTTAGGAAACTGAAAATTAGAAAAATAGCTGGGTGAGGTCATACATGCCTTTAATCCCAGCACTCTGGAGGCAGAGGTAGGAGGATCACTGTGAGTTTGAGGCCATCCTGGGACTACAGAGTGATTTCCAGGTCAGCCTGGGCTAGAGTGAGACCCTTTACCAAGGTAGTAAATGGGAAAGACAGAAGAAGGCTGTGCCATCCCCTACAGCTGTGGAAAATCATATAAACATCAGGCCCAGGGCTTTCATTATAACACCCCCTTCTTAGCTAATTACTGCCAGCATTAAATTACAGAGTCAGGAGGCCCCACTCAATCCCAATTCATTCATTTTAGGTCACACTTTGGCAGAAAACCTGTAACAAAAGGCCAAACCTTTATCCACTAAGTCTTTTATTTGTGACTAAACAAAAGTCTTGACAAGTAGTATAATTTGCATCAAGCAGGGCTACACCAAAGGCTGATTAGTAGTTTTTCATTTTTTAAAAAATAAAGATTTGCTTGAGCTTGGAGTGTGCTGTGGAGGACTTCTCACTTTGAATTTCAAAAGACTTGGATGCTAATAGGTCATTTTCTTACCAGTTCAAGCATTGTATTTTTAGCATTATGAATCTGACCAAGAACAGGCAACACAATTTAAAAAATTAATTTATCTTATTTATGTATTTATTTGCAAGCAGAGAGAGAGAGAGAGAGAGAGAAAGACATACAGAGAGAGAATGGGTGTGTCTGGGCCTCAAGACACTGCAAAGGAACTCCAGATGCATGCTCCCTTGTATATCTGGCTTACGTGGGTCCTAGGGAATTGAACCTGGGTCCTTTGGCTTCACAGGCAAGCACCTTAACCGCTAAGTCAGCTCTCCAGCCCAGGAAACATCATTTTTATTTTTTTAAACTTTTTAAAAAATATTTTTATTTTTACTTATTTATTTGAGGGAGGGAAAGAAACTGAGAGAGAGAGAGAGAGAGAGAGAGAGAGAGAGAGGGAGAAAGAAAAGAATGGGTGTGCCAGGGCCTCCAGCCACTGGAAACAAACTCCAGATGCATGCCTTGTGCATCTGGCTTACGTGGGTCCTGGGGAATTGAACCGAGGTCCTTTGGCTTTGCAGGCAAGTTCCCTAACCCCTAACCACTAAGCCATCTCTCCAGCCCAGGAAACATCATTTTTAAAGAGAGATCGAAGAGGACTGGAGAGAAGGCTTAATGGTTAAGGCATATGCCTGCAAAGCCTTAAGGACCCCAGTTCGATTCTCTAGGTCCCATGTAAGCCAGATGCACATGGTGGCGTGCATAAATAAAATAAATTAATTTTTTAAATTGTGATGCCTGTTCTTGGTCAGATTCATAATGCTAAAAATACAATCCTCTCTCTCTCTCACTCCCTCTCTCTGCCTTAAATAAATAAATAAATAAATAAATAAATAAATAAATAAATAAAATTTAAAAGAATAGATTGAAGAGGTAGTCTTTTACTATTGTGTGGAGAGACAATATTTTTGGTGGTATTGGCTTTTTATGATATGTGGATTAGACAGATGCACTATTCTAACCCTTTGAAATTCCATTGCTATTACACACAAGTTGTCAGTCCAAAATGTATTTTGAGACACATAGAAAGGTTGTAATCTGCTTAGGTATTTTCTGGGATATAAAGATACATAAAGTTAATAACCTGCCAGTGAGTTAGTTTACTTTTTTATTATCTAGCTGACATTCTTCAAATGTTTTACTCAGGAAAAAGAAATCAAATATATCATAATATAGTATATATATTGGAATGTTACCCCTTCCCTGAGCCCTGGAAGAGAAGGGCAGAATTTAAAGTTAGAGGCTTTAAGGGATATGTTTGCATTGTAAATATAACTTGCCATGCCCAGTCTCCACAAGGCTCAGGGATCAATGACCCCCCTCCTTGGCTGCTACATTTCCATAGTCTTTGTTAAACCCAGCAAATGGACTTGCAGTTCTTGCTGTGCAAAGACCTTGTTGTGAGTATTTATGAATTCCTCCTTCTAGTCTACCTAGGATAAAAGACAGCGGGCAAGTTCAAGCAGCACTCTGTCTGCTTTGTTTGGTTATGTTCACAGCTCTTGGCTGAGTAATTCAGTGACCCTTGGCTTTTCACCCCTAATGTCTGCACCAAGAGGATTTTCTCTCAGCCTCTGTAATCTGCATACACCCCAAGTCCTCACTGCATAGCACAGGGCATCTTTAGAGCAAAAGAGGGTGAACACAAACTCTGCAGCCTGTCCCTCCACCCCCAGGATGAGCGTCTATCTCGTTCACTGCTGCCTTCCCTGCATGTGAGTGTAAGGAGATGTCCAGTCAATATCTGATGAATGAATGTATAAAAATTTAGTGTAAGCTGGGTGAAGTGGCACACGCCTTTATTCCCAGAACTTGGGAGGCAGGGGTAGGTTCGAGGACACCCTGAGGCAACATAGTGAATTCCAGGTCTGCCTGGGCTAGAGTGAGACCCTGCCTCGAAAAACCAAAAAAAAAAAAAAAAAAAAAGTGAGAGGAAAAGTATTAGGAGAGTTAGATATATATTTTTTATTTCAAATAAGGAACCCTAAAGTACTTTTTGCTTTTGACATTGGTGAGAAGCAAATCCAGAAAAAGAGCTCGCATCTCATCCCTTCTGCAGTGTGTCCAGTTGCCCACAGAGAGCGACCGGAGCCTGTCTCTTGATCGTGTAAGATGGATGGGCCTCTGGCAAGAGCTTTTAGCTTTAAAATCTCACATTCAGGAGATGTATGTATATATCTGCCTCTGGGAATGCTGAGGGCTCTTTTTATTCTAGTTTTCAAAAAAAATTATCTTAGAGGAATATAAATTATCTACTGAAGAGACTTTTGGAATTTTTAACATAAAAATCATGAGTGGAATTTGTATGGAATCGATAATCACTGAAACTATATTCTTTGAAAAAAAACTGAAAATGTAGCAATTTTCATGTACAGAAGCAAAAAGACTTAGCACAGCTTGAAAATTCAAATCCTTCTGGAAACACGTTGGCTGCACTGCTTAGCTCTAATTGGAACTTGATCTCTTAGACACAGATTCAGAGGTTCGCCTCATGAAAACCACTACCTTCTGTAGGGCGGGAGGATGGCGAGGCATGGGGCACAGAGCCACTCCCTCCCCCATCTCATAACCTTCCCCTGACTGCTTCAACCTTGTCATTGGACACATGTGGCCATCCCAGTTCAGGAAGTACTCACGTTTTCTCAAGAACGGAAACGGCTAGACTGATTCAAGTTCTTAGAGGGAATGGATGAATGCACACCATTCTATATAAATTAATTATAGGCTTATTATTGTTTATTATTTTGGGATCTTACTGTGCTGTGTGTATAGTGTGCAGGATTATAAAGATGTGTGCAAGATTGTGCGAGCATCACAAGAGTGGGTAAATGTGTACAAAAGCATGTAAGTTCATTGTCATGTGTGTAAAGGGTTCAGGATTGTTAGTGTGTATAGATGTATGACTTATGCAAGTGTTTAAGAACATGAGCATGTGTGCAAGAGTGTGTGCAAGAATGTGCAAAAATGTGCAAAAGCGTGTACAGATGCACAAGTGTGCAAATGTGCACAAGAATATGTAAGTTCACTTTACTGTTTATGTTCAGGAGTGTTAATGTGAAAAAGTGTGTAAGAGTGTGTAGATGTGTATAAGAGTATGTGTAGCAGACAGGTTTGCTGAGATGAACTTCCAGACCAGGCACAGTTCTCGAGGAAGAGAATTATTGAAGCTTATAGATCAAGAGGAAGTTCTGTAATGGCAGAAGAAGCTGGCCTGCTCTCACAGGACCAAACACACAGAGATAAAATCCCCACAGAGCACAGCACACCTCCAGAACTCCAACTAGGCACACTTTGCATCTGTAGATTGAAATCTTAAACCCACCACCACACCTTAAGATCCCCCCAGTGACATTGCCTCCAGCCAGGTGGCTACAGAAGCAAACTATCAACTAATAAAACACTGAATATATTGGGGGCATCTATTCAAACTACCACATCCAGTCCCTGGCCCCCAATAGATTTATAACCATCTCACATTATAAACTGTATTCAGTCCAATATCTTTAGCCAAGCACATAAGTCCATTACTAATTTAAGCTTGATCAAACTCTCTGGGCCTGGGCAGCAGAGCACACCCAGCCCAGCAGTAACCCAGTTCCAGCAAAGTCCTCTACAGTCTTTCCTTCCCCTTAGAAAGCTCATAAGCCAAACCTTGAAGTTCAATACTGTCTGCACTTAGCATTCTCAAACTCTCATCAGAATAGTCCATAAAACCTGGCTTACCACTCCAGAAGGCATCTTCAGTTGCAAGCATCAAGTCCATGCCTGAATGTTCCTCAAAAAAAAGGTTCCAAAAGACGAAAATCCATATGGTTGGGTATGTCTCACCCCATTCTCGGTACCAGCTTCTGTAGCAGACAGCTTCAGGTTCGCTGAGATGAACTTCCAGACCAGGCACAGTCATGGAGGAAGAGACTTATTGAAGCTTACAGATCCAGGGGAAGTTATGTAATGGCAGAAGCTGGCCTGTTTCACAGGACCAAACACAGAGATAAAATACCCAAGCCAAAAGCCACAGAGCACAGCATAGCTCCAGAACTCCAACTACCCACACTTTGCATATCTTTGCAATGGAATCTCAAACCGGCCACCACACCTTAAGATCCACCCAGTGACCTTGCCTGCAGCCAGGAAGCAAAGCATAAACTAATAAAACACTGAATATATCGGGGGCCATCTAGTCCAACTACCACAGTGTGCATTTGTTTTCATGGGTGTTTAAGTATTAGTGTGTAAACCTGTGCAAAAGTGTGCAAGGGATGAAATGCACAAGAGCATGTACATGCGTGCAACAATGTGCAACAATCTCACTGTGTTTTGAAGTGCAAGTTTATAAGCATTGCAAGAGCATGCAAGAGCATGCAAATGTGTTCAAGAGTGTGCACGTGCATATTCAGGTGTATTAAGTGTTCGGGAATGTGAGCGTGAAGTTGTATGAAAGAATGGATGCATATGTAAACGTGTACAAAAGTAAATGTTTATTGCAATATGTACTTAAGTGTTCAGGGGTGTTAGTGTGCAAGTGTGTGTTTTGTTTGAGTTTTAGTGTGTTTGAGTGCAAGTGTGTATGAGCATGCAAATGTGTGTGGGAGTGTATAAATGTGTGTGAAAATGTTACAGGACTGTTTGAGGGTGTGCAAGAGTGTGCATGTACACAAGAGTGTGTAAGAATGTACAAAAGCATGTAAGTGTGTGTAGGAGTGTGTGTAAAAGATGATTGTTGCCATTACCTTCTTGTTGCTGGATCTAAAGCAGTTTGTGGGAGGAAAGGGTTTATTTTGGTTTACAGACTCAAGGGGAAGCTCCACAATGGCAGGGGAAACATGGCATGAGCAGAGGCTGGACATCACCTCCTGGCCAACATCAGGTGGACAACAGCATCGGGAGAGTGTGCCAAACACTGGCAAGGGGAAGCTGGCTATAACACCCATAAGTCCGCCCCCAACCCCACACCTCCAACGAGGTTCCAATTTCCAGTGGCCATCAGCTGGGGATCAAGCATTCAGAACACGAGTTTATGGGGTACCCCTGAATCAAACCATGGCAAAGATGCTGGAATCACTCAGAGGTGTTGGGGAGACCTGTGAGTTGTGATCTATGCTTTCTGGTGGTTGAGTGAGTCTTAGGTATGTGTGTATATATATATACACACACATATATATATATATACACACACACATACACACACACACACACACACACACACACACACACACACACACACACATATATATATATCCGTCCATGAGACTGAGTGTCTATTCACTCAGCAGATTTGTATGAAAGAGCTGGGCTTTAGGACCTAGAAATAAAGTGATGAAGAAGGCTGTCTTTGTCATTAAGGAACAATTACTCAAATGCTCAGACAAGGTGTGAAGACAGGCAACAAATACATAAATATGCAATGAAACATAGCTCAAATATCCCTCATTTGAAATGCAAAATCCCCTAAATGGTGCAGCTTCTTGAGTCCTGAAATGATGCTGCAAGTCTGATGGTTCCGTGTACATCCATAAAATTATTAACAATATTACATAAAATCACTTTGAAGCTAGGCGTATGTGGTGAATATGAAACAAATGCATTTCCTACCTTGACTTGAACATTTTCCTCAAGATATCTCATTATTCCAAACTGGGAAAAAAAGAAAACCAAACAAACCATTTCAAGCATTTTGAATAGGGTATCCTTAACTCAACAATTTTTTAAACAATATTTGTTGATAATTTCCATACATAGACAGAGCATGTTTTGATGATAACCCCTCCCATTACCTACTCTTGTCTCCGAGGCCCCTTCCATGGAAACCTTCTTTCCAATTAGGCCCTCTCCTATTTTGACATCCTAAAAATCTTTTTCTATTGCCCTCCTTCAGCAGGTATGATGAAACGGCGAAGCACCCAGCCTTATGCAGCCCTTGTGCAGGTAAGGAGAAAGGCTGTGAGGTGATGAATACAAGGATTTGATGTCTGGAAGGAGCATTACAAAGCACCTGTCTCTTACATCCTTTTCAGCTCCTCTTGAGCCTTGGAGGGTGTGGTAGAGATGCCTCATTTAGTGCTGAGTGCTCAGTAGTCATATGTTCTCAGTACCCTGACAGGTTTTGAGTCTTCCCGTGAAGGGAAGGTCCCCTGATCTCAGGTGAGAGAGAGCAGCGGGCCTCTGTGCTGCGTTGTGCAGGCAGGCCCCTTGTCGGTGGTGGCTCTCTCTACACCTGGCTTGTCTTGGCTGGACTGGTCTTGGTAAGGACTGGCTCAGTGCCCTGTGGGTGGCATCTCACCTCAGAGCTTTCATGCACATGTGCTGTGCAGCACGTGTCATGAGAGAAGGGGGAGGGCAGAGACCATGGCAGCAAGAAGCGTTCCTTCCCCTCAGCGGGCTGCAGCAAACTCTTGTGAGGGGATGCTCTTTGAGTTAAGAGAATGTGGCTCTGGTTAGTTAGGAGGAGATGCTCTTCCCAGGTTGAACATAGGTTGGATGAGTTCTCAGGAAAGCAGATCAGTAGCAACACTGAGCAGTGTGTGGCTTCAGAGTTTAGTCCAGTGTCCTGAGGCCTGGCAAATTACATACTCTCTCTGGTGTTCAGTTAAAGTATCCACAGAGTGGGGGCTTAAAAGAGTGTCTTCCCTACAAACTATCACAAAAATTAGACAAATTCATATTAAAAAATTTATTTGCAATTGTGTGTGTTGGGGGGAGGGCCAGGGTCCTTACCTGCTTACTGAAAATGAATGCCCTTCCAGCTTGACATGGATGGCTGGGGAATTGAACCTGGGCGACAGGCTTTGCTAGCAGATGCTTTTAACTGCTGAGCAATTTCCCCAGACCCCTGAATTAGTATTTTTAAGGTGATTAGACTGTATCCGCACAGCCTAAGTGCAATGTTAGTGTTTATTAAGTAAAATGGAAAATAGAGAACGTGAAAACATGGCTAATAGAAATGTCTGGCTAAATGGTTACTCAATGTGAGTGACAGATGGAATCAATATGATAAAGTATTTTTTAAAAAATAATTTTATGTCTATTTATTTATTTTTAGAGAGAGTAAGAGGAAGAGAGGGAGAGACAGGGGGAGAGAGAGAGAATGGGTCCACAATGGCCTCTAGCCAATGCAAATGATCTCCAGATATATGCAACACCTTGTGCATATGGCTTACATGGGTCCTGGGGAACTGAACCTGGCTACTTAGGCTTTGCAGGCAAGCACCTTAACCACTAAGCTATCTCCTAATCCTAAGTGTATAGCCACCCAAGCTAACCCTCCTGTCTCAGCTTCCTGAGTGCTGGGATTACAGGCCTGTGTTCCCATACCTGCCTTGATACATAGACACGTGGTATCTTTTAAAAAAAATTAATTAATTTAGTTATTTACTTGAGAAAGTGAGAGAAAAAGAGGCAGAGAGAGATAGTGAGAGAATGGGCACACCAGGGCCTCCAGCCACTGCAAAGGAACTCCAGATGCATGCACCCCTTGTGCATCTGGCTTATGAGGGACCTGGAAAAATTGAACCCAGATCCTTAGGCTTTGCAGGCAAGTGTCTTAACTGCTAAGCCATTGCTCCACCTTACCTATTTTCTTTCTTTTTATTTTTTTCTTTTTATTTCAGTGCTGTGGCTTGAAACCCAGGCTTTGCCCATACCACCCAAGCTATGGTCCCAGACTCACTTTTCTTCCTCCTCCTTTCTTTTGGCATTCGTGTGTGGAGACAGGGGTGTGTATGTATATGTGTAATGCATGTACATGTGTGTATATGCATGCAGAGGCCAGAGGAGACTGTACCCTGCTTTACACTTCCTTGAAATGAAGTCTCTCACTGACCCTGGAGCTGTTGTACATCACACTGGCTGGTCGGGGAGGTCTGACAATTCTCTGGGCTCTGTCTGCTTGGCACAAGACTGGAGTTAGAGGTGTGTGCGGCCATGCCCTGCTGATGTTTCATATCATGCCAATTTGTGCAATCCAAACCCCCTATTCTCTCTAGGACCCCTCATGTCTAGCGGGTTGGCTTTGGGAATCCATGCAGTGAGCTTGAGGAGTTTGCTATAAGCAGTATTTGGGAAATACATATCCCAGTCTCTTTTAGTTCTAGCCCATCTGCAGTGTTTTGATTTCTTTTACCTGATCCTCAGGAAGCACATTCTCTTTCAAGTCAGGAATGAACCCAGCTTTCAGCTCGCTTGGTATTCATAAGTTCTTTGTAGTAAATGCAGGAAACAGAACTGCACACCTACTTCCCTACCTTAGGACAAAAGTGTTGCACCATTTCACCTGATTTCTGAGGCCAACTGGGATGTTGTTCTGCCCTGAGCTGCCACAATGCTGGAACGCTTTCTTTAATGGGTCCCTCGACCTTCTTTTCTAATCCTTTCAGAACTGATGTAGATGCAAAATCAATTGTGCGACTTATTCCCAAGGCGCCGGTCTTCTCCACCTGCCTGACCTCGTAACAATTTCAGTCTCAGCAACAAAGAAACTCTCGGGCTTGTGAGCCCAGTAGAGCGGAACCACCTGAGCCTTCCCATGTCTTCCCTTCACAGCGATGCCACTGCTGCCTCCTCTGCCCCTTCTCCCCAGTCTCGAAGTGCTTCATCAGAAGGATGGATGCCTGCCTGCAAGGCTGGGGTGGAGATTTACAGAATGATGCCAAGAGTTCTGAAATCCTCTGTCTTTGCAAATTCAGCTTTTCCAAAAGAAAAGGACAACTCAGATTAATAAGGGTGGAAACTCCTGGCTTTGTCTGTATGGTACACCTTGACAGTTTAACTGGCCTTGTTCATCACTACAGTCCCATCACTTGGTATAGAACTTGTCATACAGTCTGTGCTTTAGTCAAAATCCACTGATGGTGACTGATGAATGGTAAATGTATAGTGATTCTGAGGAAGTAGGTGTTTCCCAGCTCAGAATGTGCAATTGGTTAATTTCTGGGAACCAGGAAAAGATGCAATTTCATTGAAAGAAGGGTCACAAGAAGCTTTGACCAGGGTCAGATATTCAAGTGAATCAATGTTCACTTGGGCCTTCTACCAAGGGTCCTTGTTTTCAACTCATTTTGGAACCCTAATCCAGAATATGAAAAAAAAAAAAAAAAAAAAAAACTGAACTAAACTAAAGAAGGGCACCATGATTGTGGAAAGCTCTACTGAGCAGTGCTATCTAGACAAGCAGGCCTTACAATGTTATACATTTGCAATTAACCAGTAAACATTAAAAAAATAAAAATAAAATCATTGAACATGGTGGTGGACACCTTTAATCACAAAGAGGTAGGAGGATTGCTGTGAGTTTGAGGCCAGTTTGAGACTAAATAGTGAATTTCAAGTCAGCCTGGGGTATAGCAAGACCCAACCTGAAAAAAAAATAAAATCTTAACTTTACCACTATGCTTCTAATTAAATGTCAATATGCTTAAAAATGATTAATTTGGCCCCATGTTATTTACTCAATTGTAGCCTATATTGTTAATAAATCCACCTGATAAAATGTTCCTGGGATATTTTATGAAGAAATAGGTTAAATTGTTGTTGAAAAACAGGTAGTGTGGATATACCATGAAGTAACAGGAGCTTGAAAGCTGCAGAAAATGGTGTTAAAGACAAGAACTATTAATTATCCCGATACAATTAGTGAATATTGTATAAATGTACTGAAATAGCTTGAAGGACATCAGAAATGGGTATATTAATCAAAAATTATTTACAAAGTCTTTAAAAACATGGAAATGCTTATTTCCTTGATTTGATCAGTACACACTGTACACTCACTGAATTATGACACTGTATTCGATAATTTTTTACAACTAAAACAATTTGAAAAATTGAAAATAAGTAGAGACAGATGGCAACTGTGCTAGGTGAACAGATGAGCAACAAATCCCTAAAAGCACTGCTAGTACTGGTCTTTGTGTCTTAGAGCTGATTTGAGAGAGACAGAGATCTCATTAGTTCTTTTAGGGATAAAGGTAGAAAATACTTGTTTATGCAGTTAAGAAATAGCTTCATTTCCTACATCCACAAAGCCAGAAGACCATTTTATGATATGTATAACCCAAAGTCACTGTATGAAAACTTTTCAGGGAATTTTTGATTTTAGATTACACATGTTAACTTCAAATGATTAATTAGTTCATCTTGCCTTTCCAAACCAATCTATTTCCATAGAAACCAAGGTTCATCTCCTCACCAAAATCTGACCTGAAAACACAGACAGCACATTTTATTTCATAGCAGATGAAAAAAAAAAGGATAGTGAAAGCATAGTGAAAGCACAGACTTACCAAGTTGTATAAGTGTCCCTCACTGTTCAGTGCCAAATATAGCTTGGATTGAACTCCTTCAATAGCCACCACTCAAAGATCCACAGGGATGAGTTTAAACAGAGTTGAAAATTCATAGAATGTGAAAAGGTTACACTTCTTGATTTCATAGTTTTCCAATGTGTTCCACAGGAGAATCTGGCTCCCTAAAGGTAGTATTGACTGGACAAGTATACAAATAGACATGTAGCCGCATAAAAACTAAAGCCTCATTCTCCCTTCTAGTGTACTTGACTCATGGTTTCCATTACAGTCATGTAACTGGGGCTATAAGTACATATTCTCAAAGACTCCAGGTATAATGAAAGACTCTAGACTCAGTACCCTAGTTTATAAAATCAGAATGAGGAATATTGATGCTTCTTGGGTGACCTTCCACCAGGAATTGTTTTGCACATTAAATAGCATCATCCTTTATAAAATTAAGCTATTTTAAATAATTTTTAAAATTTATTTATTTGAGACAGAGAGAAAGAGAGAGGGAGAGAATGGGCATGTCAGGGGCTTCAGCTGCAGCAAATGAACTCCAGATGCATGTGGCACCTCATGCATCTGGCTTCCACGGGTACTAGGGAATAGATCCTCAGACCTTTGGCTTTGTAGGCAAGTACCTTAACCACTAAGCCATCTCTCCAGTCAAAAACTAAGCTTTTAACCTGCTTCCCTAGGTATTTGACCAAATTTAAAAAGCCAAGGTCAGAGATATTGGTCAGTTGGGAAGTGATTCCTATACTCTTAGAAGAGACATTATGAGTCCAATATCTTCATTTAAATAATCTGTATAATTTCCAATTTACCCCCATCCAAACATATATAGACCTTGTAATAAAATGTCATATTCTCAGCTGGGTGTGGTGGCACATGCCTTTAATCCCAGCACTGGGGAGGCAGAGGTAGGAGGATCGTTTTGAGTTCCAGGCCACCCAGAAAGTACAGAGTGAATTCCAGGTCAGCCTGGACCAGAGTGAGACCCTACATAGAAAAAACAAAATGGGATCACTTGTTTCCGTGCCTGTATATTCTCTGAAGTAGATAAGATAACACGGATGAAAAACATCAATGAGGAAGGAAGTACTCCTTGCTGAGCCTACAGTGTATCTTTCCCTTAAAATCAGGGTACTTACCAAAGGGGAGGTAGTACATACTGTACAGTTCAAGTACAAGTGTTCCCACCACAAGCCACTGGTGGTGCTTTATTCAATACTTGTCATAGTAAAGCTGGGCCCTTTTGTTACGAGAGATAAAGGAAACTAATTGCACATATTTCAAGCCAGGATTCTGTGCTATATCTGACAATGCAATGTACAGGAAATAAATGTAATTGAAAAACCAAAATAAATAAGACCTAATTTGCACATTATGAAATTTTATTGGACTGACACTATTATAACAAATCTAGGTAACTTAAGCTTAAATGTATAACATCAAACATGTTTTTAGAAAATGGATATATTTGGGAAACTATGAAATCATTTGTTATCATGTTCTTGCTTACCATTTCAAGTTAAAAATAACAGAAAATAATTATATTGAATTCAATGAGAAAGTCAGATAAAAAGAAAAATTTAAAAACATAAAAGTGCAGCACAAGTAATGCAGATTAATGAACTGCTATACAAATGAGTGACAGTTGAAAAATACAACCTATAATCCTACTCCACTCACTTAATTAATGAGTTAAAGTGAATGCCCAAACTTGTTTGGCTTGAGGGAGGAAATATATATAAATTTGAATGGCTATACTTTCATATTGATAGATTAATCATTAAGCGTTCTGTTTTTGTGATGGTTTCTGTACTCCATACCCTAAAGTGGGAAGTGAAGTTAGCCCTCAACTTCCCCTCTCTCTTAACATCAAGCCTAGAGTCAAGCACCACTAATCTGCTATTTCTTTTGAGATAATTTCCATGTGCATGAATAGAGTTATGGTAATATGTACCTTTGATTGACTTACCATTCTGTGCATTACTCTGACTAAACACAGATTATCGTCATCAGGCTATGTTCTTTAATAGTTTTCTGATGTCATTAGTACACAGAAATGTCATGCATTTTCAGTGGCAGTTATAAGGCAATGAAAGGCAGAAGCTATGCATAGGAAGGAATGGAATAATTAAACCTATATTCAAAGATCCATAGTAACAAATGGAGCCTAGGTTTGGGTGTGTACATGTGTGTGTTTTATATCTCCTAAAATGATTACATACAGTGTGATCTTGATGTGTTTATCATAGCACACTTAGTAAGACACACAGCCCAATGAACCCTCAATTATTTTTAAACTTTTCCTTTCCTGGAAAGCTATATGAACACCAGATCAATATATATTCTTTGTATTTGGAACTAGACATTAAAAGTTGACAGGGCAAAACTTGACCAGGTGGGGCTCATTGGTAGCTTACCATAAACTTCCCTTTCACAGTGCCCATTGTTACCAAGAAAACAGAGCAATATACTTCCATTAATGCCTTCCCCAAACATCACTTTGTAATATAATTTGAGGAATGTTTTATTACTAATCACTATGTATTAATGTTGATTATCTAATTCTAGTAAAATGTATTCCTTCATTTGGATTGTTTTAAGTAGAATGCATGCATAGAGCTGGAGAGATGAGATGGTTTAGCAGTGAAGGCCCTTGCCTGCAAAGCCAAAGGACCCAGGTTCAATTCCCCAGGACCCACATAAACCAGGTGCACAAGGTGGTGCATGCATCTGAAATTCATATGCAGTGGATGGAGGCCCTGGCACACCCATTCTCTTTCTCTCATTCTTTCTGCCTATTTGTCTCTCTCCCTCTCTCAAGTCAATAAATAAGTAAAAATAAAACATAGAATCATATGCATGAAAGAGCAACTGAAACTTTAATACCAACACGGTAATACAGGAGTTTGCAAAAACAGAAGACTCACCTGATATAGAGGGTCTGTAATCTTAGGAACCAAGATCTTTGGAAGAATCACGGAAGATGATTTCCTCTTCTAAACCTAGGAAGCATTCTTAAAATGTGTAAAGCTCTTCAGTCCTTAATATCAAAAGCCTTGTCTATGACTTAGCTATCTCTAGCTATGTAGTTCTGAAAGTAGTCTTTAGTGCTCAGATCTACTTTCCTCCATTTTTCCCCCTCAGAAAACAATGGGGGTGTAGCAGACAGCTTCAGGTTCACTGAGAAGAAGCTGGCCTGCCTTCATAGGACCAAACACAGAGAGCGGCAATGATGTCTGCTCAGCTCTCCTCCAGCAGTTTCCAAGGTACACACTTGACTGCTTGTCCCTGTGTCCCAGTCAAGCCTTCCCAAAGCCCAGGAAGCGCACAGGCACACACCCCCCCCACACACACACTACATGTTTGATGCTCAGGGGATGCATTCAGGACAGGATATGCTTTGGGTGTCTGCACCTGTCCCAGGGCAATTGCACTGCAGCAAGCCCATTACAGTGATATAGGCAAGAAAGCCATTGCCTTCGCATGCACACCAGCTAGGAGGCAACTGTCTTAACTGCTCCCTTAGCTGGGGCTGAGCCTGTCTGTCACCTCTTCTGAGTGGCTGGCAACCATGTGGCCATGCAAAATACCTCAGTGGGTGGGGGCTTTATGTCACTCAGGCTGGGGCAGGGGTCTGGTGAACTTCCAAGGGCTCCAGCCCAGGCTCCCACTGGACAACTAAGAGTCAGACACTCAGGGAAGAACCCAATCCTACTCCTCCCCTTCCCAAAAGCGGAGCCAAGGCCAGCTCCTTGAATGCACATCCCTCATCCCAGGGCTCTTCCTCCATCACTGTTCACTGCCAAAGCTCTGTCCAGAGGGGCAAGCGAGGGCACCAGCTTTGGGCACCAGGGCAGGACCTTAGGCCTCTACAGGTGTTAGGCTGAGTGATCCTCCGGGTATTTGGGGGATGGGGTGGGTGGGGAGGCCCGCTGAAAACAATCAGTAGCTGGGCTCCATGAAGGAGGGGACTGACCTTCAAGGGAGAGGGCTGCCCTGAGGCTGTTGTGCTTTTAGGGAGGGGGGAGGGAGGGGGCCTGCAGAGATGGAATTCCTGTCTGGTGAGTGCACCTCACACAGAGCAGCAGGAACTGCAAGGGGAGGATGTGAGGATGTTACCTGTTTGATCACTGCCAGAAAGCTGGCACTGGCCAACTTTTGCAATCATCAGACCTAGAAGTTGCAGGACTAGTGGAAGAGGACTGGGAGGGGCCAGGGCCAGAGCTCGTTCACCCGTGCTGCCTCCTCCTCCCGCCCGCGCCCGTGGCCGTGGCCTCTCTCCCGAGGGACCACCAACCCCTCCCCCCCGGCCCGTGCTCTCGCTCCCTCCTCAGCAGAAACCCGAGTGCCCAGAAGCCCAAGCACAGCACAGGCCAAGAAGAGCCCAGGCGGATGGCAGCGCGGAGGGGGTGCCCGAGGCGAACCCACCGAGGGACCCCAAAAGAAGGGGTAGTGTCTCAGCGTGGCCTTAAACTTATGATGATCCTCTTACCCCTGCCTCCCAAGTGCTGGGATTAAATGTGTGCTTCACTGTGCCTGGCTAAAAAAGAAAAAAATATATTTATATATGTATATATATTATTTTTTAGAGAGAGACAGAGAGAGAGGGAGAGGAAGACAGATGGGCCTGCCAGCAGCCTCTCAGCTGCTGTGAACGAAATCCAGATGAGTGCGCCTCCTTGTGGTCAAGTGCGGCATTGCGCCCTTGCGTCACTTTGCATCTGGTTAAATGTGGGACCTGGAGATTGGAACCGCTGGAGATTGGAACCAGGTTTCTTACGCTTAGGAGGCAGGCGCCCTAACTGCTAAGCCATCTCTCCAGCCCCTAAAATATAATTTTTATTAAAAAGAATACATATAATTAAGAGGCACATAGTAAGATCCTACCTTCTACAACCTCACTATGCGCCTGTCAAGCCAGAAGCCTGTGTCACTGTTACTCTCTGTAATGAGCTATAGTTCTCTGCTTCTCATTGCTTTGATTTAGTCAAAAGGAAAAGAAAAAAAGAAAAGACTGACATTGAATTTCCATCTCAGATCTAGAAAAGCCTTCCTCCATTCTGAGGTGCCAACTATTGTGAGAAAGAGTGTGCATACATGATGGGAATTAATCAGTAAAAAGAACCTTAGCCAGAGGTGAGTTGCAACACTGCAGAACTCTCTGGAAGGAGCGAGACCCCCGTGTCTCTTATCTCCCAGAGCTCTCATTTGGAGTGAGCCACAACACAGATTTCAGATCTTCCTTGAACTCTCTTCCCTTGGAAGGACTCATTTTCAGTAAGAAAGCCTTCACTGTTGTTGAGAATCATAATTTTAAGATCATCCATATGAGCATGCAACTAGGCATTCTCTTCAAATTGTAGCTGTGGCAGATGAAAATTTTAATTTAAGAAGAATCTTCTAGGGCTGGAGAGATGGCTTAACACTTAAGGTGCATGGCTGTGAAGCCTAAGGACACTGTTCGGTTTTCCAGGTCCCATGTGAGCCAGATGCTGAAGGCCCTGGCACATTCATTCTCTCTCTCTCAAATAAATAAATATATAAATAAATAAATAAATATTGAGCTGGATAGATGGCTTAGCCTCGAACCGTGATCCTTAGGCTTCAGAGGCATGCACTTAACCGCTAAGCCATCTCTCCAGTCCCTCTTCTCAGTTTTCTTTAAGCAACCTTTTACCTTAAGATAATGAGGCAGAGGGAGAAAGTGAAGAGAGAATGAGTTTTTCTTGTTTTTTTTGTTTGTTTGTTTTTTGCATTCTTTTCTAAACACTGAGATTTATTTTAATAAAAAATAAAATAAAATTCTTAAATTCCAACAGCTTGAAAGAGGTAGGAGGAAGAAATGCAAAAAAACATCTGCCATATATATATTTTCTTATCTACTCCTGAACAATGGTATGAATTAAGTAGCAGAACATATATTTTTCCTTATGAACTCCAAATTTCTCTGAAGCCTGATTCAAAAACATACATGCAAAACAAACAAACAAACAAACAAACAAACAAACAAACAAAGTCCCTAAAACCTGGAAGACCGCACTAAATGTGTTATGGCTGGTCATCCATATTAGTCCAATATTTGTTCCAGACATTCAAGATAGACTCAGTATTTCATAAAGCTTGTCCAAACTGTGTCAAGAGGTTAGTCTTGTAGATAAAAATATGATTAAGTTATATCAACGATCAACCTAGAGAAAGCCACTATCTTTCTGCACACTTTGGTTGTTTTAGTTTATCTGTTTTATTTTGAGACAAGGTCTTGCTTTCTTTCTTTGACTGGTGTGATACTTGCTGTGTAGCTCAGACTGGCCTTGCTGAACTATGGGCAGTCTCCCTGCCACATCCTCCATACTGCTAGCATTACAAACATGTATCACCTTGGTCAGCATAGCTTTGGTTTCTCTAATTCTGGACTATTTCTTCACAGATTGAAGAGCAGGATGAAAAAATTTCAGGGAGAAAGCAATTACTTGCATTTGTGTTTTTAAAGCATATTTAATAAATACTAAAAAAATTCTTCCATTTCAATCATACTTTTGAAGTTGTTAATGAATGCATTTCCTTATTACTTATTTTCTTTGTGTCTATTGAAAACACATGCTTACTACATTAAAAGGACCATTTTCTCAGAGCTGTGCACCTAATTGGCCCACAGTGTTTGCTTATTCTACTCTGTAGCCACACTTCTTCATCACTTAAGATAGAGTTATTTCTCTAACCGGGTAATTAATAAAGATATTATTTTAAAGAAAATTAGAGAATTGATATATATAACTGGTAATATTATTACAGATTTGAAGAGAAAGGGAAACTTATCCATTTAAAATAACCTTCATTGGGGCTGGAGAGATGGCTTAGCGGTTAAATGCTTGCCTATGGAGCCTAAGGACCCCGGTTCGAGGCTCGATTATCCAGGACCCACGTAAGCCAGATGCACAAGGGGGTGCATGCATCTGGAGTTTGTTTACAGTGGCTGGAGGCCCTGGCGCACCCATTCTCTCTCTCTCTCTCTCTACCTGCCTATTTCTGTATCTCTCTCTCAAATAAATAAATAAATAAAAATAATAACCTTCATTGTACCCAAAGCAGATCCAATAAACCATCACTATGAAATGCCTATCATTTGTTTTCTTTTCAAAAAAATAAATAATTTAGCTGAGCGTGGTGGTGCTTGCCTTTAATCCCAGCACACAGGAGGCAGAGGTAGGAGGAGCACTGTGAGTTCAAGGCCACCCTGAGACTACAGAGTGAATTCTAGGTCAGCCTGGACGAGTGTGAGACCCTATCTGCAAAAACCAAAATAAATAAATAAATAAATTATAAGTTCTAATTTGCACATTATGGAATTTTATTGCACTGACACTATCATAATAAACCTAGGTAACATAAGCTTAAATATGTAACATCAAACATGTTTTTAGAAATGGATGCATTTGGGAAACTATGAAATTATTTGTTATCATGTTCTTGCTTACCATTTCAAGTTAAAACAACAGAAAAATAATTATACTGAATTCAATGAGAAATTCACATAAAAAGAAAAATTGAAAAAAATAAAAGTGTAATACAAGTAATGCAGATTAATGAACTGCTATACAAATGAGTGACAGTTGAAAAATACAACCTATAATCCTACTCCACTCACTTAATTAATGAGTTAAAATGAATGCCCAAACTTGTTTGGCTTGAAGGAGTAAATATATATATATTAGAATGGCTATACTTTCATATTGATACATTAATCATTAAGCGTTCTGTTTTTGTGATGGTTTCTGTATACATACCCTAGATGGGGTATTTCCCCTCTCTCTTAACATCAAGCCTAGATTCAAGCACCACTAATCTGCTATTTCTTTTGAGATAATTTCCATGTGAATGAATTGAGTTATGGTAATATGTACCTTCGATTGACTTACCATTCTGTGCATTACTCTGACTAAACACAGATTATTGTCATCAGGCTATGTTCTTTAATGGTTTTCTGATGTCATTAGTACACAGAAATGTCATGCATTTTCAGTGGGATTTATAAGGCAATGAAAGGCAGAAGCTATGCATATGTAGGAATGGAATAATTATATCTATATTTCTAGATCCATAGTAACGAATGGAGCCTAGGTTTTGGTGTGTTCATGTATGTGTTGTATATCTCCTAAAATGATTGCATACAGTGTGATCTTGATGTGTTTAGCATAGCACACTTAGTAAGACACACAGCACAATGAAACCTCAATTCTCTTCAAACTTTTCCTTTCCAGGAAAGATATATGAACACCAGATCAATATATATATATATACTTTGTATTTGGAACTAGACTCCCTTTCATCTCTATTAGGCTGCCACAGAAACTGTGTGATCCATTGAGTGTTGACTGACAGTTTTGTTGGCACTCAAAAAATAAAAACACACAATGCCAGCCAAAGCAGTAATTTTGACTGCATACAGCATGTTGCCCAGCACCTATTGAAATAATATTCCATGAAACATAAGCACTGAAACATCTAATCCAAACATGAATTCCTGTAATTATCTTCCTTGGACTAGAAACTTAACCAATCAATAGACAGAGGCAAGTTGAAATGGGCAGAGTCCACAAAGAAAATTAGTCCATGAAATGTCACAGGCCTGAGATTGTTTTTCAGAGTTGCATAGAAGTCATAAAAGAAGTGGCTGTTTCTGAGGGAAACTAATTCACTTGTGATCACAAAACATTTTACAGATGTCCACTTGTTCCTGTATTTTGACATCTATTAACTGCATAAAGCTTCCAAATTAGTTTGTTTGTGCAATATCTTTATGTGTGCCAAAAGTACTTTCCTTGCTTGCCACCTCAAAAGAACAGTATTTGATAAATCCTCTTCCCTTTGCATGCCACATATTCTCTCAAGTGTTCTCATGGTATCAGCAATCACCATGACACCTAAGTGTTATTTGTCATTTACTTTCTTTTCATAAACCATAGGTAAATCTTTTCCTGTCTATTGCCAACTGTTTCTAGTCATTACCTTCATCAAATCTGCCATTTTCTATTTTATTTCTATTTGGTTAATAGCTTTACCACGTAAATGCCAAAGGCCAAGTTGCCTGTCTCTTTTGAAACACCCAATGTCCCTTTGAGCATGATTGCACAAATTTGTTCTACTTGGAAGTACTTTATATCTATCTATGCAGTGAATGATGATACATATGATGGTCCTGCTTCCCTTCCAAATGAAATCAGCCAACACATCATAATTAGTTTACTTATAATATCAATCAATTCCTAGGCGGGCATGGTAGCACAAGCCTTTAGTCCCAGCATTTGGGAAGCAGAGGTAGGAGGACACCCGTGAGTTTGAGGCCACCCTGAGACTACATAGTTAATTCCAGGTCAGCCTCGACCAGAGTGAAACCCTACTTCCAAAAACCAAAAAAAAGAAAAGAAAAAAATCAATTCTTTTATCGATCTTCTTTTAGCTACTTCCATTGCAATGGCTATAAGGAAGGCCATTAGATATTTGTCCTGTCCTATTTATCTCTTTGCATAGTGCATAGCATTTTCTGAAGTTTCATAGATTTATGGAAGAGAATGATGCATATTTTATTGCCTTCTCTTCTTGATGAATTCACGAGGTTTCATTAAGCATTGTAGTGTTAGCAACATCAATTGCTCAAGTTATTAAGATGGAACACTGTCCTAATAAGGTGTGCTCACCACATGGGAGGGGGTGATAACTATGTTGAAGGGACTTGAAGACATAATCAATACCAAATAATAGGAAGAATTGGAAATTCATCCTGAAGAAGATTCTCACTTAATTCCTGGAACAAACATATTTAAATATTTCCCCTAAAGGAACCCCGGGATCATCTGGAATCTTTCCAAATTCATAAAAACATAATAGTTTTTCCTTACTAGGAAATAAATATAGAATGTTCCATATTTTGCGACCTTTTAGCTTGCTCTTCACAGATAGGAAACCCACCAATCTACAGTGCAGAGCCCCCTGAGAAGCTTTTCTTAGAAATGAGCTCACATAGACATTTACCAGTTTGCTGAAATAATGGTCAATTTGAATGGTAGGATCTGTATTTTCAGTATCAGTTCCCTAAAGTTACTAATAAATACTCTAGTTTTCTTGAGTGGAGGACCCTGACATACAACCTACTTTACATGAGTTATCTACTTGTCAGTATTGTTTTCAAAATGTGAGATTAAAAAAAAAATTATATCTTGCATGATTTATATTTTGCTTTTATTTTATTTTATTTTATTTTTTTGAGAGAGAAAGAGAAAGAGGCAGATATGTAGAGAGATTGGGCACACCAGAGCCTTCAGCCACAGCAAACAAACTCCAGATGCATGTGCCACTTTGTGAATTTGGCTTAAGTGAGGAATGAAACTTGGACCCTTAGGCTTCACAGGCAAGCACCTTAACCACTGAACAATCTCTACAACCCACATGATTTATTTTTAATCAACATTTTTTTAATCACAGCACCAATAACAGTGATAACAAATCAGAAAATTTCTGTGTGTATTATCAATAATTACTTTGCATACTCAAGAGGACACACGTGGTTCTATTGCATCCCATCCTATGCCTACATATTACTTCCAGAAAGTGACTATAACCCTGTTGATCTAAAAGACATCATTTAAAGTCAGAATCATCCACTATTAAAATATCTTACCATTAAGGTACAAGTCTGAAAAATAAATCAAGTTTCCTATCATTTATACTAATACCACTGTATTAATAATAAAATGACAGATTTCACAATTCTTACAATGTATTCAAATCTTTCTTTTAGGAAAAATAATAATAACCCCAGTATTTCTTTAAAAAGGAAATGAATGGCCGGGAGTGGTGGCACATGCCTTTAATTCCAGCACTTGGGAAGCAGAGGTAGGAGGATTGCCATGAGTTTGAGGCCACCCTGAGACTACATAGTGAAATCCATGTCAGTTGAGCTACAGGGAGACCCTACCTTGGAAAAAAAGAAAGAAAGAAAGAAAGAAAGAAAGAAAGAAAGAAAGAAAGAAAGAAGAGAAAGAAAGAAAGAAAGAAAGAAAGAAAGAAGGAAGAAAGGAAGAAAGAAAGAAAGGACATGAATGAAATGGTGTTGACAAGAATGCTGGCAGTGAACAGGGTTTGAGATACAGGGTGATGAGTGGCCCTTTGTGGTAGTGATTGTCTCTCATTTCTCCTTCCCATCTTGGCCCTGAAAAGCAAAGATACTCCACACTTTCCACCATGTCTGCCAAGACTCTTTCTATGTATCTGGCTTTGAAGTAAATTTAGGGAAAAAGAGAGAGAAAAACTGATTGCAGATTAAGAGTTTTATTGGCAGCTTGAGGAATTGATTTCTATTCTCTCTCTCAATATATATATTACTAGCTAGACTTTGGTTTCATCATGTGTTGGTACCATGATTTCCTTTCCTCCCTGCCCCATTCCACTGAGGCCTTACTCAGTGGTATTGCTGGTGTTCACCATGGGGTTGTGTGTTATGAGTTGTGAGAACAGCATCATTCATTGTGTGTGTGGGGGTGGGGGACAATGCCTCTGGATATTACCTCCCACAAAGTGGCTCTTACAATCCTTCCACCCTCCCTCTTCTGCAAAATTTTCTAAGCCACTGAGAGCTAAACACTAAAGTAGACTTAAAATACCCTCACCAAGGCTCAGGGAATAACCCCTTTAAGGCTACTTCATAGGCAGTTTACAAAGCAATTTTCTCCATTTTCAATACCCTGTTCTTTTCATAAAACATAGGGATACAGTATAAACACCTAAAGAATTTATATATTTGATAGTCTTTTATAAAATCAAACTAGATCTACTTATAAAAACAAAATCTTGAAATGGGCATGGTGGCACACACCTTTAATCCCTGCACTCTACAGGAAGAGATATGAAGATTACAACAAGTTTGAGACCACCCTGAAAATACATAATGAATTCCAGGTCAGGCTGGGCTAGAGGGAGACCTTACCTTGAAAAACAAAACAAACAAACCAAAAATCCCTGGGAACTGTAAATACAGAATATCATCAGGATGTGGAAATCTCTACTGAGCAGTGCTATCTAGCAGCCAGGCCTTACAATGTTATACATTTGCAATTAATCAGACAAAATTTTTTAAATAAAATAAAATGATTGAACATGGTGGTGTACACCTTTAATCACAAAGAGGTAGGAGGATTGCTGTGAGTTGGAGGCCAGTTTGAGACTAAATAGTGAATTTCATGTCAGCCTGGGCAAGACCCTACCTCAAATACATAAATAAATAAAATCTTAACTTTACCACTTTGCTTATAATTAAATGTTAATATGCTTAAAAATGATTAATTTGGCCTCATGTCATTTACTCATTTGTGGCATATATATTTAATAAATCCACCTGATAAAACGTTCCTGGGAATTTTTATTAAGAAATAGGTTAGCCGGGCATGGTGGCGCACACCTTTAATCCCAGCACTTGGGAGGCAGAGGTAGGAGGATCGCCGAGAGTTCGAGGCCACCCTGAGACTACATGGTTAATTCCAGGTCAGCCTGGACCAGAGTGAAACCCTACCTTGCAAAAACCAAAACAAAAAGAAAAAAAGGTTAACTTATTCTTGAAAAAGAAATAGGTTAGCCGGGCGTGGTGGTGCACGCCTTCATCCCAGCACTTGAGAGGCAGAGGTAGGAGGATCCCAGAGAGTTCGAGGCCACCTTGAGACTACACAGTTAATTCCAGGTCAGCCTGGACCAGAGTGAGACCCTACCTCAAAAAAAAAAAAAAAAAAAAAAAAAAAAAAGAAATAGGTTAACTTAAAGAAAAAAAAAGTAGTATCATGAATATATCATAGAATTAATTAAAAAGCTCCACAAAATGGTCTTAAAGACAAGAAATATTAATTATCCTGATACAATTAATGGATATTGTATAAGTGTACTGAAATAGCACAAAGTACATGAGAAATGGTTATATTAATCAAAAATTATTTACAAAGTCTTTATAAAGATGGAAAGGTTTATTTCCCTGATTTGATCATTACACACTGTACACTCACTGATTTATGACACTGTATTCCAATTAAAATTTTTTTTTTTTTTTTTTTTTTTTTGGTTTTGCGAGGTAGGGTCTCACTCTTAAAATGGTCTAAAATAATTTGAAAACTTGAAAACTTGAAAATAAGTAGAGACAGCTGGCAACTGTGCTAATTGAACAGATGAGCAACAAATCCTTAAAAGCACTTCTAGTACTGGTCTTTGTGTCTTAGAGCTGATTTGAGAGAGACAGAGATCTCATTAGTTCTTTTAGGGATAAAGGTGGAAAATATTTGTTTATATAGTTAAGAAATAGCTTTGTTTCCTACAACCACAAAACCAGAAGACCATTTTATGATATGTATAACCCAATGGCACTGTATGAAAACTTTTCAGTGAATTTTTAATTTTATATTAGACATGTTAAATTCAAATGATTAATTAATCTTGCCTTTCCAAACCAATCTATTTCCACACAAATCAAGATTGATCTCTTCCCCAAAATCTGAGCTGAAAACACAGACAGCACATTTTATTTCATAGCAGATGAAAAACATGATAGTGAAAGCATGCACACAGACTTACCAAGTTGTACCAGTGTCCCTCACTGTTCACTGCCAAATACAGCTTGGTTTGAACTCCTTAAATAGCCACCACTCAAAGACCCACAGAGCTGAAAATTCATAGAAAGTGAAAAGGTTACACTTCTTGATTTCATAGTTTTCCAATGTGTTCCACAGGAGTATCTGGCTCCCTAAAGGTAGTATGGACTGGACAAGTATATACATAGACATGTAGCCACATAAAAACTAAAGCCTCATTCTACCTTCTAGTGTACTTGACTCATGGTTTCCATTACAGTCATGTAACTGGGGCTATAAGTACATATTCTCAAACACTCCAGGCATAATGGAAGACTCTAGACTCAGTACCCTAGTTTAAAGAATCAGAATGAGGAATACTGATGCTTCTTGGGTGATCTACCACCAGGAATTGTTTTGCACATTAAATAGCATCATCCTTTATAAAAATAAGCTATTTTTAGTAATTTTTTTCTTAAATTTATTTATTTGAGAGAGACAAAGAAAGAAAGAGAGATAATGGGCATGTCAGGGTCTTCAGCTGCAGCAAATGAACCTCAGATGCATTGTGGCAAGTACTAACCACTAAGCCATCTCTCCAGTCAAAAACTAAGCTTTTAGCCGGGCATGGTGGCGCATCCTTTAATCCCAGCACCTTTGGCTTTGTAGCCAAGTACCTTAACCACTATGCAATCTCTCCAGTCAAAAACTAAGCTTTTAAACTGCTTCTCTAGGTAGTTGACCAAATTTACACAGCCAAGGTCAGAGATATAAGTCAGTTGGGAAGTGATGCCTATACACTTAGAAGAGACATTATTGGTCCAATATCTTCATTTAAATAATCTGCCAGAGCACACTGGCAGATTCAAACATTCCCTGAGTGGGGAGTGAGGATTAAAGAAAAAGAAAGACAAGAGAGACAAAAGATGAACTTGGGAGGGCTGTCCCTCAATACCTTGGCCCCAACTTTATTTAGTTTAGCATTTTTATACTTCTTCTAAGAGCACAAGGATGCAAATGGAACAAATGGTAAATACAGGATTTCTCAGAAAAACTTCATGACAAAACAGTTAAATCTTTGCCTCCTTGCTTCATTTGCTCCTCAATTTCCATATTCTCAGCAGGTAACTGATCTCTGCTTGGCCAAACATTCTGCTTATCTGCAGCCCATTGTCAAACAGAAATTAAGTCAGGATCAAATGGCTCCCGACAATAATCTATATAATTTCCAATCTAACCCCCTCCAAATATATCTAGACCTTGCAATAATAAGTCGTATTCTCCAACAGAAGATTTTATAAAAGAACAGAACTTTTCCAAGTCAGTCTTGAGAGGGGTCCTAACTTTTAGTCTTGAAGAACAAAGATTAAATCAATAAAAACAAGGAGGCAGGTTTTATGGTGCTGGCCTTTATTCCCAGAACTTGAAACTCTGAGGCAGGAGGATCATCATGAGTTTGAGGTCAGCCTGGGGCTACAGAGTGAGTTCCAGGACACCCCACACTAGAGTAAGACACTAACTCAAAAAGAAGGTGTATTTTATCAATTTTTTCCCTGCAAAATAGTTACAAGTGGGAATCCAAATGGTGCCAATGAGGCCTCCTTCTCTTCATTTGAAGGTCTGACTGCATGAAATTTACACCCAAGCTCTCTTCACAACCACACACCACTCACTGGAGACAATCAGTGGGTGTCCTCCCACTACTAGCTGTCTACTCCCTCCCACACCATGAACAAAAAGAAGACAGTACAATTTTAAAGCATAGTGCTTATGACACACATCTTTTGAAAATAGCCTGTGCACCTTTCTCTCAGGAGTCATGCACCAAGGCTGATAATTTTTATCCTGTTTTGTAAGTTTACTGAGGATGATAAATTGGTTCGTTATTTCCATAAACAAAAATATAGAGATGTCAGTGCATGCTCAAGAAGAGTGTTCTCGGGATCAACTCGTTTCTGTGCGTATATATTCTCTGCAGCAGATAGGATAACATGGATGAAAAATATTAATGAGGAAGGAAGTACTCCTTGCTGAGCCTACAGTGTATCTTTCCCTTAAAATCAGGGCACTTACCAAAGAGGAGCTAGGACATACTGTACAGTTCAAAGTACAAGTGTTCCCACCACAAGCCACTGGTGGTGCTTTACTCAATACTTGTCATAGTAAAGCTGGGCCCTTTTTTTACGTGAGATAAAGGAAACGAATTGCACAGATTTCAAGCCAGGATTCTGTGCTATATCTGACAGTGCAATGTACAGGAAATAAGTGTAATATCTTGAGTATGTCGTGGCTATGTCATTTTTTGAAGAGGCCTTGCTCACAGCAGGTGCTCAAAACATTCGTAAATTGATGGAAAACTGTACAATGAAACATGATAATTATTTTTGAGAAGTAACAAATCACAAACCCATTATATAAGGCCATCATTTAAAAAATCTGAGGGCTGGAAAAAGCCTAAGGACTCTGGTTCGAGGCTCAATTCCCCAGTACCCACGTAAGCCAGATGCACAAGGAGGCACATGCACCTGGAGCTCTCCACCCCCACCCTGCTTATTTCTGTATCTCTTTCTCAAATAAATAAATAAATAAAATATTTTTTTAAAAAAATCTGAAAGCTTAGCCGGGCGTGGTGGTGCATGCCATTAATCCCAGCACTTGGGAGGCAGAGGTAGGAGGATCGCCATGAGTTCGAGGCCACCCTGAGAGTACAGAGTGAATTTCAGGTCAGCCTGAGCTAGAGTGAGACCCTACCTCAAAATACCAAAAAAAAAAAAAAAAAAAAAAAAAGTTTAGCTGGGCGTGGTGGCGCACGCCATTAATCCCAGCACTTGGGAGGCAGAGGTAGGAGGATTGTGGAGAGTTCGAGGCCACCCTGAGTCTACATAGTGAATTCCAGGTCAGCCTGAACCAGAGTGAGACCCTTCCTCAAAAATCAAAAAAAAAAAAAAAAAAAAATCTGAAAGCTTAAAACTAAATGTTTCCTTATGGTTTAGTTTAAAGATATATTACTATGCATTAATTGACAACTATAAAACAAATGTAGGTCTGAAACCAGGTTTGGTCATAGTAAAATCTAATGGAAAATAATGATAAATGAAATACAGAATTATTTCTAGAACTTCATTATTTTACAATATTCTAAACCTTCTTTATTGTCGTTTTGGAATATTTTTAAAATTATTTGTGAGTAGAGAGAAAGAGAACGAGTGCGTGCAAGGGCATGCCAGGGTCTCTCCCTCTACAAATAAACTTCAGATATATGTGTCACTATGTGCATTTGGCTTTACCTGGGTATTGGGGAGGCAAACTTAGGCCAACAGGCTTTATAAGCAAGGGCCTTTAACCACTGAGTCATCTCCAGCTCTTCTTATCTTTTTTTTTTTTTTTCCTGAGGTGGTGTCTCACTCTAGCCCAGGCTGTCCTGGAAATCACTATGCAGCCTCAGTCTCAGAGTAGCCTCGAACTCATGGCAATCTTCCTACCTCTGCCTCCTGAGTGCTGGGTTTAAAAGCATGTGCCACCACGCCTGGCCCTCTTCTTAATTATCTTAAAGCAATTTTTAACAGAAGAGTTCAGGATATGCTTTTGGTCTCTGTGCCTGTCCCAGGGCAGTTGCACTGCAGCAACCCTTCACAGAGACAGAGGCAAGAAAGCCACCCCCTTGGCACCATGCACACCGGCTAGGTGGCCTCCTCCGCACAAGCTGGGCTTCAAACTCCCCTGACATGGCCGCCCCAACCCCTCCACCGTCCTCCAATCTAATGGGGGACATGTCAAAAGTCAAAAGCCCCTTCCCACCTTGTCTCCTTCTACGCTGCTCCTTGGAGCCAAGTCCGAACTGGAAAAGACCTTTACCTTGTTTTTGTCGCAGCTGGTCTAGCCTTTGCTCAGGCTGCGGACACACCGGCAGGCGTTGGATTTCTCGTGCTCTGGGCTTGTCTCTTCTGAGGAGGAGTGAGCGGGGACAGCCGCCGCCATGGCCACGACGCCCACACCACCCCTTCTTTTGGGGCCCCTCGGTGGGTTCGCCTCGCCCCCACCCCCCTGCGCCACCACCCTCCTGGGCTCTTCTTGTCCTGCGCTGTGCTCAGGCTTCTGGGCGCTCGGGTTTCCGCTGAGGAGCGCCGTGGTCCGGCGCCCGCGGGCGGCTGGCAGTCTGGGTCCGAGCGGACGCCACAGCCCCGGGCGGGGATAGCAGGCTACACTGACTGGCAGGCGGAGGAGACCGTGCTGCCCTCAGGCTTGCTCGTGGCCCTGAGCCCCGAGGACACTGTGCAAGTCCAAGCCTCTCCTGTGGGAGTTGCGAGGCATCCCCCGCCCTGTGCAGCTCTGCAAGTGCCTGAGGAGGGAGGCGGGGGAGCGAGAGCGCGGGCACGGGCGCAGGGGCGGTCCCTCGGGAGAGAGGCCACGGGCGCGGGCGGGGGGGGTGGAGGCAGCACGGCGGAGCGCGCTCCGGCCTTGGCCCCCTACCAGTCCTTTTCCAATAGTCCTGCAACTTCTGGGCCTGATGATCACAAAAGTTGGCCAGTGCCAGCTTTCCGGCAGTGATCAAACAGGTAACATCCTCACATCCTCCCCTTGCAGTTCCTGCTGCTCTGTGTGAGGCATCTCACAAGACAGGAATTCCCTCCACAGGCCCCCCCCTCCCTCCTGAAGAGCACAACAGCCTCAGGGCGGCCCTCTCCCTGGAAGGTCAGTCCCCTCCTTCAGGAGCCCAGCTACTGATTGTTTCAGCCAGCCTCCCCACCCAACCCATCCCCAAATGCCCCGAGGGTCACTCAGCCTAACACCTGTAGAGGCCTAAGGTCCTGCCCTGGTGCCCAGAGCTGGTGCCCTCGCTTGCCCCTCTGGACAGAGCTTTGGCAGTGAACAGTGATGGAGGAAGAGCCCTGGGATGAGGGAGTTGCATTCAAGGAGCTGCGCTTGGCTCCGCTTTTGGGAAGGGGAGGAGTGGGATTGGGTTCTTCCCTGAGTGTCTGACTCTTAGCTGGCCAGTGGGAGCCTGGGCTGGAGCCCTTGGAAGTTCACCAGACCCCTGCCCCAGCCTGAGTGACATAAAGCCCCCACCCACTGAGGTATTTTGCATGGCCACACTTGTTGCCAGCCACTCAGAAGAGGCGACAGATGGGCTCAGCCCCAGCTACAGGGGCAGGGGCAGCCACTACAGAGCTGAACACCACGCTGCCACCCAGTGGTTTTTGCTGACTTTTCATATCATGCCAATTTGTGTGAGCCAAACCCCCTTTTCTCTCTAGGCCCCCTCATCTCTAGTGGGTTGGGTTTGGGAATCCACGCAGTGAGCTTGAGGAGTTTGCCATAGGCAGTATTTGGGAAATACACAGCCCAGTCTCTTTTAGCTCTAGGCCATCTCCAATGTTTTGATTTCTTTTACCCGATCCTCAGGAAAGCACCTTCTCTTCCAAGTCTGACCTGGAAATCACTATGCATTCTCAGGGTGGCATCAAACTCATGGCAATCCTCCTACCTCTGCCTCCTGAGTGCTGGGATTAAAGGCGCACACCACCATGCCTGGCCCTCTTCTCAGTTTTCTTAAAGCAACCTTTAACATAAGAGTTAAGATGATGAGGCAGAGGGAGAAAGTGAAGAGAGATTGAGATTTTTCTTGTTTTTTTTTTTTTTTTTTTTTTTTGCGTTCTTTTCTAACCACTCTCTGAGTTTTATTTTAATAAAAAAATAAAATTTAGCCGGGCATGTTGGCGCACGCCTTTAATCCCAGCACTCTGGAAGACAGAGGTAGGAGGATTGCCCTGAGTCTACATAGTTAATTCCAGGTCAGCCTGGGCCAGAGTGAACCTCGAAAAACAAACAAAAAAAAAAAAAAATAAAATAAAATAAAATAAAATAAAATAAAATTCTTAAATTCCAACAGCTTGAAAGAGGTAGGAGGAAGAAAAGCAAAAAACATCAGCCATCTATATATGGTCTTATCTACTCCTGAATAATGGTATGAATTAAGTAGCAGAACATGTATTTTTCCTCATGAACTCCAAATTTCTGTGAAGCCTGATTCAAAAACACACATGCAAAACAAACAAACAAACAAACAAACAAACAAAAATCCCTAAAACCTAGAAGACAGCACTAAATGTGATATGGCTGGTCATCCATATTAGTCCAATATTTGTTTCAGACATTCAAGATAGAATCAGTATTTCAAAAAACCTGTCCAAGCTCTGCCAAGATGTTAGTCTTGTAGATAAAAATAATGAATAAGTTATATCAGAGAAAAACTTTCTGCATGCTTTGTTGTTTTAGTTTACCTGTTTTATTTTGAGACAAGGTCTTGCTTCTTTCTTTGACTGGTGTGATACTTGCTATCAGAGTCAAGGGAAGAACAAGCAATACCGGGAAAAACCATAAACTTGCTGTGTGAGCATGACTCAACATTCTTGCGGTCCTGGGCCAGATGGCCCAATAAGATCCACTGTCTCAGAGTTTTGTAAATGTCAACCAATCAAATGAATGTAACCACCTGCGCCAACCTGTTCAAATGTAACCACCACTTGCTGAGCCAATTGAGTTAGAAATTCCCCTAGACCTAGCCCGCCAAAACCCTAAGACCAATCAAGAACCCCCAAGTACAGTTACTGTTCAAATTAGCCAATCATGTGGTTGCGTGGGTGATAGCCCTCTCCCCCTTGTTCAAACCTCAATAATAAGCCCGCTTTTCTGCTTGTCCAGCCTCTTGCATGGATCCACTGTGTTGGTGAAGGCAAGAGACCAAGCTTAAGCCCAAGTAAAGCTCTTTGCATTTGCATATGTGTTTGGTCATCCTTGGTGGTCACTGGGGGCGCCTGGAACTGGGCATTACATCTTCTGATTCTCTAAGCTTATCCTTTCTTGTACACCTTAGTTTACACACTAATCAATTTTGCTTACTGATTTTTGTTGGGGTTTTTATTACTTTGAACAATTTTCTATCACTCCTAAGATAGGTTTCCTGTCCTATATGGAAGTGACTCATTTTAAAGCTGCCAGCTGCTTTTATAGTGATAATACCCTATTCTGTGCACATTTCTTAGTTTACGAAAGTCTAAACATATGTAAAAGAATTTAGATTAAATATATTGATTGAATATAGGATAGTATTTGGCACAATAGATTTCAGTGCAGTGATCAGATAAATATCCTTTATAAATGAACTACCCTGAACAGATGACTTATAATATCAATATAAAAAAAGGGCTATACTTTCTAATAATAGTTTACATTAACATTTGTTGTATTTATAAAAAGACATTGCTTTTTTTTTTTTTTTTTTTTTTTTTTTGAACTCACCCAGGCTGACCTGGAAGAACATGATCTCAACATTGTACCTATAATATCAATAGTTAAAGGCGTGCGCCAAAAAGGGCTAAAGACTTTCTAATTATTAGAGACAGACATTAACATTTGTTGTATTTACCTGGAGAACATAAAAGACATTGCTAAGCCATCTCTCCAGCCCAAGAATTGCAGCTGTTTATATGGGGTGGTGTAGTTCTTGTAAATAAATGTGTGTAAGAGTTTGTCAAACTAACAGAATGGTTAAAGATAGTAGAATAGCTGGTTTGATTTCATTAAACTTTTCAGGATCTTAGTTTCTGTGTCTTTTTTAAAAATTATTATTTTATTTATATATGGAGAGAGACACAGAGACAGACAGAGAGAGAGAGGGAGGGAGAGATGAGATGGCACGCCAGCAGCCTCTCAGCTGCTGTGAACGAAATCCAGACATGTGTGCCCCCTTGTGGGCAAGTGCGGCATTGCACCCTTGCATCACTTTGCATCTGGCTAAACGTGGGACCTGGAGATTGGAACTGCTGGAGATTGGAACCAGCATTCTTAGGCTTAGCAGGCAGGCGCCATAACTGCTGAGCCATCTCTCCAGCCCAGCCCACTTTTGTTTTAACCTACATGGCACGATAAAATTGGTTTGCAAGAAGAAAGTTCAAAATGACAAGACCCAATGCAGGCTAAGGTTATTGTTATGTCTGGACAGGCTTCCAAAATGGGTCACCATGGATTGAGAGACAGTGGAAGCAGGATCGCCATGAGTTCCATGCCAGTCTGAGACTACCTAGTGAATTCCAGATGAAGCTGAACTAGAGGGAGAACTTACCATGAAAAAATAAGAGTACTGCTCTCTCTCTCTCTCTCTCCCCCTCAATCTCTCTCTCAATCTCTAGCCCATTTTTTTTTTTTTTTTTTTTTTTTTTTTTTTTTGATAGGGTCTCATGCTAGCTCAGGGAGGAAGGAAGAAAGAAAGGAAGGAAGGAAGCAAGGAAGGAAGGAAAGGAGGAAGGGAGGGATGAAAGCAAAGAGGGAGGGAGGAAGAGAGAAACATAGAAAGAAAGAAAGAAAGAAAGAAAGAAAGAAAGAAAGAAAGAAAGAAAGAAAGAAAGAAAGAAAGAGCTGGGCATGGTGGGCATGCCTTTAATCCCAGCACTTGGGAGGCAGAGGTAAAAGGATTGCCATGAGTTAGAGGCCACCCTGAGTCTACATAGTGAATTCCAGTTCAACCTGAGCTAGAGTGAGATCCTACCTTGGAAAACCAAATAATAATAATAATAATAATAATAAAAATAATAAATGACATGAATGAATGATGTTGACAAGAATGCTGGCAGTGAACAGGGTTTGAGATAGAGAGTGATGAATGGCCCAGGCTGACCTGGAATTCATTATGTAGTCTCAGGGTGGCCTTGAACTCACAGCAATATTCCTATCTCTGCCTCCCGAGTGCTGGGATGATAGGCGTGCCCCACCACACCTGGCTTGGATTCTTGAATTTTTATGTCCTGGAGTAAAGTGACCAATCCTTCATAAGGATTCGTAGATGGTGACAATGGCACCTTTGAAGTCTCTGAACAGACAGATGCTCCACACGGAGTTGTGTGGTACCTGAAGAAGCATGTGGGCTACTTCAGATCAAAGAATCAGGTAGTGACCTGTTACCTGACCAGAAATCAACAGTGATACACTGTGTCAGTCATAGCCACGGAGGCCACAGGCACAAAAGCTAATCCCATCATTACGGCAGGAAACTTGAGACAGCTTCATGATGGTCAAGAGCTTTGTGGAGGGATGGCTCAGAGGTTAAAGGTTCTTACTTGCTGGCACCCTGTTCAAATCCCCAGTCACCCACATAAAGCCAGAGGGGCACTGATTTGCATGTTAAGAGGTCCTGGTGTGCCTGCCTGCGTATATACACAGGCAAATTCTTTTTTTTTTCAAGATAAGGTCTCACTCTAGCTCAGGCTGACCTGAAACTCACTGTGCAGTTTCAGGCTGGCCTCAAACTCACAGCTATCCTCCCTGGCCCCACTCCACTGAGGGCCCTCCTCAGTGGGACTGCTGGTATTCACCATGGAGTTGAGGGTTATGAGTTGTGAAAGCAGCTGTCAGTCATCGTGGGGGACAGGGTGGGCAATGTCTCTGGATATTCCCTCCCATCTTTCTGCCCTCTCTTCCACAAAATTCCCCCAGCCTTGGTGGGTGTGCTTTAATGTTGTGCTTTCAGTAGCTTCAAACGCACCAAAGCAGAAATCCCAAAGCTGCTGAGACCTCAACAAAGCTCTTTTTAAAAAATAATCTAGCTGGTCGTGGTGGTGCATACCTTTAATCCCAGCACTCAGGAGGCAGAGGTAGGAGTACTGCTGTGATTTTGAAGCCACCCTGAGACTACACAGTGAATTCCAGGTCATCCTGGGATAGAGTAAGAGCCTGACTTGAAAAACAAAAAAAAAAAAAAAAAAAAAAAAAAGAAAAAAAAAAAAGAAAAGAAAAGCTTTGAGGCTTGAGAGATGGCTTGGCTTAGCAGTTAAGGTGTTTGCCTAAGGATCCACGTTGGATCCTCCAGATCTCACATGCCCAGTAGATGGCACAAGTGTCTGGAGTTGGACTGCAGTGGCTGATGCCCTGGTGCACCAATTTTCTCTCTCCCTTGCCCCCCTCTCTAAAATTATTTTATTTTATAAAAATTATTATTTTATTTTATAAAAATAAAAAACAAGGAGCCGGGTGAAGGGGTGCATGCCTTTAATCCCAGCACTCAGGAGGCAGAGGTAGGAGGATCACCATGAGTTTGAGGCCACCCTGAGACTACATAGTGAATTCCAGGTCAGCCTGAGCTAGAGGGATACCCTACTTCGACAAAACAAAAAATTAAAAAATAATAATTAAAAAATTAAAATAAATAATAAAGAGCTTTGTTGAGTGTATAAATTTGAAAAACGATGAAAGGTACGTGTGTAGAAGGCACTCTTCCTAAATCAGAGGCAAAGTGCTGTCTAATGTTCACTGCAATAAGTAGTTTACCTTGGCATAGAAGATTATTCTGACAGCTACTTTTGCAAGGAAATAACCTGTTTGCATCATTTGTGGGGTACGTGGCTACAGAACCACTAGATGGCGACAACTCCTAGGATGCTGGGGACAACCCATGCAGGAAGCAGAGGCAGGTGTGGCATACCTAATATTACCACTGTCTCACCTGCCTGGGGGTCTATTCCCCTTTTTTCTTTGTAGACCTCCTGTCCTCCACTTTCCCAAGCTTACTTCTTGACCATGTTCAGTAAACAGGCATTCTTGGCACCATCTCCACTTCCATTGCCAAAGAGTTTTAGTCTGTCTGGAAGAAGGGATATGTTTTCATCCTGTCTCTGCACTAACTGCAGCAACTAACTGTGAGTTGGGGAATGCTCTGGGAGTCTGTGATTGTTTTGTGTTTATCTATACTCCTACCACCTCATCTTCCTCAGTTTATACTTACTGTTTCTCTCTTCCCTCCCCACTCCCCCAAAACATAAAGTTTTTACTGAAAACCTACCACAGAGGTAGTCATGAGCCCTAAGGGTGCAACGTCTGCTGGTGTCACGCTAAATGTATATGCTATGCTCACCAAACTGCCCAGTAAGCATTTCTCTTAATGTAATGCCTACACCCATATATTAATGCTACTTTCACTCATGGTTAGAGATGCTTCTCTTTTCAGATGGTGGTGAACTTGGGAGGACTCATAAGGCATGGTGCTGAGAAGAAGGGACAGAGGAGTGCTCAGCACTGAAACATCTCAAACCCACCTTCCAAGGCTCAGGGTCCATTACGGAAGATGGGGCAGAAAGAATGTAAGAGCTAAAGGAAGGGTAGTACTCCTTACAACGTGCTCCTCCAGACACAAAATGGTCTGGATATCCATTTTTTCCAATGCCTGACACTACCTAGGCAAGACCATCATAATTGGAGGAAAAGATCATGACATCACACTGAAAAGAGAGGGGGAGGGGATATGATGGAGAGGGGAATTTCAAAGGGGAGTGTGGGTGGAGGGAGGGAAGTACCAAGGGATAGTTCTACAATTTAATAAGTTGTCAGTAAAAAATAAATAAATAAAAAAGCCAGGCATGGTGGCACATGCCTTTAATCCCAGCACTTGGGAGGCAGAGGTAGGAGGATCATCACCATGAGTTCAAGTCCAGCCTGAGACTACATAATTTATTCCAGGTCAGCCTGGAGCAGAGTGAAACCCTACCTTGAAAAACCAATATAAATAAATAAATAAATAAATAAATAAATAAATAAATAAATAAAGCCAGGCATGGTGGTGCATGCCTTTAATCCGAGCACTCAGGAGGCAGAGGTAGGATGATCGCCATGAGTTCAAGTCCAGCCTGAGACTACATAGTTTATTCCAGGTCAGCCTGGACCAGAGAGAAACCCTACCTCGAAAAACCAATATAAATAAATAAATAAAAATAAATAAATAAATAAATAAATAAAGCCAGGCGTGGTGGTGCATGCCTTTAATCCCAGCACTCGGGAGGCAGAGGTAGGAGGATCACCGAGAGTTGGAGGCCCTACATAGTTAATTCCAGGTCAGCCTGGACCAGGGTGGGTCCCTACCTCGAAAACCCAAAAATAAATAAATAAATAAATAAATAAATAAATAAATAAATAAATAAATAATAAAAACAAAACATAAAGTTTCTCATGGGTTCCAAAGACAAATGCAAAAGGCCTTCAGCTCCACTGTTCAGGAGTTCACCTGAGAACCAGGTTTTAAGATTGTTTTCAGAGTTATGGGAGTTATCAGAGCATAGAATGCTCATCGTTCTTTGCCAGTCTTTTTGGCCAGCCTCAGATGAGCTGTCAGAAGCTGAGAGGACCAGCTCTCAAGAGTCATCTCTAGGTGAAAGAGAAAAACCCAAACAGATGGGACTGTGGTGAGTAAATACGAAAGAACTGAGACAGCATAATCAGGAGCAGTCTCAGTACCTTTTGGGGATGAAGGAATTGACTGTCTGAAACTCTAAAAATGAGAGATTTCCAGATTTCCTTCAAGATAAATATGATCAGAACCACTTGCCAGTTTTCTTTCTCTCTCCATTAGCAGTTCATTCAAACCAACAAGAAAAAAAAAAAAAAAAAAAAGCAAAAAACCTCTGAATGGTCAGCTACATTTTAAGAACTGATAAAGTGATAAAGGACTCTGAGAGGAAAGGGGATGGTGCAAATACAACAGGGTCAAAAGCACTGGGACCACTGGGACCTTCCCATTTGCTGAATAAGACACCACAGCGGGTTGTTAAGAGATTAAGCAGCACAGAGCACATTGCATTTTTGGAGTTATCTCATTATGTCTAAAAGCCCAGAAAACAATTAGGTAGAAATACAAATGAGATTAGAGAAAAGCCATTGGAACTTAAGTTCAAGTAGGAAGAAAACTCAAGGAGATCTTGTCAGTGTCACAATGAAATTCCAGAGTATAAAGAGTGACGATGGGAATATAACCTGACACAAGTTGACTAGCTGGCAAAGAATTTCTCCCAATCACTTTTGGGAGTTCTACTTCAGAAAAAAAGGTTTCCAGAATCATTATTAAAAGAAATTTATTGCTTCTCCTGATTTGTATTCAGAATAAAAAGCCATGGGGCACTCCACTTGCAATGCATTCTGATGGTGGCTTGGTTTTTATTATGTCCTCTGTCTGAGATCTTTTTCATAATATGTAAGCTATAGAATTTACTGAAGCCACTTTGATTTATATTTAAAATCAATTGAGAAAACACTGATTAATTCTGATCCTTAAGAAGAAAAATCCTATAGCACACATAAAAGTTTCATTGTCAAACTTAATTTATCAATATAAAGATCATAAAACAACCTGACGATATTAATCATATCTATGAATTTAGAACTTTGCTATTTAATTAGCCATGACAAGTGCAATCTTGAGAGTTCAAGGCCTTTGATTATCCACTTGGTCATTTAATCAAGAAAACCTGAAGGGGATGAGCAGATTGCTGATGGAAGGAAGTGTGGGAGCGAGGAAAGGAGAGAGGGAGGAGGGAGAGAGACATAAAAAAAAGAAATAAAGAGAGACAGGAAGAGAGAAAAAAGAAACAAACAAAGATGAAAACAAAAGATCTGCCAACCTGTGCTTTCCCAAATTAAAAATTATTATTTTAAATATTTCATTCCTTCATTTATTTCAGAGAGGTGAAAGAGAGGGACAGGGAAGAGACACGGAGAGAGACAGAGAGGGAGAATGGGCGCAGCAGGGCCTCCAGCCACTGCAAATGAACTCCAGATGCATGCACCACCTTGTACATCTGGCTTACAAGGGTCCTGGGGAATGGAACCTGGGTCCCTTGGCTTTGCAGGCAAGTGCCTTAACCACTAAGCCATCTCTCTGTCTCTGGTTTTTATTTTTTTGGTCTTTTGAGGTAAGGTCTCACTCTAGTTCAGGCTGACCTGGAATTCAATATGTAGTCTCAGGGTGGCCCCCAAATCACGGAGATGCTCCAACCTTTGCCTCCTGAGTGCTGGGATTCAATGTGTGTACCAACACGCCTGGCACTGCAGCTCTTTTTTTTTTTTAAAAAAGAGTTATTTTATTCTTGTTTATTTATTTGAGAGAGAGGCATATAGAGAGATGATTAAAAATTATTTTACCCACTGTCTACTTCTGTTTTCAGATGTATTGTAATGTTATCTTCAGATATATGATTAAACTGTGTTTTGGCACACACTTGTAATCCAATTATTCCGGAGGCTGAGGCGGGAAGAGTGTTTGAGACTTTCCTGGGATACAGAGCAAGACCTACTCTAAATAAATGATAAACAACCCAACACATAAGTGCGAAGTGTGGTTTCTGTTGTGGTTTCAATGGGAACTGTCCCCCCACAGGCTCAAGTGTTTGAACACTTGGTGTCCACCAGGTGGTGCTGTTTTGGGTGGTTTTGAACCTTTGGCACTGTGACCTAGTTGGAGGAAGGTGGAGAATGGGACTTGGAAAGTAGTACCCACCTCTGGTTCTGACCCAAGCTCTCAGCAGGGGTCAAACCCCTGCTGTCATGGATGTGTTAGGGCTTTCCAGAAAGTTTGAGAGTGCGGTTAAGGTGTTTGCCTGCAAAGCCTAAGAACTGTGCTTCAATTCCCCAGCTCCCATGTAAGCCAGATACACAAGGGGCACACGTGTCTGGGGTGTGTTTGCAGTGGCTGGAGGCCCTGCTGTGCCCGTTCTCTCTTTCTCTCTGCTTCTTCTTCTTTGTCTCTCTCTCTCAAGTAAATAAATAAATAAAATATTTTTAAAAATCACCTGACAGTCAAGAGGATGTTAAGTCAGACACACAGGTGGACAATGCAGGGATGAAGGTTACTTCTAGACAGTTCGGCTTTGTTCTGACATTCCCATCTCTCCACAATCACAAGTTCTATCCTCAGAAGTGTAGGTGCAGCTGCTTCTTGGGAACTTTAGTTCACAATGGCAATGGGTTAAAAAGGACATCTGGGGTGAAAAAGATGGCTCAGCAGATAAGTGTTTTCCTGCAAAGCCTAAGGACCCCAGTTCGAGGGCAATTCCCCAGGATCCATGTAAGCCAGATGCACTAGTTGGCCATGCATCTGGAATTTGTTTGCAGTGGCTAGACACCCTAGTGCACCAATTCATTCTCATTCTCTCTCTCTCTCTCTCCCCTTCTCTCTGTCACTCTCATATAAATAATTAAGCAAATAATAATTTTAAAATAAGGAAGACTGGGCCTGGAAAGATAGCTCAGCCACAAGACCAAGCGTGGTGGCACGCCAGCCATCCCAGCACTGAGGTAAAAGGATCGAACCACTGAGACTACATAGTTAATTCCAGGTCAGCCTGGACCAGAGTGAGACCCTACCTTGCAAAACCAAAAAAAAAAAAAAAAAAAAAAAAAAAATAGATAAACCTGTGACAAGAGCCTAAGAACCTGAGTTAAATTACCCAGTACACAAGTCAAGTCACATACACAACCTGGGACAAGAGAGGAAGTTACAGGTCAGCCTAGGCTGGCTGCCAATTCACTGAGATCCTCCTGCCTCTGCCTCCAACATCTACTGGGATTACAGGTGTGCACCACTGCATTGGTCCAGATTTAAAAAAATATTTTAAGTTTTATTTATTTATCATGTGTAAGAGAGACAGAGTGAGAAAAATTATTTTACCCACTATCTACTTCTGTTTTCAGATGTATTATAATGTTATCTTCAGATGTATGGTTAAACTGTGTGTCAGCACACACTTGTAATCCAATTATTCCGGAGGCTGAGGTGGGAAGAGTGTTTGAGACTATCCTGGGATACAGAGCAAGACCTACTCTAAATAAATAATAAACAAACCAACAAATAAGTGTGAAGTGTGGTTTCTGTTGTGGTTTCAATGGGAACTGTCCCCCCACAGGCTCAAGTGTTTGAACACTTGGTGTCCACCAGGTGGTGCTGTTTTGGGTGGTTTGGAACCTTTGGCACTGTGGCCTAGCTGGAGGAAGGTGGAGAATGGGACTTGGAAAGTAGTACCCACCTCTGGTTCTGACCCAAGCTCTCAGCAGGTGTCAAGCCCCTGCTGTCATGGATGTGTTAGAACTTTCCAGAAAGTTCGAGAAAGCCTATGAAGCCTAAGAACCCCGGTTCAATTACCCAGTTCCCATGTAAGCCAGATGCACAAGGGGGCACATGTATCTGGAGGCCCTGCTGTGTCCATTCTCTCTTTCTCTCTGCCTCTTCCTCTCTCTCCCTCTCTCTCAAGTAAATAAATAAATAGAATAGTTTTTTTTAAAAAATCACCTGACAGTCAAGAGGATGTTAGGTCAGACACAGAGGTGGTCAGTGCAGGGACTAAGGTTAGTTCTAGACAGTTCGGCTTTGAATCTGACCATCCTATCTCTCCACAATCAAAAGTTCTATCCTCAGAAGTGTAGGTGCAGCTGCTTCTTGGGAACTTTGGTTCACAAAGGCAATGGGTTCAAAAGGACATCTGGGGTGGGAAAGATGGCTCAGCAGATAAGCATTTGGCTGTGAAGCCTAAGGACTCTACTGAGAGGCTCAATTCCCAGGACCCAAGTAAGCCAGATGCACACATTGGTGCATGCATCTGGAGTCCGTTTGCAGTGGCTGGAGACCCTGGTGCACCAATTCTCTCTCTCTCTCTCTCTCTCTCTCTGTCTCTCATATAAATATTAATTTTAAATATTAATTTTAAAAAATTTATTTGTTTGACTCTGATCCAGCCCAGCAGAGTCTCAGGCTCAGAATCTCAGCAGTTCCTCCTACCTCTGCCTCCCAAGTGCTGGGATTAAAGGCCTGGCCACCACGCCTGGTCAACACAAATAATAATTTTTAAAAAAGCAAGACTACATAGCTGGGAAAGAGAGGCTCAGCTGTTAAGGTCAGCTTTCAAAGCCAAGAACCTGAACTAAATTCCCCCTGCAAATAAAGTCAGACACAGCCTGAGACAGGTGAGGGAGTTACAGGTCAGGCTAGGCTGTCCCCAAATTTTTACTGAGATTTTCCTGCCTCTGCCTTAACATCTACTGGGATTATTTGTGTGTGTGTGTGTTGGTCCAGATTTTTTTAAAAAATTTTAAGTTTTTATTTATCATCATTGTAAGAGAGAAGAGCTAGAGCAGCTAGAGAAAAATGAGCACACTAGGGACTCCAGCCACAACAAACAAATGCCAGACCAGTGTGCCAACTTGTGTATCTGACTGTAAGTAACCTTGGGATGGGGTGCAGAACAGTGGCAGAATGATTGCCTAGCCTATCTGGGTTCTGAGTTCCATCCCAAACACCAAAACAAAACAAAACAAATGAAAATGCATGAAACTCAATGCAAAGTTTGAGATTTATTGAACTTGTGACTATACATTTATTCATTATACAATTTCTTTGTTTTGTTTTGTTTTTCTTTTCAAGATAGGGTTTCACACTAGTCCAGGCTGACCTGGAATTCACTATGTAGTCTCAGGGTGGCCTCAAACTCATGGTGACCCTCCTAACCTCTGCCACCAAAGGACTGGGATTAATGGCATGTGACCACCATGGAAGAAGATGGAGATTAAATATTTTGGAAGAGTAATTCAATCTGCCTGGTTCTGACCCTTTTTATTTTTCTTAAAGCAGGTGTCAAGCCCATTTCCACAACATGGATGTGGTCAGCTTGCTAGAGTGATCCCAACCTTAAATACAAAACTAGAATTAAAAAAAAATAATGATTTAAAAAAAGAAAGGCTGGCCTGGAGAGAGGCCTTTCAGGTTAAGCCTGGGCTAGTGTGAGACTTTTTACACAATGGTCTCGTTAAATTGGCATTGAATTCACTGTGTACTCTAGACAGGCCTTAAGCTTGCAATCCTTCTGCCAAAATGACAGGCTTTTACAACCACACCTGTCTGGAAGGTTTTTCTTTTCCTCCTCCTCTTGCTCCTGTCCTCCTCCTGTTTGTAAATTTTTATTTAAAAAAATATATATATACACATATATATTTAATTTAATTTTTTATTTGAGAGAAAGAGGCAGAAAGCGAGAGTGAGAGAGAGAGAATGGGTGTACCAGGGCCTCCAGCCACTGCAAATGAGCTCCGGATGCATGTGCCCCTTGTGCATCTGGCTTACATGGCTCCTGAGGAATCAAACTGGGATCTTTTGGCTTGGCAGGAAAATGTCTTAACTGCTAAGCCATCTATCCAGCCCAATATTTTTATTTATTTATTTATTTATTTATTTATTTATTTATTTATTTATATGAGAGAGAATGAATGTGCCAGGACCTTCAGCCACTGCAAACAAACTCCAGAGGCATGCACCACCTTGTGCATCTGGCTCACATGGGACCTGGAAAACCAAACAGTGTCCTTAGGCTTCACAGCCATGCACCTTAAGTGTTAAGCCATCTCTCCAGCCCTGGAAGATACTTCTTAAATTAAAATTTTCATCTGCCAGAGCTACAATTTGAAGAGAATGCCCAGTTGCGTGCTCATATGGATGATCTTAAAATTATGATTCTCAACAACAGTGAAGGCTTTCTTACTGAAAGTGAGTCCTTCCCAGGGAAGAGAGTTCAAGGAAGATCTGAAATCTGTGTTGTGGCTCACTCCAAATGAGAGCTCTGGGAGATAAGAGACACGGGGGTCTCGCTCCTTCCAGAGAGTTCTGCAGTGTTGCAACTCACCTCTGGCTAAGGTTCTTTTTACTGATTAATTCCCATCATCTATGCACACTCTTTCTCACAATGGTTGACACCTCAGAATGGAGGAAGGCTTTTCTAGATCTGAGATGGAAATTCAATGTCAGTCTTTTCTTTTTTTTCTTTTCCTTTTGACTAAATCAAAACAATTGGAAGCAGAGAACTATAGCTCATTACAGAGAGTTACAATGACACAGGCTTCTGGCTTGACAGGCCCATAGTGAGGTTGTAGAAGGTAGGATCTTACTATGTGCCTCTTAATTATATGTATTCTTTTTTATAAAACAATATATTTTAGGGGCTGGAGAGATGGCTTAGCGGTTAAGGCACCTGCCTCCTAAGCGTAAGAAAGCTGGTTCCAATCTCCAGCGGTTCCAATCTCCAGGTCCCACGTTTAGCCAGATGCAAAGTGAGGCAAGGGCGCAATGCCGCACTTGACCACAAGGAGGCGCACACATCTCGATTTCGTTCGCAGCAGCTGAGAGGCTGCTGGCATGCCCATCTATCTGTCTTCCTCTCCCTCTCTCTGTGTCTCTCTTCAAAAAATTATATATATAGCCAGGCAGCCAGGCACGTGAAGCACACATTTAATCCCAGCACTTGAGAGGCAGGGGTAAGATCATCATATTTAAGGCCACCCTGATAGGGTGGCACACATCTCAGCCCCTTCCATCTCTCTGTCTTCCTCTCTCTCTCTGTGTCTCTCTTCAAAAATTATAGTTTAGGGATCATCCCCACCCTGAGACTACATAGTGAATTCCAGGTCATCTTGAGCAAGAGTGAGACCCTACCTCAAAAACCAAACCAAAACTATATATAATCTGAGGGTGGCCGTGAACTCACAATGATCCTCCTGACTCTGCCTCCTGAGTGCTGGGATTAAAGCTGCATGCCACTACATTGGGCTAAAAAGTATATTTTATTATTGATTTGCATGCAAGGAGATACAGAGAAAGAGAAGGAGAGAGAGAAAGACTGAATGGGAGCACCAGGGCCTTCAGTCACTGCAAAGGAACTCCAAATGCCTGTGTCACTTTGTGCATCTGGCTTACATGGGTACTGGGGAATCGAACCCAGGTTGTTAGGCTTTGCAGCAAGCACATGAACTGCTGAGCCATTTCTTCAGCCCTATACATATTCTTTCTTGCTGTACCAGGGAGTCCAGAGTGTTGAATGTGTCAGGCAAGTCCTTTTCACTGAACTATGCCCCATCCCCAGTTCCCAGTGCCCTAATAATTGCTATAGAAAGTTCTAGATCCAAATAAGATTGATACATCATCTTTAACAATTCCTTAGTGCCTGGAAAACATCCACTGTAAGGCTTAAATTACCGAGACATGGCGATGTTGGGGAGGTCCCAGGCTGTGTCTATAAGGATAGTAATAAGCTACTACATGGGATTCTGTGTGGTTTTGTTGTTGTTGTTGTTTTTTTTTTTTTTTTTGGTTTTGCAAGGTAGGGTCTCACTCCGATTTTTTTAAAGTGGGGAAAACATTTATTGTCACAAGTGGTTTTTTTTTTAATTTTGTTTTTTTGTTTTTTTTGTTTGTGACAGAAATGAGAACTGAGGAGTTCAGCTCAGGTGTCTTAGCCATGCATTTGTGACAGGGTCTCTTAATGGTCTGGAGCTCACCAACTAGGCTAGACTGGTCAGCCAGTGAGATCCAGGGCTCCTCCTGTCTCCACCTGGACAGATACAGCAACCACACCAAACATTCACATGGGTCCTGGGGACACAGCTCAAGTTCTTATGCTTGTGAGGCAAACACTTCACCAAATATCTCCCCGGCCTTGTTTATATTTTGTTTTTATTTTTTATTCTTTTGGTTTTGTCAGGTAGGGTTTCACTCTAGCCCAGGCTGACCTGGAATTCACTATGTAGTCTCAGGGTGGCCTTGAACTCACAGTGATCCTCCTACCTCTGCCTCTCCCTAATGCTGGGATTAAAGAGGTATGCCACCACGCCCGGCTTTGTTTTTATTTTTATTTTATTTTATTGTTTTTTTTTTTTTTTTTTTTTTAGGGTCTTGCTCTAGCCCAGGCTGACTTGGAATTCACTATGTGTTCTCAGGATGGCTTAGAACCCCCAGCAATCCTCCCACCTCAGCCTCCTGAGTGCTGGGATTAAAGGCATGTGTCACCATGCCTGGCCATCAGCACTGTTTTTGTTTTGTTTTGAGAAAGGTTCTCTTGCAGACCAGGCTTGCCTTGAACTCCTGACCTGCTTCCACCTCCCAAGTGCTGGGTTCACAGGCTTGCATCACTATGCCCAGCTCCCACAAGCCCTCTGGATGACAATACAGAGTGATATTAAGGGTTCATTATTGAGGATACTGAATTGAGGCTAAGAAAAGAGCATACTTTTTTAATGCCTCAAGGAGACGCAGAAATTAACTGTTCAGTTCTGTGAAAGCACGAGGTGATGTCCAGGTGATGTCCAGGTGGGGGGGAGGGAAGGGGAGAGGTGAGGTGGGAAAGGAGGGGAGCAGAAGGGAGGGGAGGGAGCATGGAAGGAAGGCAAGGGAAGGGAAGGAAGGAAGGAAGGAAGGAAGCAAGGAAAAAAGGAAGGAAGGAAGGGAGGGAGGAAGAGGGGAAGGGGGGAGAGAGACAGAAAAAGAAAGAAAGACAGAAAGAGAGAGAGAGGGAGGGAGGGAGGGAGGAATAGCCAGGCATGGTGGCGCATGCCTTTAATCCCAGCACTGGGGAGGCAGACCTATGAGGATTGCCTTGAGTTAGAAGCCACCCTGAGACTACATAATGAATTCCAGGTTGGACTGAGCTAGAGCAAGACCCTCCCTTGGAAAACAAAAAAAGAAAAATAATAATAATAATAACAACAACAACAACAATAAAAATTAAAAAATTATATGGCATGAATGAAATGGTGTTGACAAGAATGCTGGCAGTGAACAGGGTTTGAGATACAGGGTGATGAATGGCCTTTGTGGGAGTGATAGTCTATCATTTCTCCTTCACATCATGGCCCTGAAAAGCAAAGATACTCCACAGTTTCCACCATGTCTGCCAAGACTCTTTCTAGGTATCTGGCTTTGAAGTCTGGATTATCTGGCTTTTAGAAGTGAATTTAGGAAAATGAGAGAGAAAATTGTATATGCTAGCTAGATACTTTTTGTATGATTGCATCATGTGTTGGTACCATGATTTCCTTTCCTCCCTGCCTCCATTCCATTGAGGCCTTCCTCAGTGGTATTGCTGGTATTCACCATGGGGTTGTGTATTATGAATTGTGAGAACAGCAGTCATTCATTGTGTGTGGTGGGGACAATGCTTCTGGATATTACCTCCCAGAAAGTGGCTCTTACAATCCTTCCACCCACCCTCTTCTGCAAAATTTTCTAAGCTGCTCAGAGCTAAACACTAAAGTAGACTTAAAATACACCCACCAAGGCACAGAGAATAACCCATTTAAAGCTACTTTGTAGGCAGTTTGCAAAGCAATTTTCTATATATTTTTATATATTTGATAGTCTTTTACAAAATCAAACTAGATCTACTTATAAAAACAAAATCTTGAACTGGGCATGGTGGTACACACCTTTAATCCCTGCACTCTACAAGCAGAGGTATGAAGATTGCAGCAAGTGTGAGGCCACCCAGAAAATACATAGTAAATTCCAGGTCAGGCTGCTCTAGAGGGAGATCATACGTTGGAAAAAAAAAATCCCTGGGAACTGTAAATATAAAATATCACCAGGATTGTGGAAAGCTCTACTGAGCAGTGCTTTCTAGACAGCCATGCCTTACAATGTTATGAATTTGCAATTAATCAGTCAACATTAAAAAAATAAAATAAAATCATTGATCATGGTGGTGTACACCTTTAATCACAAAGAGGGAGGAGGATTGCTGTGAGTTGGAGGCCAGTTTGAGACTAAATAGTGAATTTCAAGTCAGCCTGGGCTATAGCAAGACCCTACCTCAAAAGAAATAATAAATCAAATCTTAACTTTACCACTATGCTTATGATTAAATGTCAATATGCTTAAAAATGATTAATTTGGCCCCATGTTATTTACTCAATTGTGGCCTATATTGTTAATAAATCCACCTGATAAAACGTTCCTGGTACTTTTTATTAAGAAATAGGAGCCGGGCGTGGTGGCGCACGCCTTTAATCCCAGCACTCAGGGAGGCAGAGGTAGGAGGATCGCGAGAGTTCAAGGCCACCCTGAGACTACATTGTTAATTCCAGGTCAGCCTGGACCAGAGTGAAACCCTACCTTGCAAAACCAAAAAAAAAAAAAAAAAAAAAAAATGAAGAAATAGGTTAACTTGTTCTTGAAAAAAGGTAGTGTGGATATATCATGAATTAACAGGAGCTTGAAAGCACCAGAAAAAAGGTGGTGTTAAAGAAAAGAAATATTGATTATCCTGATACAATTAGTTAGTGAATATTATATAAATGTACTGAAATAGCATGAAGTACAAGAGAAATGGTTATATTAATCAAAAATTATTTGCAAAGTCTGATTTGATCATTACACACTGTACACTCACTGAATTATGACACTGTATTCCATAATTTTTACAATTAAAATAATTTGAAAAATTAAAAATAAGTAGTGACAGATAGCAACTGTGCTAATTGAACAGATGAGCAACAAATCCTTAAAAGCACTTCTAGTACTGGTCTTTGTGTCTTAGAGCTGATTTGAGAGACACAGAGATCTCATTAGTTCTTTTAGGGATAAAGGTAGAAAATATTTGTTTATATAGGTAAGAAATAGCTTTGTTTCCTACAACCACCAAGCCAGAAGACCATCTTATGATATGTATAACCCAATGGCACTGTATGAAAACTTTTCAGTGAATTTTTAATTTTATATTAGACATGTTAAATTCAAATGATTAATTAATCTTGCCTTTCCAAACCAATCTATTTCCATACAAACCAAGATTCATCTCTTCACCAAAATCTGAACTGAAAACACAGACAGCACATTTTATTTTAGAGCAGATGAAAAACATGATAGTGAAAGCATGCACACAAAGACTTACCAAGTTGTACCAGTGTCCCTCACTGTTCACTGCCAAATACAGCTTGGTTTGAACTCCTTCAATAGCCACCACTGGAAGACCCACAGGGATGAGGTTAAACAGAGCTGAAAATTCATAGAAAGTGAAAAAGGTTACACTTCTTGATTTCATAGTTTTCCAATGTGTTCCACAGGAGAATCTGGCTCCTAAAAAGTAGTATGGACTGGACAAGTATGTACATAGACATGTAGCCACATAAAAACTAAAGCCTCATTCTACCTTCTAGTGTACTTGACTCATGGTTTCCATTACAGTCATTTAACTGGGGCTATAAGTACATATTCTCAAACACTCCAGGTATAATGGAAGACTCTAGACTCAATACCCTAGTTTATAGAATCAGAATGAGGAATATTGATGCTTCTGGGGTGATCTGCCACCAGGAATTGTTTTGCACATTAAATACCCTCATCCTTTATAAAAATAAGCTATTTTTAAATAATTTTTTCTTAAATTTATTTATTTGAGACAGAGAGAGAGAGAGGGAGGGAGATGGGAGAGAAAATGGGCATGTCAGGGGCTTCAGCTGCAGCAAATGAACTCCAAGTGCATGTGGGACCTTGTGCATCTGGCTTCCATGGGTACTAGGGAATAGATCCTCAGACCTGTGACATTATTAGTCCAATATCTTCATTTAAATAATCTGACCCTATTTCCAATCTACCCCCAACATATCTAAACCTTGTAATAAAAAAAATTAATTCTCAGCTGGGTGTGGTGGCGCATGCCAAATTAATCCCAGCACTGGGGAGGCAGAGGTAGGAGGATTGCTTTGAGTTCAAGGCCACCCTGAAAGTACAGAGTGAATTCCAGGTCAGCTTGGACCAGAGTGAGATCTTCATTTAAAAAAACAAAATGGGGTCATTCATTTCCAATGTATATTCTCTGCAGTAGATAGGATAGGATAACATGGATGAAAAATATTAATGAGGAAGGAAGTACTCTTGCTGAGCCTACAGTGTATCTTTCCCTTAAAATCAATCCCTTTCAAAGAGGAGCCAGGACATACTGTATGGTTCAAAGTACAAGTGTTCCCTGACAAGCCACTGGTGGCGCTTTATTCAATACTTGTTATATTAAAATCTGACCCTTTTTGTTACAGCAGATAAACAAAATGGGATCATTCATTTCAAGCCAGGATTCTGTGCTGTATTCTGTAATGTTCAGTAGAATATCTTGAGTTCCTTGTGTATATACTGAAGATGAAGATGCCTTGCTGTCAAACATGGGGCTCAAAACATTCATATTTGAAAAACATCAATGAGGAAGGAAGTATTCCTTGCTGAGCCATACAGTTGATCTTTCCTTGCTCAAATCAAGGCAAAACATTCATATATTGAAGAAAAGCTAGGACATGAAACTGATAATTGTTTTTGAAAGTAATAAATCACAATCTCATTATATAGGCCATCATTTAAAAAAATCTGAAAGCTTAAAACTAAATTTTTCATTATGGTTTGGTTTAAAGGTCATTTTACTTACACTACTTGACAACTATAAAACAAATGTAGGTCTGAAATCAGGTTTGGTCATAATAATAGCTAATGGAAGATAATGATAAATGAAATTCAGAATTATTTCTAAAACTTCATTATTTTACAATATTCTAAACCTTTTTGTTGTCTTTTTGAATATTTTAAAAATTAATTGTGGGTGCTGGAAAGATGGCTTAGCAGTTAAGAAAACTGCCTGCAATGAAAGAGGATCCCGATTCAATTCTTTTTTTCTCATTTTTTTTTTGGATGGATAAGGAGGCACATGCATCTGGAGTTCATTTCAGTGGCTGGAGGCCCTGGCTTGCCCATTCTCCCTCCCTGGCTCAGGCTGACCTGGAATCTCTCTATGTTTAAAAAAATTCTCAGGGTGGAGAAAGAGAAAGAATGTGTGCATGGGCATGCCATCCTCCTACCTCTGCCTCCTGAGTGCTGGGATTAAAGGTGTGCATGCCATGCCACGGTCCCGGTGATAAATTAACTTTTGATATATGTAACTAAATGCATTTGGCAATCCCTGGGTATTATATAAACTTAGGCCATCAGGCTTTAAAAAACCTGAGTCATCTCCAGCTCTTCTTACTAATCTTTTTTTTTCACTCTAGCCCAGGCTGACCTTTGTGCATTCTCAGGGTGGCCTCAAACTCATGGCAATCCTCCTACCTCTGCCAACTATAAAACAAATGTCAGTTATCTAAAGCAATATTTAACAAAAGAGTTAAGATAATGAGGCAGAGAGAGAAAGTGAAGAGAGATTGAGATTTTTCTTTTTTTTTTCATTTTTTGCGTTATTTTCTAACCACTCTCTGAGTTGGATTTTAATAAAAAATAAAATGTTTAAATTCCAACAGCTTGAAAGAGGTAGGAGGAAGAAAAAAAAACATCAGCCATCATATGGTCTTATCTACTCTTGAATAATGGCATGAATTAATTTGCAGAACATGTATTTTTCCTAATGTACTCTAAATTTCTGTGAAGCCTGATTCAAAAACACACATGTAAAACAAACAAACAAACAAAACAAACAAACAAAAAAAATCACTAAAACTGGAAGACAGCACTAAATGTGATATGGCTGGTCATCCATATTAGTCCAATACTTGTTTCAGACATTCAAGATAGAATTAGTATTTCATAAAACCTGTCCAAGCTGTGTCAAGAGGTTAGTCTTGTAGATAAAAATAATGAATAAGTTATATCAGAGAAAAACTTAGAGAAAACCACTATCTTTCTAACATGCTTTGTTTTGTTTAGTTTATCTGTTTTATTTTGAGACAAGGTCTTGCTTTCTTTCTTTGACTGGTGTGATACTTGCTATGTAGCTCAGACTGGCCTTGCTGAACTGTGGGCAGTCTCCTGCCTCATCCTCCATAGTGCTAGCATTACAAACATGTATCACCTTGGTCAGCATAGCTTTGGTTTCTCTAATTCTGGACTGTTTCTTCAGAGATTGAAGGGCAGGATGAAAAAATTTTCAGGGAGAAAGCAATTATTTGCATTTGTGTTTTTAAAGCATATTTAATAAATACTAAAAATTCTTCAATTTCAATCATACTTTTGAAGTTGTTAATGAATGCATTTCCTTATTACTTATTCTATTTGTGTCTACTGAAAACAGTTGCTTTCTACATTAAAAGGATCATTTTCTCAGAGATGTGCCTCTAGTTAGCATGCAGTGTTTGCTGTATTCTACTCTATAGCCACACTTCTTCATCACTTAAAATAGAGTTATTTCTCTAACAGGGTAATTAATAAAGATATTATTTTAAAGAAAATTAGAGAATTGACATATATAACTGGTAATATTATTACAGATTTTAAGAGAAAGGGAAACTTATCCATTTAAAATAACCTTCATTGTACCCAAAGCAGATACAATAAACCATCACTATGAAATGCCTATCATTTGTTTCCTTTTCAAAAAAATACATAATTTAGCTGGGCATGGTGGTGCTCGCCTTTAATCCCAGCACTCAGGAGGCAGAGGTAGGAGGATCGCTGTGAGTTCAAGCCACCCTGAGACTACAGAGTGAATTCCAGGTCAGCCTGGACTAGTGTGAGACCTACCTGGGAAAACCAAAATAAATAAATAAATAAATAAATAAATAAATAAATAAATAAATAAATTATAAGACCTAATTTGCACATTATGAAGTTTTATTGGGCTGACACTATTATAATAAATCTAGGTAATATAAGCTTAAATGTATAACATCAAACATGATTTTAGAAATGGATATATTTGGGAAACTATGAAATCATTTGTTATCATGTTCTTGCTTACCATTTCAAGTTAAAATAACAGAAAAGCTATTATATTGAATTCAATGAGAAAGTCAGATAAAAAGAAAAATTGAAAGCAAATAAAAGTGTAATACAAGTAATGCAGATTAATGAACTGCTATACAAATGAGTGACAGTTGAAAAATACAACCTATAATCCTACTCCACTCATTTAATTAATGAGTTAAAATGAATGTCAAAACTTGTTTGGCTTGAGGGAGAAAATATATATAAATTAGAATGGCTATACTTTCACATTGCTAGATTAATCATTAAGCGTTCTGTTTTTGTGATGGTTTCTGTGCTAGACAGTGCCTGTAGTGGTGATATTTTAGGTAACAATATGCTACTGGGGTATCTTGAGATGAAGAAATATATAAACTTGTATTTTGGACTGGAGAGATGGCTTAGCGGTTAAGGTGCCTGCCTCCTAAGCCTAAAAACGCTGTTTCCAATCTCCAGCAGTTCCAACCTCCAGGTTCCACGTTTAGCCATATGCAAAGTGACGCAAGGGCTACTTCATAGGCAGTTTGCAAAGCAATTTTCTCCATTTTCAATACCCTGTTCTTTTCATAAAACATAGGAATACCATATAAAGACTTAAAGAATTTATTTATTTGATAGTCTTTTATAAAATCAAACTAGATTGAGGAGGGACACAGGTTGTTTGTGGAAAAATAGGTCTAGGGAACTCCTTCAATCAGGAGGTAAGGAGAGGAGAGATCCTTCTCCGATCTCTAGGAAAGTGGATATTGGAAGGGCAGATATAAGGATATTTCTGCTTTTTTGCTTTCGGGGCCCAGTCACCCTAAACTAACCTAATAAAGCTACCTGACTCCTCCTCACTGGGATCACAGGTGCAGAGGATTCCTGTGGCTTCAGCATCTATCTCATGACAATCATGCTACCATGGGCCACATGCCAAGTAAGGATGAAGATGTAGTGCAGGAACCATTGAACTGTGAAGAATATGCTGGATGGTAATGAAGAAATCTCTGCCATGGACTGGGTGCCACCTACAAATTCATCTGTGCCTGCACGTGATCCATGGAACTGTAAAGAATATGCTGGATGGTAATGAAGAAGTCTCTGCCATGGACTGGGTGCCACCTACAAATTCATCTGTGCTTGCACGTGATCCATGGAACTGTAAAGAATATGCTGGATGGTAATGAAGAAGTCTCTGTGATGGACTAAGTCCCACTTCCTCTGCAGGGGAGAACATCCTCTTTATGGTAGCATCTGGAGCCAGAGATTATGTACCTCAGCTTTAATGTCCCAAAGCGAGTAGATGACATGTCTAATTATTGGTGGGAGTAAGCAGACACCACGTACGATACAGATACCCAAAGCTGCGATACTTCCTATCCAGGAAGTAAATGAAGACCATGACGGCCATGAAGATCTATTCCAGGAACATAAACTAAATTACATGGGACATGGAGAATCGAACCGGGGTCCTTAGGCTTCACAGGCATGCTCCTTAACTGCTAAGTCATCTCTCAAGCCCTTTTAAGGTATTTTTAGGATTTTATTTTATTTATTTGAGTTAGAGAGAACATGGGCATGCCAGGACTTCTAGCTACTGCAAAAACCTCCTGGAGCTGAGCTGCAAGCTTCCTTCATGTGAACCAGCTGACAGAAAGTTGGAAAAAGCTACCCTGCATGCAGTTCAAGGGGAGAGAGAAAACACCAGTGAAGGTACTCAACAGTGAACACTGCAAGCTTTAAATTTGGTCAGCCAGGCCAAATGAGCCAATGGGTGCAATAGTGGCATGTCTCTTATGGGGGGGGGAGGGAACAAACCGCTCTGTAATTGGACTGGAGGCCCACTCCATGGGAGGGAATACATCCCTGATACTGAAAACCTATGACACGATAGTCATGAGCCCTAAGGGTGTAATGTCTGCTGGTGTTACACTAAATGTATGTACAATGCTCCCCAAAATGCCCGGTAGGCTCTTCTCTTAATGTTCACACCCATATATTATTAATGCTACTCTCACTTGTGGTTAGAGAAGCTTTTCTTTTCAGATGGTGGCGACCTTGGGATGACTCAGAAGGCACCATGGTGCTGAGAAGAAGTGACAGAGGAGTGCTCAGCCCTGAAACATCTCAAACCCACCTTCTAGGCTAAGGACCCATTGCAGAAGAGCCAAGGAAGAGTAAAACTCCTTACAACGTGCTCCTCCACACACAAAATGGTCTGGATATCCATGACCTTGCTGTTCCTGATCCTCTCTACACAAGACCATTATAATAGGAGGAAAAGATCATGACATCAAACTGAAAAGAGACTGATTGAGAGGGGTAGGTGATATGACAGAGAGTGAAGTTTCAAAGGGTAAGGGGGGAAGAGAGGGAAGTACCATGGGATACTGTCTACAATTAAAGAAGTTGTCAATAAATATAAATTTAAAATAATTTAAAAAATCAAACTAGATCTACTTATAAAAAGAAAATCTTGAACTGGGCATGGTGGCACACACCTTTAATCCCTGCACTCTACAGGCAGAGGTATGAAGGCTGCAGCAAGTTTGAGACCACCCTGAGAATACATAATGAATTCCAGGTCAGGCTGGGCTAGAGGGGAGACCTTACCTTGAAAAATAAAACAAACAAACAAAAAATCCCTGGGAACTGTAAATACAGAATATCACCATGATTGTGGAAAGCTCTACTGAGCAGTGCTATCTAGACAGCCAGGCCTTACAATGTTATGAATTTGCAATTAATCAGTCAACATTAAAAAAATAAAATAAAATCATTGAACATGGTGGTGTACACTGTAATTCCTGGTGCCCTCATCCTCTCTTTCCTTATCTATCTTCCTCTTTCTCTCTCTCAAATAAATAAAATAAATAAATATTAAAAAAAAGACAACAAAAAGAAAGGAAGAGGCTGGGAGAGGAGAGGCAGGACAGATATGGGACAACACTACTCAGGAGTTTTTAACAGGAGGCTTTTTTTTTTTTCAGGTAGAGTCTCACTCTAGTCCAGGCTGGCCTGGAATTCACTATATAGTCTCAGGGTGGCCTCGAACTCACAGCGAACCTCCTACCCCTACCTCCCAAGTGCTGGGATTAAAGGTGTGCACCACCACACCCAGCAAGGAGGCATTCTTTTAAGTGTCCTGCTGATAGGGAAGAGTGCTCCCACGGTCTTTCCCTCAGCGCTTTTGCCCTCAGCCAGTACTAAACATGGCCGCTGCTGTGCCGCATTTCCGCCAGGACGTGCGAGGGGGGGTCAAGGGTTACCCAAGATGGCGGCGCCCATGAGCTGCTGAGGCGTGAAGCGGAAGATGGCGTGGGTGGCTTCGGGGACTCGGCTGTGGCGGCGGCTGAAGTGGCCGGGACAGGTCCGCGAGCACTGGACACCGGCGGGGCGCTCGCGGAGCCGGCGCGAGGCGACAGAGGCCGAGGCGGACGCGCCCGTGTTGCAGTATGTGGGCAAGTGCGCGACCCGCGCCGACCGCATCTTCGTGTGGGGCTTCAGCTTCTCCGGGGCGCTGGGCGTGCCGAGCTTCGTGCTCCCGGCCGCAGGGCCCGAGCCCCGCGCCGGCTCCAGGCCGCCCCGCAGGATCCAGCCGGTTCCCTACCGCCTGGAACTGGACCAGAAGGTGCGGCCGCGGCCCCGGGCTTCACTCCCTGCTGCAGGCGCTGGCAAGGCCGGGGTGGCTGCTAAGAACGTTTCTATCAAGCTTCCCTGTTGGCACGTTGCTGACCGGTTCTTTCTCGTTTTGTCTTCTTGCTTTTTTTTTTTTTTTTTTCCAAGGTAGAGTCTTGCTCTCTAGCCCAGGCTGACCTGGGATTCACTATATTGTCTCAGGGTGGCCTCGAACTCACAGTGGTCTTTCCTGCCTCTGCCTCCTGAGTGCTGGGATTGAAGGCATGTGCCACCACGCCCATCATTAAATGTTCAAATTCTTATAATTTTTCTTTCTTTCCTTCCTTCCTTCCTTCCTTCCTTCCTTCCTTCCTTCCTTCCTTCCTTCCTTCCTTCCTTTTCTTTCTTTCTTTCTTTCTTTCTTTCTTTCTTTCTTTCTTTCTTTTTCTTGAGGCAGGGTCTCACTTTAGCCTACACTGACCCAGGCTAGCTTTGGATTTATAGCATTCCTACTTCAGCCTCCACTGGGATTAAAGGCATGAGCTACCATGCTCAGCTCTAAATTCTTAAAAATTTAGTCAATCACTTGTTCTGCTGTAAATTGTGTTTTTGGTATCATGTTTAAGAAATCTGTGGCTAGCTTAAATTCAGTTTTCCTTTTCCTTTTATTATTATTATTATGATTATTGTTATTATTATTATTATTTTAAGGTCTCATTGTAGCTCATGCCAATCTGGAATTCACTCTGTAGTCCCAGGCTGGCCTCAAATGCTTGGTGATCCTCCAACCTCACCCTCCTGAGTGCACCACCGTGCTCAGCAAAATTCAGTGTTTTCTTACAGAAACTGCATAGTTTTACAAGCGCTCAAATTTGAACTCTTTTAGGTTTTTTTTTTTTTTTTTTCCTGAGGTAGGGTCTCACTCTGGCTCAGGCTGACATGGAATTCACTATGTAATCTCAGGGTGGCCTTGAATTCAAGGTGATCCTCCTACCTCTGCCTCCGGAGTGCAGGGATTAAAGGTGTGTGCTACCACACCCTGCTGTTTGTTTTTTGAGGTAAGGTCGTGTGCTAGCTCAGTCTGACCTGGAATTCACTGTCTAGTCTCAGGGTGGCCTCAAACTCACAGCAGTCCTCCTACCTCTGCCTCCCAAGTGCTGGGATTCAAGGCGTGTGCCACCATGCCCAGCTTTTAGGTGGTTTTGTATAGATACCAGTTATGCTAAGTACTCAGTTGTGATAACACCCTTAGTTGAAATGACTGACTTTTCCTCATAGAATTTTTTTTTTTTTTTGAATTTTAGAGAGAAAGAGAAAGAATTGGTGTGCCAGGGCCTCGGCCATTGAAATCAAACTCCAGATGTTTGCGCCACCTAGTGGGCATGTGCAACCTTGTGCTTGCTTTACTTTTGTGTATCTGGCTCAGTGGGATCTGGAGAGTGGAACAGGATCCTTAGGCTTTGCAGGAAAGCGCTTTAACTGTTAAGACATCTCTCTAGCCCCCTTTTAGAATTTTTTTTTTCCCCGAGGTAGGGTCTTGCTTTAGCCCAGGCTGACCTGGAATTAACTATTGTAGTCTGAGGGTGGCCTTGAACTCCCAGTGATCCTCCTACCTCTGCCTCCCAGGTGCTGGGATTAAAGGCGTGCACCACCACACCCGGCTCCCTTTTAGAATTTTTATTGCTAGCATATAGAAATGCCAGTTTTGTTCTTTTATGGTGATGGAAATAGGACCCAGGACCCATGGAATGTAAATGCTAGGCAAGTGTTCTACTACTGAGCTATACTTTCAGCCTGCAGTTTTTTTTGTTTGTTTTTTCAAGGTTGAGTCTCACTCTAGCCCAGGCTGATCTGTAATTCACTCTTTAGTCCCAGATTGGCCTTGAACTCACAGCAATACCCTCACATACCTTTTTTTCCCCAGTGCTGAGATTAAAGATGTGTGCCACCATGTCCAGCCTTTTTTAAAAAACTTTTTTTATTGACAACTTCCATAATTAGTGTTTTCTTACAGAAACTGCATAGTTTTACAAGCGCTCCCCTTCCTCACTTTCCCCTTCACAAATCCACTCTCCATCATATCCCTTCCCCCTCTCAATTAATCTCTTTTATTTTTTTTGTTTTTTTTCGAGATATGGTCTCACTCTAGCCCAGGCTGACCTGGAATTCACTATGGAGTCCCAGTTTGGCTTTGAAGACATGGGAATCCTTTTGCCTCTGTCTCCTGAGTGCTGCAATTAAAGGTGTGCCCCACTATCCCTGGCATGTCTCTTTTATTTTTATTTTATTTTTAATTTGAGAGAGAGAGAAAGCTAGACAGATAGAGGGACAGATAGAGAGTGGGTGTGCCAGCATCTTCTCAGCGGCTGTGAATGAACTCCAGATGCATGCACCCCCTTGTGGGCAAGTGTGGCATTGTGCCCTTGCATCACTTTTTGTGTCTGGCTAAAACGTGGGGCCTGGAAACTGGAACTGGTGTTCTTAGGCTTGGCAGGCAGGCGCCTTAACCTCCAAGCTGTCTCTCCAGTCCATCTCTTTTATTTTTGATGTCATAATCTTTTCCTCCTATTATGAGAGTCTTGTGTAGGCAGTGCCAGGTAGTGCAAAGTCATGGATATCCAGGCCATTTTGTGTCTGGAAGAGTACATTGTAAGGAGTCCTACCCTTCCTTTGGCTCTTAGATTCTTTCTACCACCTCTTCTGCAATGAACCCTGAGTCTTGGAAGGTGTGATAGAGGTGTCTCAGTGCTGAATACTCCTCTGTCAGTGGTTTTTTTTTTTTTTTTTTTTTGGTTTTTCAAGGTAGGGTCTCATTCTAGTTCAGGCTGACCTGGAATTCACGCTGTATTCTCTGGGTGGCCTTGAACTCATGGCTCCCCTCCTACCTCTGCCTCCTGAGTGCTGGGATTAAAGGTGTGCACCACCATGCCCGGCTCTGTCAGTTTTTCTAGCACTATGTTGCCTTTTAAGCTATCCCAGTGGTTATTGCCATCTGTTAATCTCAGCACTCGGGAGGCAGAGGTAAGAGACTACATAGTAAATTCTAGGTCAGCCTGAGCTAGAGTGAGACCCTGCCTCAAAACAAACAAACAAACAAACAAACAAACAAACAACAACAACAAAATATATATATATATATATATATAAAAACTTTAAGAAACATGATTACAGGGCAGTTTGGTGAGCTTAACATATGCATTTAGCCCTTTGACAGCAGGTGTTACACTCCTAGGGCTCATGACCTCCCCTGATATAGGCTTTTGACTAGGTTTTCAGTATCAGACATGTATTCCCTCCCATGGATTGAGCCTCCAGCCCAGTTAGAGTGGTTGGTTTCCCCCAAAACAGATATTCCACTGTTGCGTCTGTTGGCTCATTTGGCTTAGCTGGCCAAACTTAATGCTTGCAGTGTCCACTGTTGTTTATCTCCACTGATGACTTCTCTCTTCCATAGGGCTGCATGCAGCATAGTTTTTTCCAGCTTTCTGTCAGCTGCTTTGTTGGGGGAATATTCTCAGATCAGCTCCAGCTTGATTTCTCAGTGACCTTGCAGCCCAAGCATGTAGAGTCTTCAGCAGTAGGGTCTTACCATCTATTTCTGGTGGGAAATCAAGACCTTGGCAATGGCCTGTATTGTTTTGAGGGCGTCAGGGACCTCCCTGGCCAACAGCTCACTGGAAGGTATCTCATCCCTGGCACTGACATTTTTCTAGTAACAATCCATGGCTCTGGGTGTGCTATTATCAAAAAAGTCGGTTTCCATATGGCTTATTCATACAATCTTAAATTTTTTGTTTTGTTTTGTTTTTTCAAGGTACGGTTTCACTCTAGGCCAGGCTGACCTAAAACTCATTAAATTTTGATTAACCCTTTACCCACCCTTTCCTTTACTCAGTCTCTTCCCCTGACCTCACTTAGGCCGTTCCACCTCCAGTAATCCCTTCATCTACTTATGTATATACAGTGCCATCCCCTTAAATCCTCCCCTCTCCTCCCTCCCATATAGCCCCATTTCTAGCTTACTGGCCTCTGCGACTGATTTTTACTCCAATTCACATACAACATAAACATTTCTAAGTAGAGTCCACATATGAGAACATGTGGTATTTGGCTTTTTGGGCCTGGGTTACCTCACTTAGTATAATCCTTCCCAGATCCATCCATTTATTCCCTTGCAAATTTCATAATTTCATTTTTCTTTACCGCTGAATAGAACTCCACTGTATAAATGTACTGCGTCATCATTATCCACACATCAGTTAAGGGACATATAGGCTGGTTCCATCTGGGACCAATTCCAGCCTCTATTCATTTATTTATTTGCAAGTAGAAAGAGACAGAGAGAGAGAGAGTAAGCGTGCTTGAGAGCGAGAGAATGGTTTATACTAGTGTCTCTATCTGCTGCAAAGCAGCTCCAGATGCCTGTGCTGCTTTGTGCATCTGGTTTTACGTGAGTACTGGGGAATTGAACCTGGGTTGTTAGTCTTTGCAGGCCAGCATCTTAACCGCTTAGCCATCTCTCCAGTCCCCAAGACAAGCTATAGATCTTCACTTGTCATTGGCTGTGCATGTCTCTCTCTGCCTTGATCGCACTGGATAGAACCTCCAGTAGAGTGTTAAGATATGGTGACAGCTAGTGTCCTCGCATCTTTACATCGTACCTCCCCTCCTCTGGGCTGGGATTACTGGCGTGAGCTACTGCGCATGGATTCTCCTCCTCTGTCTGACAGAGGTTTGCTTTGTAACCTAGGCTACCTTCAAACTTGTGATCCTCCTGCTGAAGTCTCCTGAGCACTGAGATGACATGTGGCCCACTGGGCCTGGCCTTGTCTGGTGTTCTTCTTGGTCTTTGGGCAGATGCTTGCCACCCTGATTGGAAGTCCTGTCCTGGCACATTATCGTCACAGGCCCTTGATTCAGCTGACACTGCCAGATACTGCTCAGAGCCTTTTCACATATTAACAGTTTAAAAGATACCATGTGCTCATCAAATATTTGTTGAAAGTTAAGTAAACAGGCATCACTAAGCAATGAGAATAATCCTGGTGTTCTGGGACTACTTCAGACCTACATCTTTTCTGTGTTTCCTGCTATGCAGTCCAGCTGGCTCCAACCTCCCAGTAAGTCATTTCTGTGGAGCTGGGGCTGTTCCAGAAGCGTGGGGCTCTAGGCCCGAGAACAGAAGTGTTTTGAAGAGCACAGGGGTGCAGGCATGCATATTCGTGTGAACCTAAGGAAGGAAAATGTCACAAGGCAGAAGGAAAGACATGTCCCTTTTGGATGAATTGATGCAACAAAGCATCAATAAATTCAAATTTCAGAGTTTTGTGTGTGTGTGTGTGTGTGTGTGTGTGTGTATGTGCATGTGCATGTGTGAATGGGTGTGCATGTGCCATGGAGTGTGTGTGAAGGTGAGAGGAGAACATTGGGGTGTTTCTCCTCCATCTTTTTTTTTTTTTTTTTTTTTTTTTTTTTTTTTTTAGGTAGAGTCTTGCTGTAGCCCAGGCTGAGCTGAAATTCATTATGTATTCTCAGGCTGGCCTTGAACTCAAAGCAATCCTCCTACCTCAGCCTACCGAGTGCTGGGATTAAAAACATGCACCATCACGCCTGGCTCCCTCCACCTTTCTTTTTTAATAAAGGACCTTTTAAGATATTTTATTTATTTATTTATTTATTTAAGAGAGAGAGAGAGAAAGAGTGAATGGGTTCACCAGGGCCTCCATCCACTAAAAACGAACTCCAGATGCATGTGCCCCCTTGTGCATCTGGTTTATGTGGGTTCTGGGAATTGAACCCAGGTCCTTAGGCTTTGCAGACAAACGCCTTAACCACTAAGCCATTTCTCCAGCCCTTCTTCCACCTTTTGAGACAGTCTGTCTTGTTGCTGCTGCTTTCAGAACTTCTGGATTCTCCAGGCTCTACCTCCCATTGCTTTAGGTGCATTGGGATTACAGATGCGTGTACTACTTTGCGTCTGGCTTAGGTGGGTGTTAAGGAAGATTGAAATTGGGTTGGCAGGCTTGTAAGCAAGTGCCTTTAGTTGCTGAGCCATCTCCCCCCTTCCCTCATCTCCAGCAAATCCAAACGTAAAAAAATATTTAGCTAGCTTTCTTTGAGACCTGCTGGTATTTTACTGTCAAGGCCCACTTGTATTGGCACATGCCCCTAATGCCAGCACTCAGGAGGCTGAGGCTGGAGGATCATGAGTTTGAGAGCAGACTGGGTTAAAGAGTGAGATCTTGTCTCCCATTCTAGAAAAACAAAATTCCTCACACTTGTTCATAAAGAATGGTACTTGGGGGGGGGCTGGAGAGATGGCTTAGTGGTTAAGGCATTTGACTGCAAAGCCAAACGACCCCGATTTGACTCTCCAGTACCCATGTAAGCTAGATGCACATGGTGGCGCATGCATCTGGAGTTTGTTTGCAGTGGCTGGAGGCCCTGGTGCACCCGTTCTCTCCCTCTCTCTCTGCCTCTTTCTCCCCCCCCTCAAATAAATAAATAAAATATTTAAATAAAAAAATGGTACTGGGCTGGGCGTGGTGGTGCACGCCTTTAATCCCAGCACTCGGGAGGCAGAGGTAGGAGGATCACTGTGAGTTTGAGGCCACCCTGAGACTACATATGAATTCCAGGTCAGCCTGGGCTAGAGTGAGCCTCTACCTTGAAAAACCAAAAATAAATAAATAAATATGAAAAAAAAAAACCATTTAGAAAAGAATGGTACTTGGGCATTTGTGTCAGGATTCAGTAAGATTTGCATGAGTTCTCTTGAGAGAGTAAATGGGCCTCTGATGTACTAGAAACAGCTGAGAAATAGTGAGGTGTCTTTAGGACAGGTTCTTTTTTTAAAAAAATGTTAATTTATTTGAGACAGAGAGAAAGAGGCAGATAGTGAGTATGGGTGTGCCAGAGCCTCCTGCTACTATAAACGAACTCCAGATGCACTTGCCAAGCAAGTACTGTGTATATAACTTCCATCAAGCCAGCAGCCATTTATTCTAAGGCTTTGGTAGATTAGTGAGAGATGCTATTGTCAATTATTTAAAGAGAACTATGCCGAGAGGTTAAGTAAATCTATCTCAAGCCACACGGCTGGTATGGGTGGAGTCAAGATTCAAGGTAAGACCCTGTGTCAACTGACATGCTATACCGTGTTGTGGTGGATGGGGGTGCAAATACCTGGAATATGGTGTGAGGGATAATAGCATACCTAGCATGTAGTAAACATGCCAGTTGCTATGGCAGCTGCATGGTTTGGTAAATAGCTTGTCACCTATTGTTGAAATAACTGGCCTTGCATTGTGGGAACTCCTTTGCAGATTTCTTCTGCCGCCTGTGGCTATGGATTCACGTTGCTGTCCTCGAAAACCAAGGATGTCACCAAAGTTTGGGGAATGGGACTCAACAAAGATTCTCAGCTTGGATTTCACCGGAGCCGGAAGGATAAAAGTGAGCAAGAGTCCTGGCAGTGGGACACAGTCATGTACCTAACTCAGCAACAAATGGTGGGGTATGCCTGTGATCTTAGCACTGGGGGCTCAGGCAGGAGGATCTGGAATTGGAGACTCCACAGTGAGACCCTGTCTCACAAAAGCAAGACAGAGGCTGAAGAAATGGCTCAGTGGCTAAGGCGCTTGCCTGCAAAGCTTAATTACTTGGGTTCCATTCCCTGGGACCCACGTAAAGCCAGATGAACTAAGTGGCGCATGCATCTGGAGTTTGTTTGCAGTGGCTGGAGGCCCTGGCATCCTCATTTTCCCTCTCCCTCTCTCTTCTCCTCTTCCTCTCTTTGCAAATGAATAAAAATGTTTTATTTACAAGCAGAGAGAGAGAGCAAGCGAGCGAGTGAGCTTGCAAGAGAGAGAATGGATACTAGGGTCTCTAGCCACTGCATCAGTCTTTACATGAGTACTGGGTAATTAAACCCAGGTTCTTAGGCTTTTCAGGCAAGTGCCTTAACCACTGAACCTCTCTTCAGCCCCAATAAATAAAACAAACTTTTCCAAGGTAGGGTCCCACTCTAGCCCAGGCTCATCTGGAAATTCACTATGTAGCCTCATGCTGACCTCAGACTGACAGTGATCCTCCTACCTCTGCCTCCTGAGTGCTGGAATTAAAGGTGTGCACCACCACACCGGGCTAAAATATTTTTTAAAGTGAAATTAAGGGCTGGAGAGATTGCTTAGTGGTTAACTTATCTGCAAAGACAAAGGACCCAGGTTCAATTTCCTAGGACCCAGGTAAGCCAGCTGCACAAGGTGGTGCACACATCTGGAGTTCATTTGCAGCGGCCGGAGGCCCTGTTGCTCCCATTCTCCCTCTCTCTCTACTTGCCAATTTCTCTCAAATAAATAAAAATTTAAAAAATGAAATTAAAAGATGTTTTGGCACTTGGGAGGCAAAGGTAGGAGGATTGCTGTGAGTTTGAGGCCACCCTGAGACTGAATAGTAAATTCCAGGTCAGCCTGGGCTAGAGTGAAACCATACCTTTGGGGGGAAAAAGTTTTGGGTTTGGCATGGCAGCTCAGGCTATAATGCCAGCCAGCATTTTGGGAGGGAGAAACAGAAGGTTCTAGAGTTAGAGGCCAGCATAAATTATATGGTAAACTCCCTACTTTGTGCGAATTGGATTGAGACAGGTTCTCACATAGTCCAAGGCTGGCCTTGACTCCTAATCCTCCTGCCCCTAGCTCCTTCATGTTGGGATTACAGGCATGTACCACCACACCTGGTTTTTATTCTCTCACTTTCTTCTGTAGAAGAGTGGGATTGGGCAGCTTGGTTCCTACTGTTGGACCTCACTGTAACCACTGTGCTTCTGTTCAGCCAGGGGCTATGAGTACATTTTGGAGCCTTCGCCTGTCCTGCTGCCCCTGGACAGACCTCAGGAGACAAGGGTGCTGCAGGTGTCCTGCGGCCGAGCGCACTCTCTTGTCTTGACCGACAGCGAAGGCGGTAAGTGGACTTGGTGAAGGCCGAGCAGTGGAGGGCTGTCTCACATACCTTGCTGTTGGGCCTGAGCAGCCTGTCATGGTTGGGCTGCATGATTAGAGGAGATGTCTCCCCAGCTGACTGATGGGATTGCTCCAGAGAGCTGCAATGGGCAGACCTTACATTCTCTAGCTCATTACCACTCGACCACCGAACTCTACCACAGTTCCTGTGTGTGTGTGTGTGTGTGTGTGTGTGTGTGTGTGCGCGCGAGCGCGTGCGCATGTGTAGTGGGGGTGGTATATGGGCACTGAGCAATCAAACCCAAGTCATCAGGCTTTGCAAGCAAGCACCTTTAACTGATAAACCATCTCTCCAGATAAGGTCTCTCTCTCTTTTTTTAAAATGTATTTTAATTAATTTATTTATTTGAGAGAGAGAGAGAATGAGCATGCCAGGGCTTCCAGCTACTGCACACGAACTCCAGGTGCATGTGCCATTTTGTGCATCTGGCTTTATGTGGATACTAGAGAATTGAACTCGGATTGTTAGGCTCTGCAGGCAGGTGCCTTAACCACTGTGCTATCTCTCCAGCCCTCTTGTTTTTATTATTATTATTATTATTATTATTATTATTATTATTATTATTATTATTATTTGGGTTTTTCAAGCTAGCCAGGCTTGGCCTGGAATTCACTATGTAGTCTCAGGGTGGCCTTGAACTCATGGCAATCCCCTACCTCTGCCTCCCGAGTGCTGGGATTAAAGGCATGTGCCACCACACCCAGCTTTATTTTTTTGGTTTTTCTTTTTTTCTTTTTTTTTTTTTTGGTTCCATGATTTTTATTTTTATTTATTTATTTATTTTAATTATTATTATTTTAAAAATATTTTATTTTTATTTATTTATTTGACAGAGAAAGAGGCAGAGAGAGAGAGAGAGAGAGAGCCACTAGCCACTGCAAATGAACTCCAAACGTGTGTGCCCCCTTGTGCATCTGGCTAATGTGGGTCCTGGAGAATTGAACCTGATTCCTTTGGCTTTGCAGGCAAACGCCTTAACCACTAAGCCATCCCTCCAGCCCTAATTATTATTTTTTTATTGACACCTTCTATACTTACATACAAAAAACATATGATATTTCCTTCCCCTCCCCCCATATTTTTTTGGTTTTTTCACTCTAGCCTAGGCTGACCTGGAATTCACTATGTAGTTTCAGGGCCTCGAACTCACAGTGATCCTCCTACCTCGGCCTCCCGAGTGCTGGGATTAAAGACATGCACCACCACACCTGGCTCCTTGTTTTTGTTTTAATTTATTTTATTTATTTTATTTTATTTTTTTATTTTATTTTTATTTTATTTTATTGGTTTTTCGAGGTAGGGTTTCACTCTGGTCCAGGCTGACCTGGAATTAACTCTGTAGTCTCAGGGTGGCCTCGAACTCTTGGCGATCCTCCTACCTCTGCCTCCCAAGTGCTGGGATTAAAGGCGTGCGCCACCACGCCCGGCTTGTTTTTATTTTTAACATGAGTGCTGGAGATCAAACTCAGGTTCTCGTGCTTGTTCAGCAAGCAAGCACTGTTACCTAGTGAGCCACCTCCCCAGATCCCCAGCCTTTTGTTTTTTTGAGACGAGGTCTCACTATATAACCCATGCTAGCCTTGAACTCACAATTGTCCTGCTTCAGCCTTTTGAGTGCTGAGATTACAAGTGTGTACCACTGTGCCCAGCTAGCAAGACATTTCCTGTGCCCTGTGCCATGAAGTCACCAAATGGACTGTGTGTACAGATGGCTTGTCCACTGCTACTGAGAGAAACCGTGGTCATCTGTGCCGGGGGCCCAGAGTCATGTGGCCCTTCTCCATGGAGGACTTGTTCCTACCTGTTGTGTTTGGGAGCGAGCTCCATTAGTGTGGTGGGCAGGGGAGGCAAGAAGATTATTGGTTGTCTCTTCTATCACCTTTTGGCTACATGTGTGTGGTAGGAACCATCCAGGGTGTGTTTAGGAGGCCACTGAGAGGGCATTTGGCTTCAAGGGTTGTCTAGTGACAGACTCAGGCAATGGCCTTATGTTGTCAGAGTCCCAAGAGGTGGAAGCTCAGCCCAAGAGGGAAATATGCCCAGACCCCAACATGCCCATGGGCTGGCCAGTGAGGGTGAGTACTTGGGCCAGGACTGTTCTTGAGAGCCCCTCACAGTCCTGAGGCTGGTCCCAGGAGCCCGAGAGCTGACGTCATCCATGTGCTGTTCTTCAGTCTTCAGCATGGGTAACAATTCCTATGGGCAGTGTGGACGGACCGTGGTGGAGAAGGAAGTGTACAGGTGAGTTCTCAAGGCCCTGCCTTCCCCAGATCATGACAGCAGGAGAGGTCTGAGTGTAGCTGGGGTGTTGGCGCTCAGAGTGCAAGGTTCCCTGTGCGTGAGAGGAAGCCAGGCTCAGCAGAAGACCCGGGGGAGCTGTTCTGTGTGGGGTGAGCCTCATTCTTAGCATGGTAGGAGGGAGGGTTGTAGAGCATTGGTTGTGATGCACAGAACTCCTTTCAATTAATTTTTGTAAAGTCGTTCAAAATACTTCCTTTTATTTTAGATTTAAAAAATGTTTATTTGAGAGAGAAAGAGAAAGAAATAAGCAGGTAGAGAGAGAGAAAAAAAATGAGAGAGAGAATGGACATGCCAGGTCATCCAGCTGCTGCAAACAAAAACTCCAGATACATGTGCCATCTGGCTTACATGGGTCCTGGTGAATTGAACCTGGGTCCTTTGTCTTTGTAGGCAACCACCTTAACCACTAAGCCATCTCTTCAGCCCTATTTTAGATGTTTCATTTTGGTATTAAAAAAAAAAATCTCCTATATCCAAGTACTAAGGAGGCTGAGGTAAGAGGATTGCCATGAACCTGGACTACAGAGTGAGTTCTTTATAGGTCAGCCTGGGCTACAGTGAGACCCTACCTCAAAAAACAAAAACAAGCCGGGCGTGGTAGCACACGCCTTTAATCCCAGCACTCAGGAGGCAGAGGTAGGAGGATTGCCATAAGTTCAAGGCCACTGTGAGACCACATAGTGAATTGCAGGTCAGCCAGGGCTAGAGTGAGACCCTACCTTGAAAAAACCAAAAAAAAAAACAAAAAAAAAACAAAAACGAAGGAGTGGATATTCAGCTCAGTGGTAAATGGCCTGCTTAGAATCGGGTTGAGAGGCTGAGGTTGTGGCTCAGAGGTAGAGCACCTGCCTAGGCAGTTGTGAGTTCCACCCCCAGCATGACCATAAATAAAATATAACTGGCACCTAGCTCTGCTTTATATTTGACCTTGAGCTCCCATAACTCTTACTGTGTACAGTGACAGACATCATTTTTTTTTTCCAAGGTAGGGTCTCACTCTGGCCCAGGCTGACCTGGAATTCACTATGTAGTCTCAGGGTGGCTTCGAACTCACAGCAATCCTCTTACCTCTGCCTCCCAAGTGCTGGGATTAAAAGGTGTGTGCCACCATGCCTGGCCTTCGACAGACATCATTTTGGGGTGATGAGTGGGGCCTGACCTGCACACTGCTCATGATGGTATCCATTTGCTTCTCTCTGATTTGCTGACTGTAGCCAGAGTCACACAGTCCATAGGATGCAAGACTTTGATGGACAGGTGGTTCAGGTAAGCCCCTTGTGCTGAGCACTGACTGGCTTGCTTCTGGGGTACTTTTGAAAAGTTCAAAGCTGCATGGGGTGTTGGCAAATTGGTTAGAGGAATTTTCTGGATTGATAAATAATTTTATTAAAATTATTAGCTTAAGCCGGGTGTAAAACCAAAAAAAAAAATTATTAGCTTGAAGCCAGGTGTGGTGGCACACGCCTTTAATCCCAGTACTCGGGAGGCAGAGGCAGGAGGATTGCCATAAGTTCAAGGCCACCGTGAGACCACATAGTGAATTCCAGGTCAGCCTGGGCTAGAGCGAGACCCTACCTCGATAAAACAAAAACAAATTAGCTTGAGCCTGACATAGTGGCTCATGTCTACAATTCTACCACTTGTGAGTTAGGAAGATCATCGTGAGTACAGAGTGAGTTCCAGGTCATCCAGAGTGAGACCCTGCCTCAAAAAAGTAAACATGGCTTCCTTATTTTATGCCTGAATTTATGCTAGAATGTAGGGATATAAAGTTTAATAAATTTCAAGGGAAGCTGTGTGTGTGTGAGAGAGAGAGAGAGAGAGAGGAGTAAGGGCAGAAAAGAATAAAGGAATGCTTATAATATTTGTGTATTCACTCTGGATGAGCTGTGTGATTGTGTGTGTGTAAATAAGTGTGTGATAAGAGCATGTGAGTGTGTGATTGTATGTGTGTTTGAATGTATAATGCCCAACTCCAGCTGTGTCACAACAGTCATTGCCATGGAGACCCCAGCTGGTTATGTCTTACCATCTTGGTGCCTGGCACACAGTAGGTCCTTATCATATATAATGAAGACCACTCGTGTGCACTTGCAGGACGTGCTGGGGAGTGCACCAGGGCGCAGTCTGGAATTCCAGGGGCGGGAAAGAAGTGAGGGAAGCCCCCTGGAAGAAGCAGGGGGTTTGGTGGTCATGCTAGAAACAGTGATAGACAAAGCTGGGGGCAGGGGAGCGGAGCAGCTGGGAAGGCTGCAAGCAGTCAGCACCAGGTGTGTGCTGTGCTTGGAGTCTGGACATGTGTGCTGCAGTCAACGATGCACAGTATCGTACCAGGGAGTGTAAACTCCTTGGGCTGCATCTTTTGACAGTCTGGCTGTTAAAGGTTCCAAGCAGGGGGACTAGGGATATCATCTATGGCAAAGCACAGGCTCCACATACCTTAGAGTGTGGTTCAGTTCCCAGCACCTGCCAGAAAAGTTCTAAGCAGACAGAGTGACAGCCAAGTCATGTTTTGAAGATGCCTTTGGCCATGGCATGGAGTAGAGTTGACAAACCATGGGGGAGGTGGCCGGTGAGAGACACATAAGGCAGAATCTTGATGAGACACTTTTGAAGGTGGGTGTGATGGGCCTTCACAGAACTAGAAGTTGTCATGTGTGACTCCATGGGTGAATGAGTGCTCTGATATTCTCAAGCCAGATAGATCCTTCTGGAGTAAGAGTATTCAAGGCCTTGTGTGGGAAGAAGTGAGGGTAGCAAGGTAGAGCAGTGTCTTGTTTAGGTGGAGGTGAGGGGAGGGAGAGTAGTGTCTGCTGAGGGTAGAGGTGAGGGGAGGGAGATAGAGCAGTGTCTGATGTGGGTGGAGGTAAAGGAAGGCAGGTAGAGCAGTGTCTGGTGGTAAGGTTGCAGGGGGCATACTGTTGCTTTCATAGGCTTCTTAATCTCATGGATGTGAGTTCAAGTCCCTGCTCCTCTACTTACTGGCGGAGTGACTTTGGTTAAGCGAGCAGACTTCTCTGAGGTTTGTGTTTACTAAGGGACATGGCTGCTGACATAGCAGCATGGATGGCTCTTGAGTGGGGTTTTGTATCAGGCATTTAGGAAAAGACACCTGGCAACTTACTGTCATTGAGAAAGGAGATCATGGCGTAGTATAGCAGGTGAGCCTCAGGGTACAGGGTGTCTCGCAGGGAAGTGTGAAGAACAGACAGGAGGGCTGAGGACAGACCCCGGAGAAAGATTCTAATAGTGAAGTGCACTGGGAGCCTGGGACAAGATGGGAGCGGTTAGAGGCGGAAGGCGAGGAGGGAGTGGGTTTGGTTGGTAGAGGAAGAGCCATTGGATGAGTCCCTAGCTCCGTGCACTCAGATCACCAAGAGCGTTTTCAGTGGGGAGGGTAACAGAGGCTAGGCCATGTGGCTTCCAGAACAAGGAATAGAGAGAGCTGGGCAGTCCACTTGGATTCAGCCCCCTGATGCTCACATAATCCAGCTGACTATCTCTGTGTGTCTGCCAGGTTGCCTGCGGCCAGGATCATAGCCTCTTCCTCACAGAGAAAGGTGAAGTCTATTCTTGTGGCTGGGGCGCTGATGGGCAGACAGGTAAGTACTTGTTACCCATTTGGGGTGGTAGAGGTTTTGGCCTTTGACCTCTGGATTTGTGGTGGTGTAGGGTTCATGGTCTAGAACCCTCCTTCATGGATGTGACCATATTTGGCATCTCTTCTCACTCCCTTTGCTCCTGGTTCCCAATAGGGAAAAAAATAACAAGAAAGCATGAGAAGAGGTAACCCTACTCTCCTCAGTGAAGTCCAAGCACACGAGCTAACCCTACTCTCCTCAGTGGAGTCCAAGCACGCGAGCTAACCCTACTCTCCTCAGTGGAGTCCAAGCACGCGAGCTAACCCTACTCTCCTCAGTGGAGTCCAAGCACGCGAGCTAACCCCACTCACCTCAGTGAAGTCCAAGCACACGAGCTAACCCTACTCTCCTCAGTGAAGTCCAAGCACACGAGCTAACCCTACTCTCCTCAGTGAAGTCCAAGCACACGAGCTAACCCTACTCTCCTCAGTGAAGTCCAAGCACACGAGCTAACCCTACTCTCCTCAGTGGAGGGGTCCAAGCACGCGAGCTAACCCTACTCTCCTCAGTGAAGTCCAAGCACGCGAGCTAACCCTACTCTCCTCAGTGGAGGGGTCCAAGCACGCAAGCTAACCCTACTCTCCTCAGTAGAGTCCAAGCACGCGAGCTAACCCTACTCTCCTCAGTGGAGGGGTCCAAGCACGCGAGCTAACCCTACTCTCCTCAGTGGAGGGGTCCAAGCACGCGAGCTAACCCTACTCTCCTCAGTGGAGGGGTCCAAGCACGCGAGCTAACCCTACTCTCCTCAGTGGAGGGGTCCAAGCACGCAAGCTAACCCTACTCTCCTCAGTAGAGTCCAAGCACGTGAGCTAACCCTACTCTCCTCAGTGGAGGGGTCCAAGCACGCGAGCTAATCCTACTCTCCTCAGTAGAGTCCAAGCACGCGAGCTAACCCTACTCTCCTCAGTGGAGTCCAAGCACGCGAGCTAACCCTACTCTCCTCAGTGAAGTCCAAGCTCGCGAGCTAACCCTACTCTCCTCAGTGGAGGGTCCTCACCAAATTAGTCTCCCCTTCTGAAGTCTAGAGGAGACAGACATTTATTAGTTCTTTTTTTTTTTTTTTTTTTTTTTTTTTGCGAGGTAGGATCTCACTCTGGTCCAGGCTGACCTGGAATTCACTATGTAGTCTCAGGGTGGCCTCGAACGCTTGGCGATCCTCCTACCTCTGCCTCCCAAGTGCTGGGATTAAAGGCATGCGCCACCACACCTGGCTCTCATTTATTAGTTCTGTTGACTCATGCTTAGCACCAACCTTCCTGAGGTTTAGTAGTTTTTTAAAATATATTTTATTTATTTGAGAAAGAGAAAGAGGCAGAGAGAGAGAGAATGGGCATACCAGGGCCTCCAGCCACTGCAAAATAACTCCAGATGTATGTGCCACCTTGTGCATCTGGCTTATGGGGGTCCCAGAGAATTGAACCAGAATCCTTTGGCTTTGCAGGAAAATGCCTTAACTGCTAAGCCTTCTCTCCAGCCCAAATAAATAATTTTTTTAAAAAATTAATTAAGGGCTGGAGAGATGGCTTAGCGGTTAAGGTGCCTGCCTGCTAAGCCTAAGAACACCAGTTCCAATCTCCAGGTCCCATGTACAGCCAGATGCAAAGTGACGCAAGGGCGCAATGCTGCACTTGTCCACAAAGGGGCACACGCATCTGGAGACAGCGGCTGAGAGGCTGCTGCGCACCCATTCTCTATCTGTCTTCCTCTCCCTCCCTCTCTCTCTCTCTGTGTCTCTCTCAAAAAAAATTTTTTTAATTTCATTTGAGATAGAAACAAAGAGAGAGAATGGGCACACCAGGGCCTCTAGCCACTGCCAATGAACTCCAGACACGTGCCCTACCTTGTGCATCTGGCTTAAATGGGACCTGGAGAATCAAACCTGAGTCCTTTGGCTTCTCAGGCAAGTACCTTAACCATTAAGCCATCTCTCCAGCCCTCTTAAAAAAAATTTGGGAAGCTGGGCGTGGTGGCGCACACCTTTAATCCCAGCACTTGGGAGGCAGAGGTAGGAGGACCGCCCAGGAGTTCGAGGCCACCCTGAGACTACATAGTTAATTCCAGGTCAGCCTGGACCAGAGTGAGACCCTATCTCGAAAAAAAAAAAAAAAAAAAAAAAAAAAAAAAAAAAAAAAAAAAAAAATTGGGGGGGTCTGGAGAGATGGCTTAGTAGTTAAGGCATTTGTCTGCAAAGCCAAAGGACCTTGGTTCGATTTCCCAGGACCCACTTAAGCCAGGTGCACAAGGTGGCACATGCATCTGCAGTGGCTGGAGTCTCTGGCACGCCCATTCTCTCTCTGGGCGTAGTGGAGTACGCCTTTAATCCCAGCATTCTAGAGGCAGAGGTAGGAGGATTACCATGAGTTTGAGGCCACTCTGAGACTACAAAGTGAATTCCATGTCAGCCTGGGCTAGAGTGAAACCCTACCTCAAAATACCAAAAAAAAAAAAAAAATATATATATATATATATATATATATATATATATATATGTTATATATATATATATATCTCCTATAAGACACCAACTAGAGTACCACCAGGATCCTTTTCTTTTTTAGTTTTTTTTTTTTTGAGTCAGGGTCTCATGTAGCTCTTGAATACCTGATCCTTCAGCCTTCATTTCCCAAATGCTGGTATGAGAGGCATGCAGCACTCTGCCTGGTTTGTGCACTGCTGGGGATGGAAACCAGGGCTTCCTGCTGTAGAACCACATTCTCAGCCCTCTTATTCCACCCACCACCCCGCCCTTATTTTATTTTATTTATTGGTTTTTCGAGGTAGGATCTCACTTTTGCTCAGGCTGACCTGGAACTCACTATGCAGTCTCAGGGTGGCCCTGAACTCATGGCGATCCTCCTACCTCTGCCTCCCAAGTGATAGGATTAAAGTTGTGCACCGCTATGCCTGGCATTATTTTTTTTATTTATTTATTTATTTATTTATTTATTTATTTATTTATTTATTTATTTATTTATTTATTTATGGGACTGAAAGAGGCAAACAGAGAGAGTATAGGTGTGCCAGGGCTTTCTGCCACTGCAAAGGAATTCCTCATGTGTCACTTAGTGCATCTGGCTTATGTGAGTATGAGAGAATCTACCAGGGCTGTCAGACTTTGCAAGCAAGTGCCTTTAACCTTTGAGGCGTCTCTCCAGCAGTCCTCCCCCATTTTTTTCTTGTTATGCTATATCCAGGCTAGTATCTTTCTTTTTTTTTTTTTTTTTTTTTTTTTTTTTTCGAGGTAGGGTCTCACTCTAGCTCAGGCTGACCTGGAATTCACTCTGTAGTCTCAGGGTGGTCTTGAACTCACAGTGATCCTCCTACCTCTGCCTCCCAAGTGCTGGGATTAAAGGCGTGCGCCACCACCCCTGGCCAGGCTAGCATCTTAACTCTTGGACTCAAGTAGCCTCTTCCCTGAATAACCAGACTTACAGGTACATATCACTGTGCCTGCTTATTATTCTCTTTTTCTTTTTGGGTTGTTTTTTGTTTGTTTGGGGCAGCATTTCACATAGCCCAGGCTGACCTTGACCTTGCCATGTAGCTCAGGATGGCCATGAATTGATCCTCCTACCTTCACCTCCTAAATGCTGAAATTACAGATGTGTGCTACTAGGCCTAGCTCTCTTTGGGTGTGAGTGGGTAGGGGGAGTTTAACACAGAATCTCATGTAGCCTAGGCTGATCTCAATTTGCTTTGAATTCATGATCCTCCTGCCTCCACCTCCCAAGTGCTGGGATTGTCAGCATTTGCCTCTATATCTGGCTCATTAATGTCATGGCAAGCTCAACAGTGCATTGGCAACTGCCTATTGCAAGGCTGGGGACTTGGCTCAGTGATAGAACACTTGCACGGCATGTGCAAAGCTGTGGGTTCTATTCCCCAGCACTGCAAAAGACCCTAACAAAACAAAACAAGACAAAGCAAAACAAAGGAGAAAGACCAGCAGTTGCTTGTAATTAGCACAGAATCTAGTAGGTTCATTGCATAATGCCATTTCATCTTTCAAAGTTTTCTAATGTGACTTCTGTTTGGTTTGGAGACAGGGTCTGTATTTCTGCAATGTAGCCCAGCCTGGCTTCAAGCTCATGATCCTTCTGTCTCAGTCTTCCAGTTTGTTAGACCTAACATTCTTAGGGCTTTCAGATATGCCAGTTATGGTTATACCCCTTTTCCTCCTTGGGGAGTATGGAGCATCGAGGGTGCTGGCTGCAGAGGGTCTGGTTGGTGAGAGTTTCTCAGTTCACATTTGTTAAGTGGTTCAAATGTACCTGTCCTGTGTGATATCTCCCTAAGTCTGTCAGTGAAGGGAATTGAATGTCCGTGTTTCTTGCCGTGCTAGGCCTGGGTCACTACCATATCACCAGTACTCCCACCAAGCTGGGTGGAGACCTCGCCGGGGTGATGGTTGTCCAGGTTGCCACGTATGGTGATTGCTGCCTGGCTGTGTCAGCTGATGGAGGTGTCTTCGGATGGGGGAATTCTGAGTACTTGCAGCTGGCCTTAGTCACGGACTCCACACAGGTATGGACTCAATCGCATGGCACTGGGCAGTTGGCACACAGCAAGGGCTGTGTTCTTGGCAGGCTGGGGTGTAGAGGTGCCCTTCAAGCCTGACCTGGTGTCAAGCTGCTTCTGCCCACCATCTTCACAGGTTTGAGAGCCAGTATGCTGAGCTGGCCATGGTTGGAGGCAGGGCTGGCCTCTTCCCTCACTCCCTTCTTTCATCCCTGCATGATGAGATCTGTATTGGAAACAAAAAAGCCAGGCAAGATAGCACACACCTATGATCACAGCACTTGGGAAATGGAGGCGGGAGGACCCTCAATTCAAGGTGATCCTCAGCTAAACAGTGAGGCCACTCTGGGCTACCTGGGACCTGGTCTCAACAAAACGAAACAAAATAAGTAAAACAAAACACAAAATAGCCTGGCGTGGTGACACACACCTTTAATCTCAGCCTTGGGGAGGCAGAGGTAGGAAGACTGCTGTGAGTTTGAGGCCAGCCTGAGACTACATAGTGAATTCCAGTTCAACCTAGGCTAGAGCAAGACCCTACCTTGAAAAACAACAACAACAACAAAATCCAAACACAGACACACACACACAAAATACAACCAACCCACACAAAATAACATATGTGCTCCAAAGCACAAAGATTTTAAATAGGACAGCTGTAAATTACTCTGGGCCTTCAGTTCATAATCCTCCTGCCTCAACCTCCCAAATGCTGCTGGTATTGCGAACGAGGGCTGGAGAAATGGCTTAGCCATTAATGTGCTTGCCTGTGAAGCCTAAGGACCCAGGTTTGATTCCCCAAGACCCACATAAGCCAGATGCACAAGGTGGCACATGCATGTGGAATTCGTTTGTAGTGACTGGAAGCCCTGGTGTGTCCATTCTCTCTCTCTATCTATCTGTCTCTTTCTTTCAAATAAATAAATAAATATTTAAAAAATAGAAAACTTTAAAACTGGGCGTGATGGTGTACACATTTAATCCCAGCACTAGGGAGCAGAGGTAGGAGGATTGCTATGAGTTCAAAGCCACCCTGAGACTACATAGTGAATTCCAGATTAGGTTGAGCTAGAGTGAGACCTTACCTCCAAAAAACAAACAAACAAACAAACAAACAAACAAACAAACAAACAAACAAACAAACAAACTGGGCTGGAGAGATGGCTTAGCAGTTAAGGTGTTTGCCTGCAAAGCCAAAGGATCCCAGTTTGATTCTCCAGGACCAACATAGGCCAGATGCACAAGGGGGCACATGTGTCTGGAGTTCATTTGCATTGGCTGGAGGCCCTGGTGTGCCCATTCTTTCTCTCTCTGCCTCTTTCTCTCTCTCAAATAAATAAATGAATAAAATATATATTAAAAAAACAAACAAACAAAAACATAAGTTGTATTACCAAGCCTGACTGTTTTTTAGAATTTTATTAAGGATTTGAGAATAAGCAAAAAGTAGGGATTATTAGACTGTTGTATGACTAACATCTTGCTTACCCATATACTGTCTTTCTACTTGCTAATTGCTAATTTAAAAAAGAAATTTTTTGCCGGGCGTGGTGGCACACATCTTTAATCCCAGCACTCGGGAGGCAGAGGTAGGAGGATTGCCATGAGTTCGAGGCCACCCTGAGACTACGTAGTTAATTCCAGGTGAGCCTGGGCCGGAGTGAGACCCTACCCCGAAAAACCAAAAAAAAAAAAAAAAAAAGAAATTTTTCTTTTCTTTTCTTTCTTTCTTTCTTTCTTTTTCTTTTTCTTTTTTTTTTTTTTTTTTTTTTTTTTTTTGAGGTAGGGTCTCACTCTAGCCCAGGTTGACCTGGAACTCTCTCTGTAGTTCTAGGCTGGTCTTGAACTCACTGTGGTCCTCCTATCTCTGACTCCTGAGTGCTGGGATTAAAGGTGATGCCACAATGCCTGCCATTAATGGCTAATTAAAAAAAATATTTTTATTTATTTATTTGGGAGACAGAGAGAGAATGGGTGCACCAGTGCCTCCAGCCACTGCAAATAAACTCCAGATGCATGTGTTACCTTGTGCATCTAGCTTATGTGGGTACTGGGAAATTAGCCTGGGTCCTTTGGCTTTGCAGGCAAGTGTCTTAACTGTTACGCCATCTCTCCAGCCCCAGTGACTAAGTTTTTTTTCTTTTTCTTCTAAGTATGCTCTTGCTCTAGCCCAGGCTGACCTGAAATTCACTCTGCATTTTCAGGGTGCCTTGAACTTACAGCAATCCTACCTTGGCCTCCTGAGTGCTGGGATTAAAGGTGTGTGCCATCATAACCAGTCCTAAAGGCTAATTTTTAATAATGAAAATATTATTTACATCTTGTTTTTTAAAATATTTTATTTAGGGCTGTAGAGCTGGCTTAGTGGTTAAGCACTTGCCTGTGAAGCCTAAGGACCCCAGTTCGAGGCTCGATCCCCCAGGGCCCCTGTAATACAGATGCATGAGGGGGTGCATGCATCTGGAGTTCATTTGCAGTGGTTGGAGGCCCTGACACACCCATTCTCTATCTATTTGCCTCTTCCTCTGTCTGTCTGTTGCTCTCAAATAAATAAATAAACAAAAAAATTAGAACACAAGTAAGAAAATATTTTTTAAAATATTTTATTTATTTATTTGAGAGAGAGAGAGATACAGAAATAGGCAGGTAGAGAGAGAGTGAGAGAATGGGCACACCAGGACCTCCAGCCACTGCAAACGAACTCCAGATGCATGTACCCCCTTGTGCATCTGGCTTATGTGGGTACTGGGGAGTTGAACCTGGGTCCTTTGGCTTTGCAGGCAAGCGCCTTAACCACTAAGACATCCCTCCAGCCCCAAGAAAATATTTTATTTTATTTATTTATTTGAGAGAGAAAGAAAGAATGGGTGCACCAGGACCTGCCACTACAAACAAACTCCAGACATATGCACCACTTTGAGCATCTGGCTTACCTAGGTACTGGGAAACCAAACCTGGATCCGTAGGCTTTGCATGCAGCACCTTAACCACTGAGCAATCTCGCCAGCCCACATCTTTTTTTTTAATACATTTTAAGATATTTTATTTATTTATTTGAGAAAACAGAGAGAGAAAGGAAGAGGCAGCCAGGCATGGGGCACATGCCTTTAATCCCAGCACTCGAGAGGCAGATCGCTGTGAGTTTGAGGCCAGCCTGAGACTATAGAGCGAATTCCAGGTCAGCCTGAGCTAAAGTGAAATCCTACCTTGAAATACCAAAAAAGAAAGAAAGAAAAAAAAGAGGCAGAGAGAGAATAGGCACAGCAGGTGCATGTACCATCTTGTGCATCTGGCTTATGTGGATACTGGGGGAATCAAACCTGAGTCCTTAAGCTTCGCAGGCAAGTGCCTTAACCACTAAGCCATCTATCTATCTCTCCAGCCCTATGCTTTTTTTTTTTTTTTTTTTTTTTTTTGTCAAGGTAGGGTCTCACTCTGGCCCAGGCTGACCTGGAATTCACTATGTAGTCTCAGGGTGGCCTCGAACTCTCGGCGATCCTCCTACCTCTGCCTCCTGAGTGCTGGGATTAAAGGTGTGCGCCACCACGCTCGGCCCTATGCCTTTAAAAAAAAAAATTAATTATTTATTTTTTTACATCTTTTTTTTTCTTTTCTTTTCTTTTCTTTTCTTTTTTTTTTTTTTTTTTTTTTTTGAGAGTAAATGAGCACACCAGGTCCTTTAGCCACTGCAAATGAACTCCAGATGCATGCGCCACCTTGTGCATCTGGCTTTACATGGGTCCTGGTGAATCGAACCCCATGTCCTAACCTGGGTCATTAGGCTTTGCAAGCAAGTACGTTAACCGCTGAGCCATCTCTCCAGCCTGATAGTCCTTACTTTTGCTTGACCTCTGTTCATTAGAAGCAAGTCATCAGGTCCACCCTGTGTACCAGGGTCAGGTCACACATGGATATGAGGAGCAGGAGATCCGTGTCCTTGGAGCAACTCTGGAAGCAGCCCATATAATCTTGGTTTTTTTTTTTTTTTTTTTTTTTTTTTTTTTGAGATAAGGGTTTACATTGTCTGTTAAGGCTGGCCTAGAACTTTGTATCCCAAACTGGCCTTGAAACTCATGGCCATCTTCCTGTCTTAGCCTCCAGCATGCTGGAATTACAGGCTGAACCACCACACACAGCTCTTAATTATTTCCTTTCCTTTCCTTTCCCACGTCTCCTTCCCCCTTCCCTTCTCTTCTCTTCTCTTTTCTTTTCTTTCTTTCTTTTTTATTTATTTGAGAGAGGGAGAGAGATACAGAAATAGGCATGTAGACAGAGAGAGAATGGGCATGCCAGGGCCTCTAGCCACTGCAAATGAACTCCAGATGTGTGCACCCCCTTGTGCATCTGGCTTACATGGGTCCTGGAGAATGGAGCTTTGAACCGGGTTCCTTAGGCTTCATAAGCAAGCGTTTAACCACTAAGCCATCTCTCCAGCCCCCTTTTCTTTTTTTTTTTGAGGTAAAGGTCTTACTCTAGACCAGGCTGACTTGGAACTCACTCTGTAGTCCCAGGCTGGCTTCAAATTCACAATAATCCTCCTAACTTTGTCTCCCTAGTGCTGGGATTAAAATTGTGAACCACCATGCCTGACTTCTACCTTATTTTCTTGAGCCAGGGTCTCTCACGGGTGTTCATTGGTTTTCAGCCTATGCTGGCTGACCAGTGAGCACCAGAGATCCTCCTATCTCCGCCCTCAGTGCTGAGGTTACAGGCATACACAGTCACGCCTGGCTTTTTATGTGGGTGGCAGAGATCAGACTCAGGTCCTCATGCTTGTGCAGCAAGCACTCTTGCCCACTGAGGCATCTCCCTCCAGGCCCCAGTGCTGTTCCCCTACTCCCACTCTAGCCCAGGCTGACCTGGAACTCACTCTAGTTCCAGGCTGGCCTCGAACTCACAGTGATCCTCCTACCTCTGCCTCCCATGTGCTGGGATTAAAGGTGTGCACCACCACACAGGGCCCCAGTGCTGGTTTTGATTGGCACCTGCCTTCTCCATTAGACGAGAATGATGGGAACTGGATCCCTCTTGTTTCCATCTGTGTCCAAGCCGCTGGTTAGGATGCTGAGTGCCTGTGAGATGCTTGGGAAGTGTATGTGGAACAAGTCAAATGAGCTGCAATAGGAATGGAGCCTGAATACATCCCTCCTCTTACTGGGCCTCCTAACCATTTCTTTGGTGCAGGTGAATGTCCCCCGGCTCCTTCCTTTCTCAGGAGTGGGCAAGGTGAAGCAGGCAGCATGTGGCGGCACAGGCTGTGCTGTGTTGAACGGTGAGAACCACTTCTTGGTATTTCTTTGGGAAGTGCTGGGCAGATTGGCTAGGGGAGTGGTCCATGTGCAGCAGTAGACTGCAACCTGAGGGAGGTGCAGGCCACAGGACCATCTAGCTGGGTTAAGTCAGTAACTATGCAATAGGAGTGGGATTCCCAGCAGGAACTGAGTAGCTGTGATGGACGTGTAGACACAGTAAAAGCTTGCCCGTTCTGTAGCAGATCTCTCGTCCTGGTGCTGGGATTGAACTCAAGGCCTGCTCTGTGCTTGCTAGGCAAGAACCTTACTGCTAAGTCATGCCTCAGCCCCCCTCATTGCCCTCAAGAGGTAGGATGTTTCTGCTGTGAGAGTGGCTAGCTTGCCAGACTTCTCAGGCAAGAATGTAAGCAGGAGAGACAGAAGTATTTTAAATGCGGCCGCATGTTCTGTGAGCAAAGGCAAAACCCCAAAGCCATGTGACTGACGAGGGCAGGTGGTGCTGTCTGCATTTCTGGAGGGGGACCTTACTTAGTTTGACTTCCTTTTTTGTTGAAATGTAGAAGAAGGACATGTTTTTGTCTGGGGCTACGGAATTCTTGGGAAAGGACCAAATCTTGTGGAAACTGCTCTTCCAGAAATGATTCCTCCCACGCTCTTTGGCTTGACAGAGTTCAACCCTGAAGTCCAGGTTTCTCACGTCCGATGTGGACTCGGCCATTTTGCTGCGATTACCAGTAAGTGACATAGGGGTTCGCTCCTTCTCAAACTGTGGCAGCTCTCAGCTTCCATCCATGCGTACACTTGTCTGTCGTATCTACCTATCTACCCATCCATCCAGCTGTCCACCCGCCCACCAACACACATACATAAACATGCATCTGTCTAACCATCATAGTGAGTGGCACCTTTGTGCAAATTATTAAACAGGGCAGCCCCACCAAAGGTGACTTACCCTGAGAGTGTCCCCTCCCTTCAGCCTGGTATTTTGGTTTTTGTTCCTTGGGTTTGTGGTCAGGTTACTGTTGGGGTACATTCTCTCAGGGAGCACTCCTTTGTGAGTACAATAGGTGCAGGAGGAAACCAGCAGTGGTTTGGCATGTACATGGGCAGGTGGTAAGGAAATGAGTTTGTGGTGCTTAACAGCCATGGGGTGGCGAGAGGTGTTTGTGAGCCCATCTCTGCTGGAGGCAAAGTTCAGATCTCTGCAAGGGCTGGGAGAGAGGATGACCAAAAGGACACCTTGGCTGGAGCCTTTGTCCTTCCTCGAAGGCTCACCACATGACTGAGCCAGAATGCCAAGCAAACATCTAGCTCAAGGGCTTTCCTGAGTTGTCCCTGCTCCGCCCAGTCTGACTCCAGTGTTCTGCAGTTCACTTTAATAGAATGAACCACATTCATTTCACCCTTGTGGGTCCCCAGCCACAATTAAATTTTCCTTGCAATTAAATTCTTTTGTTTTGTTTTTTTTTTGAGGTAGGGTCTTCCTCTAGTCCAGACAGACCTGGGATTCACTATGTGATCTCAGACTGGCCTCTAACATATGGCAGTTCTCCTATCTCTGCCTCCTAAGTGCTGGGATTAAAGGCCTGCACCACCACGCCCAGTTTAATATTTTACTTTTATTTATTTATTAAAGACAGAGAAAGAGAGAGAATGGAGACGCCAGGGCCTCTATAACCATTGTAAACAAACTCCAGATGTGTGCGCCACCATGTGCATCTGGCTTACGTGAGTTCTGGGGAATCAAACCTGGGTCCTTAGGTTTTATAGGCAAATGCTTTAACCACTAAGCCATCTCTCCAGCCCTCTTTTATTTTTTTAATTTTTATTTATTTATTTGCAAGCAGAGAGAGAGAGAGAGAGAGAAGAGGCACAGATAGAGAGAGAATGGGCACGCCAGGGCCTTTAGCCACTGCAAATGAACTCCAGATGCATGTGCCCCTTGTGCATCTGGATTACATGGATCCTGGAGAATCGAACCAGGATCCTTTGGCTTTGCAGGCAAACGCCTTAACCACTAAGCCATTTCTCCAGCCCCTCTTTTTTTTTTTAAAGATTTTATTTTTATTTATTTATTTATTTATTTTTGGTTTTTCGAGGTAGGGTCTCACTCCGGCCCAGGCTGACCTGGAATTAACCCTAGTTTCAGGGTGCCCTTGAACTCACGGCGATCCTCCTACCTCTGCCTCCCAAGTACTGGGATTAAAGGCATGCACTACCACACCCAGCCCCCACCCCTTTTTTTTTGATGTAGGGTCTCACTCTAGTCCAGGCTGGTCTGGAATTCACTATGTAGTCAGAGTGGCCTTGAACTCCTGGCAATACTTCCACCTCCACCTTCTCCTCCTGATTCCTGGGATTAAAGGCATGTACCACCACACCCGGCTAGAAACTGTTTTAGCATATCATCTAAGCCTGTTTTTTTTTTTTTTTTTTTTGTAAATTTCTTCTACCACACCTTGGGGTAACACAGTTTTGGGGGACAAATAACATTCAAGACATAGTATGGGCTGTCCTTTCATGCCACTGAGTCCTTTTCCTCCAGGGCACTCTCCAGTTTGTAATCATGATTATTAGTTGGGTCAGTTGTCAGTTATGAGGACAGGAACCACATATGCTCAGCTGCTATCTTTTCCCCAGTGCCCAGCAAGGACATAGATGTGGCCCAGAGAGGCAGCCAGTTGCTCTCTGCCACCTGACTGAATGTTTTCCAAACAAGGTGCTGGGGATGTCCCAGCTCTCATTGATTGCTCAGGTGCTTGCAGCTTAATTGAGTGCTTGTCTAACATGCGAGGCCCTGGGCTCCATCCTTTGCCCTACATAAACCAGATGTGGTGGCACACTTGTCATACCAACACTCAGGTGGTGAAGGCAGGAGGATCAGGAGTACAAGGACATCCATGACTGAAAAGTGAGTTTGCGGCCAGCCCATGTTACCTGAGAGAAGCCCTGTGTCAAAAGAAAAGGGGGACTGGAGAGATGACTCAGCAGTAAAGGTGCTAGCTTACAAAGCCTGCTAGCCTGGGTTTAACTCCCCAGCACCCATGGAAAGCCAGGTGCACAAAGTGGCACATGCATCTAGAGTTCATTTGCAGAGTCAAGAGTCCCTGGTGCACCCTTCTCTTCTCCCTCTGTCTCTTTCTTTGCAAATAAATAAAAATGTTTAAAAAAATTTAAAAACATAAAGATAGGCTGGAGAGGTGGCTCAGCAGTTAAGAAGCTTGCCTGCAAAGACTAATGATCCAGGTTTGATCTCCCCAGGACCCATAAAAAGCTAGATGCATAAAGTGGTGTATGCATCTGGAGTTCATTTGTAGTGGCTAGATGCCCTGGTGCACTCATTCTTTCTCTCTCTCTCTGCCTTCTCTCTTTCTCTGCTTGCAAATAAATAAAATTAAAATAAAATAAAATAAAATAAAAAGATAAAGAAAATGGAGAGGAGCTGGCTCAGTGATTAATTGGTAATTGTTTGCAAAGCCTGCTAGCCCAGGTTCAATTTCTCCCAAACTATGAAAAGCTGGATGCAAAGTGGCATATGCATCTGGCAGTTGTTTGCCACAGGAAGCGACCCTGGTGCTCCCATAGACATACAGACATAAAAGCGTGTGTGTGCATACACACACACACCTTTTTTTTTTCTTTGCAGACAAAGGTGAGCTGTTTGTCTGGGGCAAGAACGTTCGAGGCTGTCTGGGAATCGGCCGACTGGAGGACCAGTATTTCCCATGGAGGGTAAGGCTATGCCATATGGGGTAGAAGTTGCACCCACAGATGGGCTGGTCAGGGTGGAGGTCCAGGACCTGCTACCCTCCCAGGTCTCTCTTCCTACCATAGCCTGCTATGGGCTCCTGGGAGGTCTGAGTGGGAGAAGGGGGGAAGTAAGCTAGACCTATCACCAGGCCCCCAGGTGCAGAACTCCCCACCTTTTATGGGGCCATTTCATCCCTGGGCCCTGTTGCATGCAAGATTGGTGGGAATAGCCTGTCCAGTGTTCCGTCTTTATAAGAAGCCACTAGACGAGATGGTGGGGATGTATCTTAATTGGTAGAATGATTCCCTAGCATGCACTAAGTCCTAGGTTCCATCCTTAGCACCATGTAAACTGAGCATGGTGGTGCACTCCTGTAATCACAGCACTCAGAAGATGGAGGCAAAATGATCAAAATTTTAAGGTTGGCCGGGCGTGGTGGTACACTGGGGCACTGGGGAAGCTGATAGGAGGATTGCTGAGTTTGAGGCCACTGTGAGATGACATAGTGAATTCCAGGTCAGCCTGGGCTAGAGTGAGAACCTACCTTGAAAAACAAAACAAAAAAAAGCTAAGGTTATTCTCAGCTGCATAGCAAGCTTGAGGCCAGCATGGGCTACATGAGATTCTGTTTCAAAACACAACAAAAATTCTAATGTGAATAAGTAACCAAGCCAAGCATGGTGGCAATGCCTACAATCCTGGCACTTGGGACACTGAGGTATGAGGATTACAAGTCCTAGGCCAGCCTGGGCTCTGTAGCAAAATCTGTCTCAAAACAAAACAGGGAAATTAGCCAAGAAAAACAAAACAAGGCAAAACAAACAGGGGCTGGACAGATGGCTCAGTGGGTAAAACTGCTTGCCGTACAAGCAGGAAGAGCTGAGTTAAGATCCTCAGAACCCATGTAAAGCTGAGCATGGCGTGTGAGGGTCGATAATCTTAGCATGTCAGTGGAAAAAGAGGCAGAGCAACAAGACTCTGGAAACTTGCAGTATGCACAGCAAGAGACCCTGCCTCAAACAAGGTGGAAGGCAAAGACCAACACGCAAGGTTTCCCTTGGACCTCACACATGTGCCATGGCATGGGAATGGGAGCCAGTACACACACACACACACACACACACACACACACACACACACACACACAAGAGAAACATAACAAACAGCCGTGCAGGCCTGTGATCAGCACTTGGGAGGTAGAGACAAGAGGATCGGAGGTTCGAAGTCATCCTTGACTATAGCAGCTGAAGGCCAGCCTGTCTCCAAAACTCAAACCAAACAGACAGAAGAAAGCCACAAAAACAAACACAAAAACAAAAATGAAGCATCAGCAGCAGCAGCCACCCCAGGGGTTGTTGCTGGGAAGTGAGCTGGCAAACAAAGGCATGCAGGAAGCTCCATGAAGCTCGGGAGGCAGCACCTGAGGTCAGCTGTTTTGGAGGCCCAGCTCACGGAATGCGCCAGTGAGCTGAAGAGAAGCAGGCTGGGCCACTGGGCTCAGGGGCAAGGGCAGGCTTTACTTGGGTACTGGGGAGTTGAATGTTGGTCCTTAGGCTTTGCAGGCAAGCTCCTTAACTGCTAAGCCATCTTTCCAACCCTGTTTTTGTTTTTTTGAGGTTGGTCTTGAACTCACAATCATCCTCCTACTTCTAACTCCTGAGTGCTGGGATTAAAGGCATGTGCTACCATGCCTGGCTCCCGGCCCCTTTTTAAAAAAAAAAAATTTTTATTTATTTGAGAGAGGGAGTAAGACAAAGAGAGAGAGAGAGTGAGTATGTGTGTGTGAGAAAGAGAACACCAGGGTACTCTTGCTGCTGCAAATGAACTCTGAACACATGAGTCATTTTGTGTTGTCTGGCTGTAAGTGGGTACTGGGGAATTGAACCCAGGACTGGCAGACTTTGCAAGCAAGAACATTTAAATGCTAAGACATCTCCCTAGTTCCCCCCCTTTTGTGAGATGGGGGTCTCATGTAGCCCAGGCTGGCTTGGAACTCACTCTGTAGTCCCAGAATCACTTGAACTCTTTTTAAAAATTAATTAATTATTATTATTATTTTGGTTTTTTGAGGTAGGGTCTCACTGTAGCTCAGGCTGACCTGGAATTCACTCTGTAGTCTCAGGGTGGCCTTGAACTCACGGTGATCCTCCTACCTCTGCCTCCTGAGAGCTGGGATTAAAGGCGTGCACCCCATGCCTGGCTAATTTATTTTCTTTTATTGACAACTTCCATAATTGTAGATAATAACCCATAGTAATTCCTTCCCTCCTCCCACTTTCCCCATTGAAACTCCACTCTCCATCATATTCCTTCCCCCTCTCAGTCAGTCTCTCTTGTATTTTGATGTCATGATCTTTTCCTCCTATTATGATGGTCTTGTGTAGGTAGTGTCAGGCACTGTGAAGTCATGGATATCCAGGCCATTTTGTGTCTGGAGGAGCACGTTGTAAGGAGTCCTACCCTTCCTTTGGCTCTTACATTCTTTCCACCACCTCTTCCACAATAGACCCTGAGCCTTGGAGGGTGTGATAGAGATGTCTCAGTGTTGAGCACTCCTCTGTCACTTCTCAGCACTGTGGTTCCTTCTGAGTCAGGATGGCTTGAACTCTTAACCTCCCAAGTACTAGGATTACAGGCTTGTGCCGTTGGGCTCAGTTTATGCGGTGCTGGGGATAAAACCTAGAGCTTTGTATATGCTAGGCAAGCACTCTGCCCACTGGGCTATATCCCCCCAGCCCTGTGAAAGGCATTTCTTTCTTTCTTTAAATTTTTTTTTGTTTTATTATTTATTTATTTATTTGAGAGCAACAGACAGAGAGAGAAAGAGGCAAATAGAGAGAGAATGGCCACTCTAGGGCCTCCAGCTACTGCAAATGAACTCCAGATGTGTGTGTCTCCTTTTGCATCTGGCTTACATGGGTCCTGGAGAATCGAGCCTCGAACCAGGGTCCTTGGGCTTCATAGGCAAGTGCTTAATCACTAAGCCATCTCTCTAGGCCCTCTTTTTTTTTTTTTTTTTTATAGGTAGGGTCTCACTCTATCTCAGGCTCATCTGGAATTCTCTATATAGTCTCAGGTTGGCCTCAGACTCACGGCAATCCTCCCATCTCTGCCTCCCAAGTGCTGTGCTTAAAGGTGTGCGTCACCATGCCTGGCTTGAAAAGGCATTTCTTGTTTTGTTTTTTGTTTTGTTTTTTTTCGAGGTAGGGTCTCACTCTGGTCCAGGCTGACCTGGAATTAGCTATGTAGTCTCAGGGTGGCATAATTGAACTCATGGTGATCCTCCTACCTCTGCCTCCCGAGTGCTGGGAGTAAAGGCGTGTGCCACCACGCCCGGCTGGCATTTACTTTAAAGAGAAGTATTGTATACAGCAGCTGCTTCTAGCAGATGCCAGCATGACTGTCAGCAGCAGTGAGCAGCTGGTGCCTAAGTTTCTTCCTGCTCACCCTTGCCCCTTTTCTGCTTGCTTTCTCTCCCTTTCCTCCCTCCCTTCCTTCCCTCTCTTCCTCCTTTCTTCCCTCCCTTTCATTTCTTCTTTCCTTCCCTACCTCGTGCCTTTCTTCTTTTCCTTTATTTGGTTCTTTTGTGGTAGAGTTTCACTCTAGCCCAGGCTGACCTGGAATTCACAATGTAGTCTCAGGGTGGCCTTGAACTCACAGTGATCCTCCTACCTTGGCCTCTCGAGAGCAGGGATTAAAAGCATGTGTCACTACGCCCGGCCCCTTTCTTTTTGTTTGTGTATGTGGCATGTGTATGTGTGGTGTATGCATGTCTGTATGGGTGTGTGCAGATAGACATGCCTGTGTATGCATGTGGAGGCCAGAAGAAGACAAAGGGGTCTTTTTGTCACTCTTTAACTTTACTTCCCTGAGAGTCTCTCACTAAACCCAGAACTCCCCAGGTTTTTGGTTGCATTGACTGACCAGCAAATCCCAGTGATCGTCTTGTCTTTGCAGCCATTAGCACTATGGGTACAGTCATGCCCCGTCTTCTGCATGGGCTCTGGGGATGAGGCCTGGGTCTCCATGCTTGTGCAGCAAGTGCTCTTTCCTGCTGAGACAGCCCCCAGCCCTCCCTTTTGTGCTTTCTCCTAGCTAAGTACTAACCAGGCCTGGTGCTGCTTAGCATCTGATACCAGACTAGATGAGGCACGCTCAGGGTGGTATGGCCGAGACACCCTTTTGTGCTTTCTGAGGAGGGGCTTGGGAAACAGTGGAAGCAGTGACTTTTGGAAAAACAAACATTTAAAAAAAATTTTTGTTTGTTTATTTATTTAAGAGTGACAGACAGAGAGAGAAAGAGGCAGGTAGATAGAGAGAGAATGGGTGCGCCATGGCCTCCAGCCACTGCAAACGAGCTCCAGATGCACGTACCATGTTGTGCATCTGGCTTATGGGTCCTTGGGGAATCAAGCCTTGAACTGGGCTCCCAGGCAAGTGCTTCCGCTAAGCCATCTCTCCAGCCCCCAAAACAAACATTTTAAGAGCCACCTGGCTAGGCATGGTGGTGCACACCTTTAATCCCAGCACTTGGAGGAGGATTGCTGTGACTTTGGGGCCACTCTGAGACTATATAGTGAATTCCAGGTCAGCCCGGGCTAGAGCAAGACCCTATCTCAAACCACACACACTTACCAAAAAAGCCACCTCCTTCATATCCTTCTCTTCCTCTTAGAGAGTAGGTCATCTGCTGAGGTGGCTTGGACAAAACATGGCCACTGGGTGGGTGGATGTTCAAGGCTGGCCGCTAGAGACTTAACACCTCTTGTTTCTCAGCCAATGCCCACGTGGCTTTGACTCCTCACTCACCAGAAAGAACGGCGGCCAGCCGTTCATGTCCGTTCTGGTGACAGCTGTGTTGGCACCAAATCATTGTCCACCCTCTTGCATATCCAGTGAGCCTTAAGAGTTTGTGCGACCACTCTGTTGTCCCCTTTTGATTGTTTTGAGGGGACAGCTTGACACAAAATCCCAAGGTCATTGTTAGAGAGCTCCCTGCTGCCCAAGACCAAGGCCCAGTGGGAAAGTAAGACCAGATCCTGCTGCCAGGGAAACTCAAGGCCACCTGAATTATGGCCTTGGGTCCTATCTAGTGCCTTTGTGCATGGCTCCTGGCACATAGGTTGGGTCATGTGGCATGAAACGTCTTCCTTCCCAGTGTCTCTCATGCAGCAGCCTGCTCTCCCTCTCTAATGGCTAGTGGTCATCAACGTAAAAAGAGCCAAAAGAGGGCTGGAGAGATGCCTTAATGGTTAAGGCGTTTGCCTGCAAAGCCAAAGGACCCAGGTTCAGTTCCGCAGTACCCATGTAAAACTGGATGCACAAAATGGTGCATGCGTCTGGAGTTCATTTGCAGTGGCTAGAGGCTCTGACACATCCATTCTCTCTCTCTCTCTGTCTCTGCTTATTTCTCTTTCTCAAATAAATAAGTATTAAACAAAGAGTTTAAAAAAAAAAAAAAAAAAAGGCCTGGAGTGGTGGCACATATCCCATTACTTGGGAGGCTGAGGTTGGGGGATCACTGTGAGTTTAAGGTCACCCTGGGGCCTATAGCTTGAGTTCCAGGTCAGCCTGGGCTAGCGTGAGACCCTGCTTCATGAAACAAAAATAAATAAAAAGTGGTTCTTTTCTGATGGGCATGAGTTCAGGAAGTGACAAGTGAGCCACCTGATTCAGACCTCTTCTTCCAGAAGCTGGGTATGGTAGCTCCCGCTATAATCCAATCCCAGCACTTAGGAGGCTAAGGCAGGAGGATGGAATGTTTCCAGTCAGCCTGGGTCACATAGTGAGACTCTGACTGTCTCATCAAAGAGTGGGGTTGGGGTCCCTGGATGTAGCTCAGTTGGTAGAGTGCTTGCCTAGCGTGCACAAAGCCCTGGGCTCCATCCTCAGCACTGCGGGACACAACCAGGCTTGGTGGCACACAGTTGTAATCCTAGAATCAGGAGTTCTAGGACAGCTCAGGCCACATAAGGCTCTGTTTCAAAACGACAACAACCACAACTCCTCCCCTTGCAAAAGTGTCGTGCACCTCCTCAGTGAGCGCCTGAAGGTAGGATTTCAGGATCCCTGGTGTGGTTGTTGGAGAGACAGTACTACACAGAGGCATGGAACATTCCAGCAGGAATGTCTCCTCTTTCAGGAGCCTCTGACTAAGGGAGAGCATTGCAGGCCTAGGGACAGGCAGCCCGGGGTTGTGAGGGATCTTTGCCTGCCATTCTGCAGGAGGCTGCTCTCCGCAGGCATACCTTTCAGCTGTTCCTTGTGACCAGCTCAACAGTAAAACATGGCTGGTGATGGGCTTGTCAAACAGTCGGTTCAGAGACTTGAGAGACCATGGGAACTGGAGCTGTTAGGCAGTCAGGACATACCCTGCCTAGCCCACCAGGGCCAAGTGGCTTCCTGTGCTTTGGGTCCTAATGGCCAGAGCATTTAGGGACAAGCACGTAGGTGTCTAAGTGAAATAGGGTGGCCTCAGGTGACTGAGGCAAGGCACTTTCTCCACAAAGGTAAACAGAGGCTCTTGAGTGGCCTGGGAGGTTGCTAAGAGCCCATTTGGCCAGGTCGCCCTGGGGCAGCCCATCACCAGTGCTCCAGGGCCATCCTGGAACACTGTCCACAGCTCCGTGCCGTGCCTCCGCTGTCTCGAGGCCCACTTTTGTTTGCTCTGTGATAGGCTCTGCTAGGGTGTTTGTTTGGAGAGGCAGGGAAGGCCAGCACCCTAATGGTGTTAAGTTTGGGGTCAGTGCTTGCAACTCTGTGCTTTTAGGCCCGGCCACCTGGCTCCTTTTGAAGCTCAGGAAACACCGTGGCTGAGGCTGTCAGAGCCCCTCTACATCTGCCAGCAGGGAAGGAAGGTAGAATCAAGATCTGGTTGGCAGAGCCAGCATCCACATCCTGGCACGATTCTGGGGGCCCAGCCATTGAGGGTGGTCATGATATGGGACATATAAAACCCAGCTTGTGGCCATGGAGGGGTCAGTAGGTAAAGTGAGAGAAGCCGCTGGGCCAGAAGGGTCCACTTCCCAAACTTGACCCACCAGGCAGGAGCAAGGGTTCCTTGAACTCTGGGGGACCCCCAGGAAAAGTCACTGTACACCTGGCCTAGGTCAGGGAACCTGGCAGCCATGCTCCGAGGGCAGTGGGTTCTGGGACATGCTGTTATGTGGAGGTTTTTCCCTGGGAAGCCACGGACGCATGTCTGTTCACCCTAGATAGAACACAGGACAACAGAGCAAAGCGTGATTACACCAAAACCAATGAGTTTACTGGGGTGACTTACAGAACGGGGAGAGGACTTTCTTACAGGAGCAGTCGTGACCCAGAAGTCTCTTCCCAACCTGCGTGACAACCTCTGCATGGCCGCTTAGGTGGTGTGCTCCCTGTCAGGCTTTCTCCTGTAGGTGTTCCTCCCTCAGCTTCAGGGTGGGGGATTACTTACAGAGCATGGAGGCCCCAGGGCAGCCACAGCACTGAGAAGGCTCATCTCAGCTCGGACAAGGACCTCTCCATAGCTGCTCAGATGGAGCTCACCGTCTCTTGACCTTCTACCCTGTATACACTCTCCCCAGCCACACCCCACCCCAAACCATGAGACTGCATATGTCGTTGCGGGCAGCTGGCACAGGGAGTGTCTGAGATCTCAGGTGGGGTTTGACCACTTTCCCCATGCCCTTCCTTCCGTGGGGGAAAGTCTACAGGCTAGATCAAGCTGCCATAGTTGTTTACTGCTTTCAACACAGAATTTATTGTGCAGCGCACACACAATCCTGACCACAGACATCTGTGTTCTCCCATCTCCATGATGGGCAAGGAGCTGGGTGACCTTTTCCATGTCCTAGTGCCCTGTGGGTAGGTATGGGTCTCCCATTTCCGGGGGACGGGCCCACGCTTACAGAGAGCCTGGATGCTATTTAGGGGCTGGGCTGGAGCTGTAGATCAATGGGTAGATTGTTGGTCTAGCATGCACAAAGCCCTGAGTTCGTTCCTCAGCCTTGCATAAACTGGGCCTGGTGGAGCATGCCTGTAATCCCAGCACTTGAGAGATGGAGGCAGGAGGATCAGAAGCTCAAGGCTATCCTCACTCCATAGCTCCAGACCAGGTGAGCTGGGTGATGCTTTGGAGCAAGCCCCTCCCCTCACCACGTTCCCACACTTGTCTTCCAGGTGACGATGCCTGGTGAGCCCGTGGATGTGGCGTGTGGTGTAGATCACATGGTGACTTTGGCCAAGTCATTCATCTGAACTTCCTTCCTGCCCATCCCGGAATGGCCCTGGCCTTGGAAAAAACAGTTCGGCAGAGGCAGGGGTGTGTCAACCTGTGGGGCTCTCTTGACGGTACCAGATCCTTTGTGGGGCTCGACACTTGATTTCAGTGGGGAGAGCTGCATGGAAGTCTCTGGACAAAGCCCTTCCTGATGAGCACAGGAAGGCCACCCATGACCTGCTGTGGTCCTAGGAGTCCCAGGGCACTGGGACCTGGGACAGCAGGACATTTGCCACATCTCACTGTTTCCAGGTTAACATGCAGCAGCATCTGGCATTGCATCTGGCTGAGAGATGTTCCTCGGGGAAGCTCACTGCACGTGGCTTGTTTGATTTCAAGAGGGGATAATAGGACAGTGCTCGGGATGGCTTCTGGACCCCTTTACAGAAGGCTGGCCCAGTTCAGTGAGGGACCCAGCTGGCTTCAGCAGGCTCACCCTGCTCTCATAGCCTCTGTGGCCAACCCCCTCAAGCAAGTTTCCTGAACAGAGGACAATCCGGTACCCTGGAATCCTTCAGCCCGGGATTCTACATGGAGCCACCAATGTGCGCCAGTCTGCCACCCTAGAGCCTGAGACATCCTGGCTTTGGAGCCACTCTCAGTGCCTGGCTTGGAACAGTCTAAAAGGCCCTGCAGAATGATGAGTTCAAGGCCAAATACTTGTGGGTGAGGGCTCGGAACACATCTGCCAAAGCTTGGCTGGAAGGCCAGCCTTGGAAGAAAGCCTCAGAAATGAAAAAGATTTGCTTGTGTAAGAAAACTGGGCTTTTTTCCTTTAAGAACTATTTTAAAGTGTCTTTTGGAGTAAAGTCTATTTTTTGCCTTTTTAATATTGGAAGAGGTCTTGTAAATTTTTTACTTGGTCATTAGAGATTAGCTTTTAAAAACATAGCATTTGGGGCTGGGGAATGGCGTAGTGGTAAGAGCACTTACCACTCAGACATGAACGCCCAAGCCTGAGTTCCATACCTCACACCCACGTAAAAAGCTGGGCATGGCCGCACATGCCTGTAACCCCAGTCCTCTGGGGAGCAGAGAGAATTGCTAGGGCTCCCTAGTCAGCCAATCTAACTGAAAACCAGGGAACTGCAGGTTCAGTGAGACATTGTGCAGGGAAGTAAGGCAGAAGAGTGGTAAGAGGAGAACACCTGATGTCTTCCTCTGGCCTCTGCAGCACGTGTGTGAGGCCATGCACCTGTGCACACCTGCATCTGCTCCCCTCCTCCCCCAAATGGAAACCAAAAAGGAGTTGTCCTGATTCTTGAGTGTGTCTTAAAGCTCAGTTTCTACCTGCTGGGGTTGGTCTGCCCCCTCTCCCCTCCCCATTGGAAGCCCAGGTTGTCCTCTTCTGATCCAGGTGCTGAGCAAACAGCCCCATGCTCTGACTGACTGCCACGGAAGCCGCCCCTGCCACGGAATCTTCCCTGCCATAGTGAGAATAAGTCCTCCTCCTTGTGATGGTCACCATTGTCAACTTGTCAGGGTGTAGAGTCACCTAGGAGAAATCTCTTAGCATATCTGGTAGACTTTCTAGATTAGGTTAACTGAGGTGAGAAAATTCACTCTTTATTATTATTTTTTATTTGAGAGTGTGTGTATGCATGCTACCCACAAAGGAACTCCAGGTGCATGCATCACTTTTTTAAGAATATATTTTACTTATTTATTTATTTATTTATGAGAGAGAGAGAGAGAGAATATGGGTGCACCAGGGCCTCTAGCCACTGCAAACGAACTCCAGATGCATGCTCTCCCTTGTACATCTGGCTTACGTGGGTACTGGAGAGTTGAACCAGGATCCTTTGGCTTTACAGGCAAATGCCTTAACTACTAAGCCATCTCTCCAGCCCCCAAATGCATCACTTTTTGCATCTGGTTTTCCATGGGTACTGGGGAATCAAACCTGGGCTGCCAAATTTTGTATGCAAGCACCTTTAACCACCAAGCCATGTCTCCAGCCTGGGAAAATTCACTCTTAATTGTGGGCTATCCATGGGCTGGGGTCCTGGACTGACTGAAGAGGAGAAAGTGAAAAGCCAGGTGTGGTGGCGCATGTCTTTAATCCCAGCACTCGGGAGGCAAAGGTAGGAGGATTGCAGAGAGCTCGAGGCCACCCTGAGAGTGAGACCCTACCTCCAAAACACACAGAAAAAAAACAAACACACACAGACACAGAGAAAAGTGCTGAGCACCAGCATTTGTCTTTCTCTGCTTCCTGACCATGGATGCCATGTGACCAGCAGCCTCACATGCCTGCCACCATGCCCTCCCCACCAAAATAGTAAAGGTGCCCTCAAAGCTGGTTTTGTCAGGTACTGGTCACAGCAACAAGAGACACAACAAATACACTCCCTGAAGTTGTTTCTGTTATTTCAATGTCACAAAGTAACACACAGCAACAGGATATCCTGTCTGGAGCTGTCAGCTCCTGGTGTCTGGCACCAAGGAACCCTTCCCAGGGCTGTAAACTCTGCAGAAGGGTTTCAGACTTGGGACAGAAGCCTCATGACCAGGAATCCAACTCCTGATGCTTGCTTCCCTTCCCATCAGTAAAGCTGAAGCCAGTTCTATGAACCACTGAGCTCCTAGGCCCTCCTGTACTGGAGGTCTCAAGAGTCATGGCAGCCTAGTAGCAGCCCCAAGATGGCTCCTGTGAGCCTCCTTCACTCTGGGTTTCTACCTCCTTGTGTAATTTCCTATTAGAACAGTAGGTTTTGGTGAAGGCAATGGTGTATGATTTCTTTTTCTTTATATATTTTTTTTATTTGAGAGAAAGAGAGAGATACAGAAATAGGCAAGAAGAGAGAAAATGGACACGCCAGGGCCTCCAGCCACTGCAAATGAACACCAGACACGTGCGCCCCCTTGTGCATCTGGCTTACATGGGTCCTGGAGAATTGAGCCTTGAACCAGAGTCCTTAGGCTTCACAGGCAAGTGCTTAGCCACTAAGCCATCTCTCCAGCCCCGTGTATGAATTCTGAAATGCAAGAAAAACATTTGAGTTCTACCTCAGGCCCTTGAGTTCCTCGCCCTAGAGGAGGCCAGGTAGTATATTGTGAGAACACACACACATCCCTGTGGGGAGTATGACACAGCAAACCGAGGCCCAGCTTGTCAAATATAGTGGTTTGACTTGGGTGTTCTGAATGCTAGGTCCCCAGCTGGTGGCAATTTTGGAAATTGGATTCTCCTGGAAGTAGTGTATTGTTGGGAACTGGCTTATGGGCGTTCTAGCCAGCTTCCCTTTGCCAGTGTTTGGCACACTCTCCTGCTGCTGTTGTCCACCTGATGTTGGCCAGGAGGTGATGTCCAGCCTCTCCGCATGCCATCAGTTTTCCCTGTCGTCATAGTCTTCCCTAGAGTCTGTAAGCCAAAATAAACCCTTTCTTCCCACAAGCTGCCCTTGGTCTGGTATTTTCTGCCAGCAACGGGAAGCTGACCGCAACACCATCCATGTGAATAACCCACCTAAGAAGCAGGTCTCCCCAAAGTGCACAGGTTGGTACCTAACACGGTGATATTGAGAGGTGAAGCCTTATGAAATGTAGGTGACTGAAGGGTGTGCCTTTAATATATTGTCTTTATTTATTTGAGAGAGAGAGTGAGAGAGAAAGAAAGAGAATGGGCACACCAGGGCCTCCAGCCACTGCAAACGAACTCCAGATGCCTGCGCCCCTTGTGCATCTGGCTTACGTGGGTCCTGGGAATTGAACCAGGGTCATTTGGCTTTGCAGACAAATGCCTTAACTGCACTAAGCCATCTCTCCAGCCTGGGTGTGCCTTTAAAAAGGATTTGTGTAGTTCCCACGGACTCTAGTCAGTTCTCACAAGAGCAAGTTGTTATAAAGAGTTAGCCATAAGCTGGGTGTGGTGGCGCACGCCTTTAATCCCAGCACTTGGGAGGCAGAGGTAGGAGGATCGTTCAGAGTTCGAGTTCCACCCTGAGACTACCCAGGTCAGCCTGGAGACTGAGACCCTACCTCGCAAAACCAAAAAAAAAAAAAAAAAGCCAGAAGCTGGGGTGGTGGCAGGTGAATCCCAGCCTGGGGAGGCAGAGGTAGGAGGAGTTCATGAGTTCGAGGCTACCCTGAGACTACATAGCGAATTCCAGGTGAGCCTGGGCTGGAGTGAGACCCTAACTCGAAAATAAAAAAAATATTTTAAAAAAACATTAAAAAAGGGGAAAAAAGTTAGCCGGCCCCTAAATAGGACATCTTTCTCACCCTCTCCAAGGCTCAGAGAATGTCGGAGAAGAAGGGAAGGTCAGAAAGAATGTTAGAGCCAGAGCATGGGGAAGAGTGCTGTGGCATGTGTGGCTGGGGTTTCCTGCACAAGATTGAGCCTGTCTGCATTCCATCATGCACGAGGTAGAGGCTCTCAAGACCCTACTCCTCCGAGAAGACTTAATGGCCAGTTAATGGTTGCTGGGGGAGGGGGAGACTTTTTGTTCAGTGGTGTAGCTACTGCTAAGTTGCCCATGCTCTGGTAAGTAACCCCCATCCTTGCTCAAGGAAACAACCTAATGTAACTCAGTGGGACACACAAACACACACAGGAGACGTGAAAGCAGGAAGGGGGGTGCTATCTGGGAAGAGGGATGAGAGGGCATTGTGGGATGGTGGTGCGGTGGTTTGATTCAGGTGTTCCCCATAAACTTAGGTGTTCTGAATGTCAGGTCCTCAGCTGGTGACAATTTGGGAACTGGATCCTCCTAGAGGCAATGTTTAGTTGGCAGTGGGCTTATTATGGGTGTTAAGCCAGTTTCCTCTTGCCAGTGTTTGGCACATTTTCCTGTTGCTGTTGTCCATCTGATGTTGCTCAGGAGGTGATATCCACCCTCTGCTGGTGCCATCGTTTTCCCCTGCCATCATGGAACTTTCCCTCGAGTCTGTAAGCCAAAATATCTCCCCCCCCCACAAACTTCTCTTGGTCGAGTGATTTCTGCCAGCAATGTGAACCTGACTGCAACAGTAAAGTTGGTGCTGAGAAGTGGCGTCACTACTGCTAGACACCTGACTGTGTGGCTTTGGCCTTTGGAGCTGATTTTTGAGAGGAATATAGAAAGATTTGAAACCTTAGCCTAAGAGATACCTTGCAGGGCTGTAAGTACAGCTTGATGGACCATTTTGGTCAGAATTGAAAGACCTGAATGTAGTAAGAACTAAGGCTGTGAAGTTTGCCTTATGAGGGTGAGAAAGAGCTTTGTCTGGACTGGGCTAGAAGCAGTTTGAGTGAGAGGTTTGCTGTTATGACCGTGTCCTGAGAACTTGTGCAGGGTTGCAGTGTGTAGAGATGGACTGGTGTGAGCAGAGGAATATGGCACAGAAAAAAATTAATTCTTTGGGCTGAAACTTCTGACCGTACAGCTGCAATTGTGTGAGAGATGACAAACATTGAGATTGGGCCAGCTGACCTGCATTGGGACAACAGGAAGAATGCAGAATCTATTGAAGGAACCTGAATGCTGAAGTAATGTCCTGTTCTTCAAAGTCTGCTTTATTCCCCCCTGGATTAACAAATTGGCACCCCATCTGGTATTATGTATTACAAGAAATGCAGGAAAGAGAAGGTCATTGAATTTGCAGCAGTTTTGTGTTTTGGAAATAGCCATGGGCAGTGTGAAGCAGGTTTGCTGGATGCCTGCATGGAGACTCAATGGAGCCATGAAGATGAACCGTGGGTTGCAGTGGAGACCCAGTGGAGATGCTGGGACCAAGAGATGGCTGCTAAGGAATGACGTTTTCCAGGAATGTGAGTAGCCTAGCTGGAGGGGTGGAGTTGGAACTCCAGAGACTTGTTGCTGGTTAGAATTCTCGTACTTGGAGACTTATCACTGACTAGAGTTGTTGGACTTGTAGCTACAGAGTTTGATGTTTGCCCTGTTTAAATCTTGTGTTGGTTAAATATTTCTTTGCTATGCCCAATGCCATCTTTTGCAGTGTGTTTATTCTGTACCATTATGGTTTTTTAAATATTTATTTATTTATTTATTTATTTATTTATTTATTTATTTATTTATTTATGTTTTGGAGAGAGACACAGTGAGACACAGAGAAGGAGAGGAAGACAGATAGAGATGGGTGTGCCAGCAGACTCTCAGCTGCTGCAAACGAAATCCAGATGCGTGCACCCCCTTGTGGGCAAGTGCAGCATTGCACCCTTGCGTCACTTTGCATCTGGCTAAACGTGGGACCTGGAGATTGGAACTGACGTTCTTAGGCTTAGTGGGCAGGTGCCTTAACTGCTAAGCCATCTCTCCAGCTCCCCCCCCCCCTTTTTTTTTTTTTTTTTGGTATTATGGTTTAGTTAAAAGACCTTGGATTATGGGGATGTTTGAACATTATTAGGATTGATAAAAACTATGGGGACTTTTTTTTTTTCCCCCAAGGTAGGGTCTCACTCTAGCTCAGGCTGACCTGGAATTCACTATGTAGTCTCAGGGTGGCCTCGAACTCATGGCAGTCCTCCTACCTCTGCCTCCCGAGTGCTGGGATTAAATGCATGTGCCACCACGCTGGGCAACTATGGGGACTTTTAAAGTTGAACTGAATGCATTGCATTTTTATATCATGGATAGTTCAGTTTATGGGGGCCAGGAGCTGAATGTAGTGATTTTTTTTTGTTTGTTTGTTTTGGTTCTTTTTGAGGTAGGATTTCACTCGTTAGGCTAACTTGTAATTCACTATGTAGTCTCAGGGTGGCCTCGAACTCACAGTGATCCTCCTACCTCTGCCTCCCGAGTGCTGGGATTAAAGGTGTGCGCCACCACGCCCAGTTCCCTCCTTTAAAAAAAAAGACTTTTTTTGTTGTTGTTTTTCAGTTTTTCGAGGTAGGGTTTCACTCTAGCCCAGGCTGACCTGGAATTCACTATTTAGTCACAGGGTGGCCCTAAACGCATGGTGATTCTCCTACTTCTGCCTCCCAAATCCTGGGATTAAAGGCGTTCCCCCACCACACCCAGCTTAAAAAAAAACACTTTAAAATTTTTTTATTTATTTTGTAAGGAGAGAGAGGGAAAGAGAGAGGTTATGAATGGGCATGCCAGGGCCTCTAGCTGCTGCAAATGAACTCCAGATGCATTCACTGTCTTGTGCATCTGGTTTTATGTTAGTACTGGGGAACTGAACCCAGCTCGTTAGGTTTTTTTTAATTTTTTTAAATTTTTTTTGTTTGTTTTTTGCGAGGTAGGGTCTTACACTGATTCAGGCTGACCTGGAATTAACTATGTAGTCTCAGGGTGGCCTTGAACTCTTGGCGATCCTCCTACCTCTGCCTCCCGAGTGCTGGGATTAAAGGCGTGCACCACCACGCCCGGCTTCGTTAGGTTTTGCAGGCAAGCGCCTTAACTGCTGAGCCATCTTCAGCCCATATCCTTGAACTTTTTTTTTGTTGTTGTTTGTTTGTTTTGTTTTTTCAAGGTAATGTCTCACTGTAGCCCAGGCTGACCTGGAATTTTTCTGTACTGTTATGCTGGCCTTGAACTCAAAAACAGCAATCCTCCCATCTCTGCCTCCTGAGTGCTGGGATTAAAAGTGTGTGCTACCACACCTGACATTTTTTTCCCGAGATAAGAGGGCTGTGTGTGTGTTGATCCTTCAATTTCTTTTCTTTTCTATTCTTTCTTGCCTTTTTTGAGGTAGGGTCTCAGGCTAACCAGGAATTCACTATGTAGTCTCAGGGTGGCCTCGAACTCACGGCCATCCTCCTACCTCTGCCTCCTGAGTGCTGGGATTAAAGGCGTGCGCCACCACGCCTGGCTGCAATTTCTTTTATTTATTTGCAGGCTTAGAGGGAAGAGAGGCAGACAGAGAAGGGGCATACCAGGGCCTCCAGCCGCTGCAAGTGAACTCCAGGTGCATGTACCACTTTGTGCATCTGGCTTAATGTGGATACTGGGGAACTGAACCCGAGACGTTAGGCTTTGCAGGCCTTAACCGCTGAGTCATCTCTCCAGCCTTGGCAACTTGCTATTGATACAGCTCTTCTGAGCCTTGAAAGGTTGTCCTGCCTCTTCCAGCGGACAACCTGTGTTCTCTCAATCCCTGTGTGTATGAAGAAGGGGAAGGAAGCGCGACAGCCCTCAATCATCAACACAAGATCACACAGCTGTCAGTCAATGTCATTTTTTCCTTCATTTTAATTAACACTTTACAAAGTACAAAATATACTGTCTTTTTTGAGGGGGGGAACATTAAGTACTTTTTTTTTTTCTCTCCATCATACAGTACATGAATCTCAAGGGATATGTGTTTTCTTTGACAAAGAAAACAAAAGCATGAGGGCCCTGGGGGTGGGGTAGGACTGCCAGTTCTCCCCCTTCACCTGAGCCCCGGAGCCGCAGACCGATGACACAGGACTAGTGATGTGCCGCTGTTGCTGGTGACCCGGGCATGGCATGCCCGGTGAGGGCCAGAGGAGGCTGTGGCCAGGCAGGGCACCCACTGCTCAACTCTCCTACCTCAGGATAACGGAAATGATTTTGGCATAGAACAGGAGGGCTGGGATTTTCTTTTCTTATTTGTTACTGTTGTCATCCCCGTATTGTTTTGGGGGCCAACCCTGCCCATCTCTCTTCCTGAACCGTTTTCTGAATCTAGGGAAACTGAGGCAGTGGAAAGGAACAACAATGCTCTGGGCTCAGCCTGTGGGGACCTGAATTCCTGCCTCTTTTCTTTTTTTTTCTTTTCTTTCCTTTTCTTTTCTTTCTTTCAACCTCCCTTCCCCTGCTGGGGTGTCTTTTAACTTTGTGGACTCCCCTATTCCAACATGAGTCCCCTGCCCCTAAGTAAGCATATCCTCCACCCCCCCACCCTTCTCTGTGAATACTGTCTTCAGAACCAGGTGAGTTGCAGAGGCCACCAGGTGGGCCCCAGTCTGCTCAGGGTGGCTGTATGGATTGACAGGTCTCTGAAGGGCACAGGCCCTGCTGGGGTCACACAGGTAAGTTTAAACATGCCAATGTGGGGATGAGTCTGTCCTACCAGGGCAGTCATACCTTCCACCCCACACAGCTAGGGCCTACGTTTCCCTGGGCCGCCTCAGTCAACGTGGCTGTGGAATAGGCTCCTGAGGGCTCCAAATACTGCACGAGGCACTCTTGTAGCTAATTAGAGCTGGACTCTTCACACGTGTGCACACACAGACACACTCATGCCTAACACATACACACACACATGCGTAAGTATAATCACACACAGAACAGCATCCTGACATCTGGGATAGGCCACCTTGAACTTGAACTTCCAGTCCTCACAGCTTCCCCTCCTCTGGTACCAACTACCACCATCTAGTTGAAGCCATGGGTACCCCCACTCCCACCCCGCCTAAGCCTCAACTCTTGGAGCCTTTAGCCCCAAGGGCAACCGCATGTTTAGCCTGGGGTTTCCCCCCTTCCCTAGCTGAGTAGCTTTTGTTGCGGGGTCAGAGGTCAAGCTGGAATCGTCCTGAAGCTTCCTCCTTTGGTCTGTGGGAAGGGGCTTGGGGTCAGTTAAATGTACCCTTACACAGCTTCTCAATAGGTAACGAAACAGAAGTAAGATGGGATGAGCTTCAAGATGCACAAAAAGCTTAGCTCGATCTGATTAGCGCCACTCTTCTTGGCACAACCTCTGTCCTCCAAGCCTCTCCCACATAGCAACGCCAGGGTCAACCAGCCGTTGGCCATCCTGGTTTTAAGTCATTCCCTCCAGGCCATCATCTCTCCACAGAGATGTCTTCTACCCCACCAGGCTGTGTAAATGCCTCTCAGCCAAGTATCCAGACACCTGAAAACGCAATGCTAGGTCCTCTTCCTGTCACTGTCACCCAGGAGCCCCTCACCAAGCCAAATGTCGACTCTCTGCTCCCTGGCTCTGCTCACAGCGGACAGTGAAAGGTGTCCTGTGATACGTAACAGGATCTAGAATTGCCCAGGAGATGAGCGAGAGCCTCTGGCATGTTGTGAAGCTGTTTCCAGATTGAGTTGATCGAGGTGGGAAGATCTACCCTGCACATGGTTGGTACCCATCATGAGCTGGGGCCATGGATTAAATAAAAAGGAGGAAATGAGCCGAGCACCGGCTTTTGTCACTCTGCTTCCTGCCTGTGAACTGAATGTGACTAAGCTACTTCACTCCTGCCACCATGATGAACTCTACCCCCTCAAAGTAAACCCTTCAAGTCGCTTTTGCCCTGTGTTTTGTCACAGCAGTGAGAAAGTGACCAATGCATGTCTTTTCCTATTTCACCTGTCATTGCTCAGGATGGGGTACCAGACTCTGCTACCATCTAGGAGGCCTCTCAAGTCCCATCTCTTAGTTGAGTCTGGGAAGAGCGGGGGCTGTTCCATATCCAATCCAAAGGCCCAGGGTGGCTTCTAGTCTGTCTGGGAAAGGGGGCTATGAGGGGCTGGTGGCAGGTGGCTCAGGCCACTTCTGACTATCATGTACCAATAAGGGGGACCCTGGCTGTATCTACGGGACTAACCCTTCCTACCTGCCTGAGTCTCCCTAGTTTCATGGTCCCTTTTGTCACATCACTGCAGCCACACTGCTTGATGGGCAGTGGGGGAACACTAGGTCACCAGTTCCCGTCCCTCACGCCAGGGACCTGTTACCCACAGATGGTGATACAGGGTGAATGCTGGTGGTATGAGAGGCCCTGGGCTCCCCTGAATCTTGGGGAAGGTATGGAGTCAGGGCTGCATGACTTTTGGTGGGGAAGGGGGACAGAGCTGGTAATGCTTTTTCTTTTGTTTGTTTATCGAAGTATGGTCTCACTCTAGCTCAGGCTGACCTGGAATTCACTATGTAGTCTCAGGGTGGCCTCGAACTCACGGTGATCCTCCTACCTCTGCCTCTCGGGTGCTGGGATTAAAGGCGTGCACCACCATGCCAGGCTCTGGTAATGCTTTTCTTTCTTTCTTTCTTTTTTTTTTTTTTTTTTTTTGTCTCTGTGGGGTGTGAGGGAGGGAGAAGCGGCTTTGTTGGGAAGCCCAGGCTATGGGGCTGAGCCAAAAGATTAGGCCTTTGTCATTGGGGACAGGGGATGATCAGTGCTCTCCTGCCTTCTGTCATTTCCTCCTCGGGGGTCTTACCATTATTCTGTAGTGTACAGAGGTCGGGCAGTGAGCGTGACTATATGGACTGTTCTGACTAAAGCGCCTTTTGCAAGCAGAGACAGCAACTCCGGGAGCGCAAGGAGTCTCTGTGCGGGGCCGTGTGCTCACCCACGCTCAGCAGCCTAGCTCAGGAGGCCTGGCTTTGATCCTAAAGACCCGCTCTCCCCTGCGCACAAGCCAAGACTGCCTACCTCTAAGGCTGGGTCAGCCAGGGATGGATGGTGGCCCCTCAGAAACACATGTCCCTCCAAGCCAAGTCTGGAGAGACCCTCATACCCATCACACAAGGAGGTGCTAGGGGCTCAGAAAAGATGGCTGTGGAGGCCAAGATGAGTCTCCGCTATGCGCAGAACTCAAAAGAGAGGCCCAGCGTCCTTGTACAAGCCAGAGGATGGATGGCCAAGCGGGGAGGGGTGGGGGAGTCCCTGGGAGACTGGCTGGTAAGCACAACCCTGGCATACAAGCGGGGAGTGGGGAGCTACCTATTGTTCTGGGTCAGGTGGGGGTCAGACTCTGGGAGGTGACCAAGGCATACTGCCTGAGATTTCTAAGCTTGTAGATTAAAAAAACCAAAAAACAAAAAACAGGTAATAAGCCACCTTTAAGTCATCCAAAGATAGGGGACACTGTGTGTATGGGGGGGGGGGCAGAATGTGACGTGTCTGCCAGCCAAAGTCTTTGGGGGGCTACATTGGAGGAGGGGGCTGTGTTCTGTTACAAAGCAAAAACAGACAAAAAACCTAGAACAATCACTTGACCTCTGGACCGATGTTGAGTACAGAGGCCTCGCATGTGGAAAGGGGGTGCAGGAGCCACGAGTCAGACCGTGCCAGCCCTCCACACCTATCCCAAGCTCTGTAGGCTGGTGGTTTTAGTCTCCCCTGCAGACAGGCCCGAGGAATCCTCAGGGCTTCTCTGATCATCGTATTGCCTACATACTTGAATTAAAAAATATATAGTGGCTCAAAACGTGCCTTTGTGTGCGGCATATACGGTGGGGGAGGGGACCCTTGCACCCACGTGCGTCCGCAAACAAGGGAGGGGTGGCCTGTGCCCGCGTCCTGCGCACACAGAATATATTAACATATATATTGCTCAAGTATATATGCTATTTACAGTACAGATCTCTATCAACATAAAACAGGTATTTATAGGTGTGTACAATACAGTCCTAGAAATTCTAGGGGGAGGGCATACAACTCTAAAGGGGGCGGGGTGGCCATGGGGCAAACACACTTGTACAGAGGAAAACAGAAAAGGGGTATGGAGAAGTGCACCCCAGAAAATGAAGACCTTTCAAGGTGAGAAAAGAGTACTCAGGGTACCCACTTGGCCACCTCCCTTTTGGAACCGACAGACAATATATATAAGATTTGGTTGTTAGGGGATCTTGTGCAAAATGAGTGAACTTAAAAAAAAATACAACCCACAGGTGGTCTCTAGTTCGTGTGTAGAGTTCTGAACGTCTACGTAGTTCTAGAACAGTTGTTTCATCTGGGGGCAGCGGCTTGTGGGTTTGAGAAAAGTGGGGGGCGGAGCTTACACAAGACCTCCACAAAGGTAGGCAGATATTCCCTTCTCTGGCGACAGTACAACTTTGTGACAGACTACAAGAAGGAGATCCTGGATAGGCCCTCCTCTCCCAGCCAGCTGTGCCACCTTCTTGTGGCCCTTGGCTTCCTTCTCTACACCCCTGAAGCCTAAACTGAACCACTGAGAAACCCTGTAGAGGGAGCCATGAGGTTCCAGTGTCTTGTGACAGTTTTTCTGTCCCCTGTACCACAGGGCCACCGAGCCTTGACCACCCCAATAAAACTCAAACAAGTCCCCCATGTCTCCGAACGAAACTCACCGTCAAGCAGCCTGGGTGTTAAGAAACACTGAATCAAAACCCTCCAAGTATGATTCCTCTCTACCACGGCTTAGACGGTGGGCTCCTAGGTCAAGGATGCCACAGCCCAGAATGTGGGGTGAACGGGCTGGGTCAGGTAGGCCAATTTGGGAGGTGGGACTGACGCCTCTTCAATGTACCCCCCCACCCAAATGGGACAGGGGAGGATGACATGGGGGGAGGATTCTAGACTGGTCTAGTTGACGGCTTGGGGAGTGGGGGGGGGCCCAGGATTCTGGGGAAGTCCCAGCTGGGGGCAAACTTGAGTCACGACCTGCTCATATCAGGGTCTGGAGAAAGCAGACGGACAGACGCTGTGCTCCAGGCTCCCCCAGGAGTGAGTGCTTATGTGGGGAGGTTGGCCCAGGGCCCCTCTTGGCAGTCATGCTGGGAGTTGGGACACAGGTCCTGTGTGGTGGGTTGGCAGGCTGGGGTGGTGCCAGGTAATTCGGTACCCCCCAGCTCAGGGGCCCCCGCTCTGCTCCTATCTGAGGTTCACAGGCCACTCTGACCCCATGGTGGCCCACTGGCCTCCACTCTGAGGGAACCAGCCTCTGAGATGATGAAACCAAAGACCAGCCACCATACCGTTCAGCTCCGGGCACTCAAGGAGACTTCTGGGGCTCCAAACACCCAGCCTTGCTCTACCAGCACCCCCCTCCCCAAGACATCCATGGAAGTGCAATCTCTTGTCTGAGATGCCAGTTTCCTTTGGTGTCTGCTGTGGGCTATGCGTGAGGCCACAGAGAGCACTTTCTGAGGTGGGGTTGTAGGGAGGAGGCTGGGGAAGTCCCCACGGGGGAGAAACTGAGTCATTTGTCAAAAAGGCTAGGGGCTCTGGAAGGCAGGAAGAGGACATAGGAGGTGGCCTTGCCCAGGCCTAGAGGGGTCAGCAATCAAGAGAGTATCCCAGAGGCCCCTTCCTTGGGGGTCCCTGGGCCAATTTTCCAGTTTGTAGGGAAATACTGCAAGAATGATCTTCAGGGAAGGGCTGGCCCAGGCCTAGGTGGTCTGGGGTAGGGAAACGCCCAGAACTCAGCACTTCTAACTCGTTCCTCCATGACTGACCTTCAGGGCATGAATGACCCCGTTGATGTTCTCCTCGGGAACCTGTGGGGCAAAAACCAGAAACAGGGGCTGGAGAGATGGCTCAGCAGTTAAGGCACTTTCCTGTGGAAGCCTAAGGACCCAGGGTCGATTCCCCAGAACCCATGTAAGCCAGATGCACAAGGTAGTGTTATGTGTCTGGAGATCGTATGCAGTGGCTGGAGGCCCTGGTGTGCTCATTTTCTCTCTCTCTAGTAAATAAATAAAAAATATAAAAAATATTTTAGAAAAACAAAACACACACATGTTGGGCATGACATAGCTGTTGTGTTCATGACCTCACAGTGACAGTCATTATCTGCACAAGACTTGTCACAATATTGGGCCCATCAACATTCTGTCACGGAGGACATGAGGCTCCCTATCCCTCCCTGAGGAATTATTGACAGGTAATAGTTGCAGGTAATAGTTGCTGGGGCAGGGAGAGACATTTTTTCTCTCTCTTTTTTAAAAGATTTATTTATTTATTTGAGACAGAAGGGGAGAGAGAGAGAGAGAATGGGCATGCCAGGGCCTCTAGCCACTGCAAACGAACTCCAGATGCATGTGCCACCATGTGCGTCTGGCTTTCTTGGGACCTGGAGAATTGAACCTGGGTCCTTAGGCTTTGCAGGCATGCACCTTAACTGCTAAGCCATCTCTCCAGCCCGGGATACATTTTCTTAAGTGGGGTAGCCACTGGTAAGTTGCTCATGTTCTGGTAAATAACCCATGTTCATGCACAGAAAGCCCTAATTAAACTTGGTAGGTCACACATACACAAGGAAAAAAAAAGACATAAAAATAGAAGAGAGGAAAAAAAAAAAAAGCCGGGCATGGTGGTGTACAACTTTAATCCCAGCACTCGGGAGGCAGAGGTAGGAGGATCGCTGTGAGTTCGAGGCCACCCTGAGATGACATAGTGAATTCCAGGTCAGACTAGAGTGAGACCCTACCTTGAAAAATAACTCCCCCCCCACCAAAAAAAAAAAAAGACCGGAGAGCTGTGTGTGGTGGCGCACGCCTTTAATCCCAGCACCTGGGAGGCAGAGGTAGGAGAATCACAGTGAGTTCAAGCCCACCCTAAGACTACATAGTGAGTTCCAGGTCAGCCTGGGCTAGAATGAGACCCTACCTCGAAAAAAGCAAAAACCAAAAAAACCAAAAAATACAAAATAGAAGAGAGACTAGTTGGGAAGAAGGGGTTCGGAGGGAACAACAACAATTGGTGAGCCCGCTCCCCGCATTCACAGGCCAGCCTGGTTACAGGGTGTCACTCACCAGTGCGTGGTCAAACTTGAAAGTACTGATATAATAGGCGGGGATGTCTGCAGCTGCCAAGGGTTCGGATATCTGGGCCACAATTCCACACTCATCTGGAAAAACAGGGTATAAGACTCTGGGAGGCCTCCCCACCCCCACAATGTCACGAGGCAACCCCGTCCCAGCCCTCTGGGGCTCAGCTCTGTGGCCCTCCATGAAGGCAGATTGCTCTTGGAGAGGCTCCAATCTCAGGGCTCCACACACTGGTCTTGTCCCCTTCGCTTACGCTGTACCCATTTCCACACGTCCTTCTTGTCCACGCCACCCTTGCCATCTTAGGAATTCCCTGAAGACAGGGTTGGAGGTCTTGGCTTAGCCAATTGATTGTCTTTTGTAGATGGATGACCGAATGGGGATCATGTCCGTGAGCCTCAGTTTCCTCCTTGGAGTGCCCACCAGGCCCTAGCTTTACAGGTAGCTCCAGGAGTCAGAAGGTGAGGGCCTTTTACCTCCACCCGCAGCACCTCCCATCTCTCCACAACTTCACCCTGGAGGTTGCTTGGCTTGGTCCTTCCCTCTCCCCTGGCATCCTGTCTAAGGCGCTCACCGAATCCCAGGGGTTGGCCTCCAATCCGCACCATCTTCCAGAGCTCTCCAGATGCACTCGTGAACAGCAAATTACTCGGGAACCTTCAGAGGGCGTGAGAGAGGGATACGAGGTGGATGTCAGCTGTCTACGCCTGACTCTGCCTTGGTGTGGAACAGGACCAGAGGGAGAGGGCAGCTAGTCCCAGGGTGGGGCAGAGCTCAGGGCACAGGGGACAGTCTCAAGACAGTGCCCCTCACTTGCATGCTTTGCTTTGCACCACTCATCTTGGGTGGAGAGGGGGAGGTAGTGTGGGGACGAGGTTCGGTGACAGTGGTAAAGGGGCCATGAGTCAACTCTCTGCTTTGGTCATCAACTTGCTAAAGACCTCGGACAACCCCTGTACTGATTGGGAGTACTTTTATTTTATTTCGTTTATTTATTTATTTATTTTTCATTTATATCATTTTCTTTTTTAATTTTAATTAATTTTTTATTGACACCTTCTATATTTACATACAAAAAACATATATTTCCCTTCCCTCCCCTACCCTCCCCCCATTCCACTTTAGAACACAAATCTCCATCATATCCCCTCCCTCTCTCCATTAGTCTCTCTTTTAATTTGATGTCATCATCTTTTTCTTCTATTTTGAGGGTCTTGCGATGGTATTGCTAGGCACTGCAAGGTCATGGACATCGAGGCCAATTTCTGTCTGGGCGGTTGCATTGTAAGATGGTTTATTATTTTTTTTTTAAGATTTTATTTTTATTTATTTATTAGAGACAGAGAGAAGGATTGAGAGAGAGAGAGAAACAGTGAGAATGGCCTCTAGCCACAGCAAACGAACTCCAGACGCATGTGCCACCATGTGCATCTGGCTTACGTGGGACTTGGAGAATTGAACCAGGGTCCTTAGGCTTTGCCGGCACGCACCTTAACTGCTAAGCCATCTCTCCAGCCTGGTTTATTTTTTTTAAATTTGTTTTTATTTTTATTTTATTTACTTATTAGAGACAGAAAGGGAGAGAGAAAGAGAGAATGGGCGCACCAGGGCCTCTAGCCACTGCAAACGAACTCCAGATGCACGCGTCACCATGTGCATCTGGCATCGGGCACTGGGGAATCAAGCCTCGAACTGGGGTCCTTAGGCTTCACAGACAAGCGCTTAACTGCTAAGCCACCTCTCCAGCCCTTTTATTTGGTTTCGTGAGGTAGGGTCTCACTCTAGCCCAGGCTGACCTGGACTTCACTATGGAGTCTCATTGGCCTCAAACAGCGATTCTGCTACCTCTGCCTCACGAATGCTGGGATTAAAGGTGTGCACTACCACGCTACCTTTAATTAAATTAAATTAATTTATTTGTTTGCAAGCAGACACAGAGAGAGAGTGAGAGAGAGAGAGAGAAAAGAGAGACAGAGAGAATGGGTGAGCCAGAGCCTCCAGCTGCTGCAAACAGAGTGCAGACACATGAGCCACCTTGTGCCTCTGGCTTTACGTGGGTACTGGGGAATCAAACCCGGGTTGTTAGGCTTTGCAGACAAGTGCCTTAACTACTTAACTACTTAACTACTGAGCCGTCGCTCCAGCCCAATGGGGAGTACCTTTATTGAAGGGAGTAGGGGGGATTCACTCGGGAGAAAGTGGGTAATCCCACCTGGGCTCCAGAGGGTCTACCCCGGGGGCCTTGCTCACCTCTGTTGCGTCTGCACATCCATCACTAGCGAGATGTAGCCCTCGATGAGGGAGAAGGAGAAGAAGCGGATGTGGCCACAGTCCTCACCAGCAGCCATGGGGTCCTTCACCCTGGGGATCGGGGAAACTGTGAGAGTGGGGTTTCGTCCGCAGCCTTTACGGTGCCTGGCTGCCTGCCAACGTAGCAGGAGAGGCTGGCTCTGTGTCCTGTCTCATCACGGGTCTCCCCATTAGGGGGATGGAGGGGATTCCATTCTGTTCACGGAGGTTGGCAACACACTTAACTGTGGTGGAAGCCTGCCTGGTCCTTGTCGAAGGTGATGTGGGTGCCTTCCTGCACAGGGTTTCCATGTCCTTGTGTATGCCTGTATCTCAGGGCCCTGGCTACCAGCTGCATGGACCTGCCCTATCATGTTTAAAAATCTGCTCCCAAGGGGGTCTGGAAAAGAGCTTAGTTGGTCAAGTGCTTGTTGCACAAGCATGAGGACCTGAGCTTTTGATTCCTAGAAAATGTGTTTTTAAAAAGCCAGAAGCTGGGCGTGGAGGCGTATGCCTTTAATCCCAACACTTGGGAGGCAGAGATAGGAGGATCGCTGTGAGTTTGAGGCCACCCTGAGACTACATAGTTAATTCCAGGTCAGCCTGGGCCAGAGTGAGACCCTACCTTGAAAATCAAAAAAAAAAAAAAAAAAAAAAAAAAAGCTGGATATGGTGGCATCTGCCTGTAATCCCAGGTTTGGAGAGGCGGAGACAGGTGGATCCCTGGGGCTTGCTGGTCAACCAGTTAAGCATACTTGGTGAGCTCCAGGTCAGTAAGAAACCCTGTCTGAAAGGAGGTGGATAGTGCCTGAGGAGTAACACTTAAGGTTGCCTCCTAGCCTCTACATGCATGTGCACACACGAACATGCACACATTTTAAAAAAATTACACTGAGGATGAATGAGTATTTGGACTATGGAAAACAAAGGTTAGCTCTTGGCTCCTCAGCTGTCTGGGGCTATTTTTTTTTTTTTTAAATATATATATTTAATTTATTTAGTAGAGACAGAGTGAGGGAAAGAGAGGGAGAGGGAGAATGGGTGCACCAGGGCCTCCAGCCACTGCAAGTGAACTCCAGACATGTGCGCCCCCTTGTGCATCTGGTTTACGTGGGACCTGGAGAATCGAACCGGGGGTTCTTAGGCTTTGCAGGCATACGCCTTAACCGCTAAGCCATCTCTCCAGCCCCTGGAGTTATTCTTGGAGTTCAGGGCTGGGGTAGTAGGAGGTCTTCATCCCACCCACCCACCCATGGTTCTTATGCTTCACCAAATATTATTGTTCCCAGCATGGGATGTCTCTACCCTCAGATCGGGACTTCTCGATAGAGCTGTGTCTCTCCTTTCAGACTAGCACCCAGGGCAGGTCCATGTCTACCTGCTTTAGTCCCAGGCACACACATGTCTCCCCCCTTAAACAGTCCCCACATGCCCTGTCTCCTCCTTTAGACTGGCTCCCAGGGCAGGTCCCTGCCTCCCCTCAGACTAGCTCCTAGGCACACTCAGGTCTCCCGCCCTCAGTAATCTCCTATGGCAGGTCCACGTCGTCTCCCCCTTCGGTCCACCTCCCCTGCCCCACCCTGCAGTGCCGTCCCAGAGGCCCCTACCCATTGGAGTAGAACATGACGTCCATAAGGAGTGTGGCCACGGCAGGCAGCGTGTCAGGGTCCAGACTGGTGACACAGAACCTGTTGCTCGGGCTGGACAGTGGGTGGATGACCGGCCTCTGGACTGCAAGACAATGACACGGGCTGACGCTGGGACAGAGTGGGGCCTTGTGGGTAGGTGTTGGGACCAGGAAGATGGTTAGTCCAGCCTCAGACCATATTCAACACAGCCACAGGTGGGTTTTCCAGCTCCTACCACCTACAGTTGCACGGATTTTCTAAGTGCAGGCCAGGCCCCCTGGACCTTGTGCATACCCTAGGGTGGCTGCTAAGAACGTCCTCCCAGCAGGGCATGGCGGGGCACGCCTTTTATCCCAGCACTTGGGAGGCAGAGGTAGGAGGATCGCAGTGAGTTCTAGGCCATCCTGAGACTACAGAGTGAATTCCAGGTCAGCCTGAGTTAGAGTGAGACCCTACCTTGGAAAACCAAAAAAAAAAAAAAAAAAAAAAAGCCCAGCGTGGTGGCACACACCTTTAATCCCAGCACTCGGGAGGTAGAAGTAGGAAGATTGTAGTGAGTTTGAGGACACCCCGATACTACGTAGTGAATTCCAGGTCAGCCTGGGCTAGAGTGAAACCCTACCTCGAAGAACACCCCCCCCGAAAAAAAAAGGAATGTCCTTTCCAACAGTCACCATTGACTTAGCTCTTGCTTCGCACCAAGATTCTATTGCACAATCCCGCTCCTTGGTGGCCACCCTGATAACCTGGGCTGGAAGCCCGGAAGCCTGTCCTTTTAAAAGTGACACAGCCGGGAGTGGTGGCACATGCCTTTAATCCCAGCACTTGGGAGGCAGAGGTAGGAGGATCCCCGTGAGTTCGAGGCCAGCCTGAGACTACATAGTGAATTCCAGGTCAGCCTGGGCCAGAGTGAGACCCTACCTTGAAAAAAAAAAAAAAAAAAAAAAAAAAAAAAGAGTGGGACAGGATTCCCTAGCCTCAACTCACCCATCTTGGACTTCATGAAGCCGTTGGTGATCCCGAGATTCTCAGCCGCCACTGTCTCACCATTGACAACACGCAGGATGGTGAATTCCGACGACAAAGTGTGGGTGACAAAGGGCAGGTCACGTTCGCGCACCTGGAGTTGAAGGAGGGAGGAGTGGAGTCGCTGGGGGTGGTGGCAGCTCCCCCTACCTCCTTTGGTAGCCCGGGTGTGATGGGAGGGAGGGATGAGAGCACGCACACGCAAGGAATGGAGAGGTGTGTAACGAGAAGTGCATACGCGTGTCCACTCACCAAGATGAAGTCAGTTTGATAGGTGGACAGCATAAACACAGAGATGTTTTGATCAGCCAGTGGGGCGATGACCGACTTAGCGATCTTTGTCACGCCGATGGGCTGGGAGCTGGAGAAGCTGCCACCACCGGATACCACGTTGAGGGCCAGCCAGGTGGCATCTGCCACACTCAGGTGCTCGGACGAGGGCAGCTCTGAAAGATGCAGACACATATACATAGATGGCAGTGTTGTTGACTGCCCGGAGCCCAGGTGTGCTCCAGGTAGGGCTAAACTGAAGAGGTTGGGACCCGAGGTCCTAAAGCTAGTGCTCCCTCAGCCTTTAGGGTCTGAGTTTCATTTATGAAGATGGCTCAAAGGCTGGAGAGATGGCTTAGCGGTTAAGGAGCCTGCTTGCAAAACCAAAGGACCCAGGTTCAATTCCCTGGGACCCACGTATGCCAGATGTACAAGGTGCCGTATATATCTTGAGTTCATTGGCAGTGGCTGGAGGTCCTGGTATGCCCATTCTCTCTCTATCCGCCCCCTTCTCTCTCAAATAAATACATAAATAAATAAAAATTAAAGCTGGGTGTGGTGGCGCATGCCTTTACTTCTAGCAGTAAGGAGGCTGAGGTAAGAGGATTACCATGAGTTCAAGGCTACCCTGAGAATTCCAGGTCAGCCTGGACTATAGTGAGACACTATCTCAAAAAACCAAATATATATATATAATATGTATGGAGATGGGTCAAAGGTCCTTATCAGGGAGGTGCAAGCAGAGGACATCTTGGAAGACTTATGACATGCCAGGTAGCTTGGCGGGGTGGGAAACATGTGATTTGATGATCTGTGTGTAGCTTCAGTTTCCTCTGCTGTAGAGTTGGTTACGCCCTTGTGATCTCCTACTTCTCACAACTCTTCTGTGTGTCACCTGTTGTCACCATCACCTTAGGATGAACTGCCCGCCCCCTCTCTCCTTGCTTCAGTCAGACCTGCATACTGGACTTCTTTGGACAAAGACTGTGGGGCTAGAGAGACAGATCAAGTGGATAAAGTGTTTGCTGGCCAAGCATGAGAAGCCGAGTTCAGAGCCCCAGAATCCACGCATAGCTGGATGTAGCATCTCACCCATGGTGAGACTGGAGGCTGAGAGAGGAGACTCCCTGGAAGTTTGTGGGAGCCAGCTAGCCTGGTGTCCACAGCAGTGACCAGTGTCTCCGACAAGATGCAAGAAGGAAAGGGGGCTGGAGAGATGGCTCAGTGGTTAAAGGTGCTTGTTTGCTAAGCCTGAAGGCCCCGTTCAGTTCCCCAGTACCTACATAAATCCAGATGCACCACGTGGCCAGTGTAGACTGACACTGGCATATGCAGGCCTCCAGTCATACACAAGAACACATTCCACACACACATAGATAAAAGAAGTCCAGATGCCCGAGCTGTCCCGGGGTCTCGTCACACACAGACGCTCTCCAAGAAGACTTGGACATAGGACAAGGACCCACATGTAAAGCACCTCCATGGATCTGCATTCCCAGGCATCCGCTAAGACCCCCTTCACCTGTTCCAGGGTAAAGCAGGGGACAAGGTAAGATGTGACCTCTGACACTGTACACCTCACAAGGACCATGAAGCACAGGGACGATTATCACTCACTGTCACTGTCCCCTCTGAAATTCAGGAGCCTATTCAGCCAAGCCAAGATTCAAGTTCAAAGCAGGGCGTGGTGATGCATGCCTAATGGTTGTGATGCTAGCAACTTGGGAGGCTGGGCAGGAGGATTGGGAGTTTGAAGCCAGCTTGAGTGATAGATTGCAATCTTGTCTCAAAACAAGAACAACAGCAAAAAATTTTAAATTCAGTCTGACTCAAAAACAAACAAACAAAAAACCCCCCAAAGCCAGGTTCAGGCTGGAGAGATGGCTTAGCAGTTAAAGCGCTTGCCTGCAAAACCTTAAGGACCCATGTTCGACTCTCCAGATCCCACGTAAGCCAGACGCACACAGTGAGGCAAGAGCAAGATTGCACATGCCCACTAGGTGGTGCAAGTGTCTGGGGTTTGATTGATGGTGGCTGAGGCCCTGGCGCTCCAATTCTCTCTCTCTCTGTGTGAAAAAAAAAAAAAGAAAGAAAGAAAAAAAAATGAAGCTCTGTCCTGGGCACGGATGGCAAGAAGCCAGAATTCCTGTCATGACAAAGGGATTCAAAGACTGGAGAGGAGAGGGGGCTGGGCTGGCTTCAAGAAAGATGGCTTTGGAGGAGGGTATGCTGAGTGGATCGAGGTCCATCAGGATCCTACCTGCTGAGCTCTGTTGCCATGGTGACCACAGCCCCAGGGAAACCCATGATCCATCTGGCTCAGAAGGGACAGCGAGTAAGAGGCATTGGCCGTGTAGAAAATGGGAGAGGAGGAGGGCAGTAATGGGCTTCAAGATGCCAGGGGAATCTGGCTCTGGAGACAACCTGTCGCCCAGATCATCATTTTTCCATCTGTCTCTCTAGGAAAGACACTTCCAAACTAAGGCTTACCCAGAATCAGTCTTACCTCCTTTCTGAAATTCTTTTTTTTTTTTTTTTCAAGGTAGGGGGTCTCACTCTAGTCCAGGCTAACGTGGTATTCACTATTCTCAGGCTGGCCTTGAACTCATGGCGATCCTCCAACCTCTGCCTCCCAAGTGCTGGGATTAAAGGCCTGTGCCACAATGCCAGGCTAAATTCTTTTTTCTTTTTTTAAATTTTTATTTATTTATTAGAGACACAGAGGAGAGAGAGTGTGTGAGTGACAATAGGCATGCTAGGGCCTCCAGCCACTGCAATTGAACTCCAGACATATGTGCCACCATGTGCATCTGGCTTATGTGGGACCTGGAGGATTGAACCTGGGTCCTTAGGCTTCATAGGCAAGTGCCTTAACTGCTAAGCCATCTTTCCAGCCCCTAAATTCTTCTTCTTTTTTGGTTTTTGGAGGTAGGGTCTCACTCTAGCTCAGGCTGACCTGGAACTCACTATGTAGTCTCAGGGTGGCCTCAAACTCATGGCAATCCTCCTACCTCTGCCTCCTGAGTGCTGGGATTAAAGGCGTGTGCCACCACACCCGGTTCCCTAAATTCTTTTTTTTTTTTTAATTAATTTTTTTTTTTTTTTTTTTTTGCAAGGAGGGAGAGAGAATGAAACGGGCATGCCAGGACCTCTAGCCACTGCAAACAAAGTCCAGATGCATGTGCCACTTTGTGCATCTGGCTTTACATGGGTATTAGGGAATCAAACCTGGGTCCTTAGGTTTTAGTAGGTAAGCAACTTGTGTGCTAAGCCATCTCTCTAGACCTCCTTTCTGAAATTCTGAGGAACTTGAAACCCTGCAAGGTGCTTTGTAAGAGTGGCATGTGAGCCCCTTGCAGTCTCTCAGGTGCGACCAAGTACCAGGATATCCTGCGTGCAGCCATGGGAGTTGGTCACCCTCCCCCCCCCCCACCGCCACTGCACTCCCCTGCTGGGGGTGAGTCACGTATCCAGGCAGCCCAGCAGTGAGTCACGGAGAGCTGCCATTTCTGAGCACGTCACAATGAAAGGGATAAAGATAAAGCTCCATCCTTACAGCAGACCCCCTAAGCCCCTGGGGAAGGTTCCAGCTGCGCAGGTATTCATGTGCAGTGGCTTAGTGCACCAGGCAGGGAAATATTTATTTTTATCCTTTCCTTCCCCTCCCCTCCCCTTCCTTCTCTTTCTCCTTTCCTTTCCCTCCCTCCCTTCCTTCCTTCCTTCCTTCCTTCCTTCCTTCCTTCCTTCCTTCCTTCCTTCCTTCCTTCCTTCCTTCCTCCTCTCTCTCTCTCTCTTTCTTTCTTTCCTTCTGGTCTCACTCTAGCCCAGGCTGACCTGGAATTCACTATGTAGTCTCAGGGTGGCCTTGAACTCATGGTGATCCTCTTACCTTAGCCTCCCAAGTGCTGGGATTAAAGGAGTGTGCCACCACGCCTGACTCTTTTTTTTTTTTTTTTTTTTGAGGTAGAGTTTCACTCTAGCCCAGGCTGACCTGGAATTCACTCTGTAGTCTCAGGCTGGCTTCAAACTCATGGTGATCCTCCTATCTCTGCCTTTCAAATACTGGGATTAAAAGCACGCACCACCACACCTGGTTTTGTATTGTTTTCTTTTTAAAAACATATTATCAGTATTATTTTTGCATTGGTTGTTATGTATTACAGGCTGGCCTTGAACATCTGATCCTCCTGCTTCTACTTGTCAACTTCTGGGATTATCAGCCTTATACTGTATTTTATTTATTTTTGGTGGTGGGGATACAGCCCAGGGACTCAAGCATGCTAGGCAAGCGCTCTACCATTGAGTTACACCCCAGACCTTTTGCTATTGTTTTAAGATTTTTTTCTAAAATATTTTATTTATTTATTTGACACAGAGAGAGGGAGGGGGTGGAGAGAATGGGCACACCAGGGCCTCTAGACACTGTAAACAAACTCCAGAAGCATGCACCCCCTTGTGCATCTGGCTTATGTGGGTCCTAGGGAATCGAACCTGGCTCCTTTGGCTTTGCAGGCGAACGCCTTAACAGCTAAGCCATCCCTCCAGCCCATAAATTTTTTTATTAAAAAATTTATTTATTTGAGAAAGGGAGAAAATGAATGAATGAATGGGAATGGTGTGAGCCAGGGCCTCTTGCTGCTGCAAACAAACTGCAAACACATGCACCACTCTGTACGTCTGGCTCTGCATGGGTACTGGGAAACAGAGCCCAGGTTGGCAGGCTTTGCAAACACATGGCTTTAACCACTGAACAACTCCTGCTTTTTTTTTTTTTTTTTTTTTTTTTTTTTTTTTTCGAGATAGGGTTTCACTCTAGTCCAGGCTGACCAGGAATTTACTTTGTAGTCTCAGGGTGGCCTCAAACTCACGGTGATCCTCCTACCTCTGCCTCCCGAGTGCTGGGATTAAAGGCATGCGCCACCATGCCCGGCTTTGTGTGTGTGTGTGTGTGTGTGTGTGTGTGTGTGTGTGTGTGTTTTGAGATAGGATCTTACTCTAGCCCAGGCTGACCTGGAATTCACTATGTAGTCTCAGGGTGGCCTCAAACTCACAGCAATTCTCCTACCTCTGCCTCTTGAGTGCTAGGATTAAAAGGCATGTGCCTCCACGCTTGGCTCCTATTTTTGAGATAAGGTCTCACTCTCTAGATCAGATTGGCCCTAGAACTCACTATATAGACCAGGCTGGCCTTGAACTTGTGATAACCCTTTTGCTTCAACCTTCTGGATGGTGGGACTACAAGTGTGAGCTACTACATACACCAACCAAATTCTTTTTGTTAAAACTTTTACACACACACACACACACACACACACACACACACACACATATATATATATATATATATATTTAATTTTTATTTATTTATTTGAGAGAGAGAGAGACAGAGAGAATGGGTACACCAGGGCTTCTAGCCATTGTAAGCAGAATTCCAGGTGCATGTGCCACCTTGTGCATCTGGCCTAGGTGGGTACTGGGGTACTGAAAGTATGTCCTTAGGCTTTGCAGGCAAACCACCTTAACTGCTGAGACATCTCTCCAGCCCCAAGGCCATTTCTGACTTCAACTATGTATCCGGCTCTGTCATGGGACTCTGAGCAAGTTAATGAATGGCTGGTTTCTCATCTGTAAAATGGATTTTTACACTTTACCCTGTAGGCCACTGAAACAATCCCAGGGACCCTGATGGAGCCACACTGTCCAGTTAAGGATGAACAGGAGCTTTGTTCTACACACCTTTCCCACTTTGTGACAGACAGACACTATTTCAATAAGACACACAACTCCCCTGCCATACACCAGACCATAACAGATATCCAGGTAGTATGGCTGGCTAGCAAACCAAGCCTGAAGGGAGACCTTTACTTTTCATCTCCTGCGGTGCTAAGCTAACCTGCTCTTCCACCTTTTGGATTCTCTGGGCTGAGGACCAAGCCCACGATCCCCTCAGAGATCATTAGCTCTCTTTCTCCTATGGGAAGGCTCAGGGAAGAAGAGTAGGGTGAGGCAATTTCAAGAGTTGACAGACCATGATTTTATTTTACTTTCTGTGGTCTGCCTTGAGCCTCCCAAGTGCTGGGATGAAAGGTGTGCGTCTGGCTCCAGCACTTCTTTTGGGGTGAATGAATTTTAAAGTTAAAAAATTAAATTTAAATTAAAAATTAAATTAAATTTTGAAAAAGACACTTTTATTTATGTATTTGCAAACAGAGAAAGAATGAAAGAAAGGGAGGGAATGGGTGCCTCAGGACCTCTTGCCACTGCAAACAAATTCCAGATGCACGTGCCTCCTTGTGTATTGGGCTTCATGTGGATACTGGGGGATCAAACCCAGACTGTCAGGCTTTGCAGGCAAGCACCTTTAACTGCTGAGCCATCTCTCCAGCCCTAAAATGGTGAATTAAAAAAAAAAAAAAAACTTGTGTGTGGGCTGGACAGATGGCTTAGCGGTTAAGTGCTTGCCTACTTGCCTATGAAGCCTAAGGACCCCAGTTCAAGGCTCGGTTCTCCAGGACCCACATAAGCTAGATGCACAAGGTGGTGCATGCATCTGGAGTTCATTTGCAGTGACTGGAGGCCCTGGTGTGCTCATTCTCTTTCTCTTTCTCTGCCTCTTTCTCTGTCTGTTGCTAATAAATAAACAAAAAAATTTTTTTTTAAAAAGTGTGTGTGTGTGCGCGTGCGAGGGCATGGGCATTTCAGGGCCTCTTGCCACTGCAAATAAATGCCAGACACATGCAGCACTTTTGTCATCTGGCTTTATACGGGTGCTGAGGAATTGAACTTGAGTCCATAGGCTTTGCAAGTAAAAGTTTTTAACTCCTGAGACATCTCCTGAGCCACAGAAATGGTGAATTTCATGATATGTAAATGACAGGTCAACTATAAGCTATGGAAGAAGCTGAGTGTGGTGAGGAACGGCTTTAATCCCAGCACTAGGGAGGTAGAGGTAGGAAGACTGCCATGAGTTCAAGGCCACCCTGAGACTACATAGTGAATTCCAGATCAGCGGACTTGAGTGAGACCTTACCTCAAAAAACAAAACAAAACAAAACAAAAATAGAGCTGGCGTGGTGGCGCACGTCTTTAATCTCAGCACTCAGGAGGCAGAGGTAGAAGGATTGCCGTGAGTTCGAGGCCACCCTGAGACTACATAGTGAATTCCAGGTCAGCCTGGGCTAGAGCAAGAAAACCAAACCAAACCAAAACAAAACACCAAAAATAAATTTAAAAAGATTTTAAAAACCCCACAAAACTGTGTGTGTAAGAAACAAAAGCCAGGTGTGATGTCACATTCCTGTAATCCTAGCACATGGAAAACTACGGCAGGATGATTGTGGGCTTGATGCCAGCCTGGGATACATAGCGAGACTGTCTAAAAGGAAAACAAGCCAGGCGTGGTGGCACACACCTTTAATCCCAGCAGAGGTAGGAGGATCACCATGAGTTCCGGGCCAGCCTGAGACTACATAGTGAATTCTAGGTCAGACTGGGCTAGAGTGAAACCCTACCTCAAAGCAACAAACAAACAAACAAACAAACAAACAAACAGAAAACAAGTTAAAAACAAAACAAATGGGCTGAGGAGATAACTCAGTGGGGAAGTGTTAGGGCCTGACTCACCCTGAATTTGGTTCCTTAGCACCCATGTAAATAGCTCAGCATGACTATGCATGCCTGTAACCTCAGTCCTGCTGGGAGAATGGCCTCACTCACATAATCAGTCTGACTGAAATAAAACGGCACCTCTGGGTTTAGTGAGAGACTCTGTCTCAAGGAAATACATACATTAGTGATATCAGAGGATGCCCATGTCTTCCTCTGGCCTCTACCTGGGTGTGCATGGGACAGAAGCATTTGCATATACATATACCACACATATCACACTCACACACAACAAAATAAAAAAAGAATACTTTTATTACTACTATTATTATTTTACTAAAATCAAAAGCTAGAACAATAATAACAGCAACAGAAATGAAAAAAGCGAAAGAAATAATAAGGAGACGGGCGGGTGGTACCTATCCCGGGAGGAAAAGGCACTTACCAAGGAAGCCCTCTTCATCTACAATGATGGTATAGTCCTCCGGTGTCTCCGTCAGACTGAAGAACTTGCACCTGAGCAGACAGACAGACAGACAGACAGACAGACAGGGTCAGTGCCAAAAGGTCCTTATGTCACAGGCCCCTACCTGTAACCCAGCAGAATGGGTCTTTGTTGATTGAGGGCTCTGGCCCCAACTGCTGATAACCTTAGACAAGGTGTTTATGTGACCCCCTGTGGTACCCAGTTGTGACAGTGGATGTCACAGAGAGGCCTAGATATTGATTGCACACTGCCTGGTCCCCATCTTTGGGACTTCTGGTCCAGCCAGCCTCACCAATCCTGTCCTGGCCTGAGATTTTCAAGCCCCACTTCTCTCCGAAGTGACAGGCTGGCTTGTGCAGGTGACAAACCATCTTGGCATGGCCCTTCGCCTGTCACCTACAAGTCTCTGTCCCTGGATTGTACTGTCCCATTCTTTTTCTTTTTGGTTTTGCAAGGTGAGGTCTTGCTCCAGCCCAGGCTGACCTGGAATTCACTATGTAGTCTCAGGGTATCCTTGAACTCGTGGCGATCCTCCTACCTCTGCCTCCCTGTGCTGGGATTAAAGGCGTGCACCACCACATTCAGCCCCATTCTTCTTTTTTAAAAAATATTTTATTTCTATTTATTTGAGAGAGAGAGAGAGGTAGATGGAGATAGAAAGAATGAGAGAATGGACTTGCCAGGGCCTCCAACCACTGCAAACAAACTCCAGTTGGCTTACGTGGGTCCTGGGGAATCGAACCATGGTCCTTTGACTTTGCAGGCAAGCACCTTAACCTCTAAGCCATTTCTCCAGCCCTGTACTGTCCCATTCTTTATCTGGATACTGGAGATTAAACTTAGGTACTCAAATATACTAGGAAGTGCTTTACCACTGAGCCATGCCCCCAGTCCCTCATTGGGGATTCCAGGCAGGAGCTCTACCACTGAGCCATGCCCCCAGTCCCTCATTGGGGATTCCAGGCAGGAGCTCTACCACTGAGCCACGCCCCCAGCCCTTTACTGGGGGATTCTAGGCAGGAGCTCTACCACTGAGCCACGCCCCCAGCTCCTCACTGGGGATTCTAGGCAGGAGCTCTACCACTGAGCCAGCCCCTCACTGGGGATTCAAGGCAGCTCCCACTGAGCCAGGCCCCAGCCCCTCACTGGGGGATTCACTGGGGCCACGCCCCAGCCCCTCACTGGGGGATTCTAGGCAGGAGCTCTACCACTGAGCCATGCCCCAGCCCTCACTGGGGGAGGCAGGAGCTCTACCACTGAGCCACCCCCAGCCCCTCACTGGGGGATTCTAGGCAGGAGCTCTACCACTGAGCCACACCCCAGCCCCTCACTGGGGATTCCAAGCAGGAGCTCTACCACTGAGCCACGCCCCCAGCCCCTCACTGGGGGATTCCAGGCAGGAGCTCTACCACTGAGCCACGCCCCCAGCCCCTCACTGGGGGATTCTAGGCAGGAGCTCTTCCACTGAGCCACACCCCCAGCCCTCACTGGGGGATTCTGACTCTACCACTGAGCCAGCCCCAGCCCCTCACTGGGGGATTCCAGGCAGGAGCTCTACCACTGAGCCACGCCCCCAGCCCCTCACTGGGGGATTCCAGGCAGGAGCTCTACCACTGAGCCACGCCCCCCAGCCCCTCACTGGGGGATTCTAGGCAGGAGCTCTTCCACTGAGCCATGCCCCCAGCCCTCACTGGGGGATTCTAAGCAGGAGCTCTACCACTGAGCCACGCCCCCAGCCCCTCACTGGGGGATTCTAGGCAGGAGCTCTTCCACTGAGCCACGCCCCCCAGCCCCTTACTGGGGGATTCTAGGCAGGAACTCTACCACTGAGCCACGCCCCCAGCCCCTCACTGGGGGATTCCAAGTTGTTTAACCACTGAGCCACATTCCCAGGGTTCTTGCTGAGTCTAGTGTGTGTTTATGGTGATTACATGCATATCTATCAAATTTCAAAAATTTTTCCACTAAAAAGGACAACAAAAAAAATCTTTTGAGTCAGAGTCTCATGTAGCCCAGGCTGGCCTACAACTCATTTTGTAGCTGAGGCTGATCTTGAATTCCAGATCCTCCTATCTCACAAATGCTGAGGTTACAGGGATGTGCCAACATGTCCAGCTAAGAAGGCTCCTTGGGTGTGTGTAAATTACACCTAAAACAAAACAAAAAAACTTGGGGCTGAAGAGATGGCTTAGCGGTTAAGGCATATGTCTGCAAAGCCAAAGGATCCCGGTTGAATTCTCCAGGACCCACGTAAGCCAGATGCACAAGGGGACGCAGGCATCTGGAGTTCATTTGTAGTGGCTGGAGGCCCTGGTGTGCCCATTCTCTCTCTCTCTGTCCCCCCAAATAAATAAATAATATATATATAAACTTTGACCTTTGCTGAGCTTGGTGGTTCACACCTTTACTCCCAGAACTCTGGAGGCAGAGGCAGAGGCAGAGGAAGATTGCCTTGAGTTTCAGGCCAGCCTGGGACCAAAGTGTGTTCCAAAATATCTAAAGGAAAAAAGAAATCAAAAAATAAAACCAACACTGAAAAACCTGACTTTCAAGAAAATGCTGGTAAGTGACATAATTTTTTTGTCCCCATTGACAACTACACATGCTATTTCATTCTTCTCCCATTTTTTTTTTTCAGTGACATCTCAGTCCAGGACTTCCCTATAGCCAACTTGTAAACTCTTATGTGGACAGCAGTCCAAAACTGTTTCAAGGGTAACAATAAATTATCACCTTATAAGTGGCAATCATTGTCCTGACTGTGCTCCTTTCTAGGCTCCCCAATTTTTCTTTTTCTTTTTATAAACTTTTCATTTTTTTATTATTTTTTTGGAGATACAGAGAAAGAGAGAGAGAGAGAGTCAGAGAGGAAGACAGAGATGGGCGCAACAGCAGTGTCTCAGCTGTTGCTAACGAAATCCAGATGTGTGCGCCCCCTTGTGGTCAAGTGTGGCATTGCACCCTTGCCTCACTTTGCATCTGGCTAAACGTGGGACCTGGAGATTGGAACTAGTGTTCTTAGGCTTAGGAGGCAGGTGCCTTAACCCCTAAGCCATCTCTCCAGCCTTCCCCAATTTTTCAGAAAGAGAGAGAGGGGGGAGACAGAAAGAGAGAGAGAGGGAGAGCTTCAAAGCTCCCAGTGACCAAATGCCCAAGGACAGGTGTACGCTAGGAGCAGCAGGGCCTCCCGAATACCTAATAGCCCAGCGAAGGCAATGGACCAGAGCATAAAGCTTGCTCCTCGCGGCTGTGGGGACACTCCAGAAATAGACCAGACAAATTCGTCTGGAAGGCATAAACACCAGCAGAAGGCAACTGCTGTCTCTGTGGACCCTGGGTATAAATAAGTGAGTTGTTGAAGTGACCTGGCCCTTGCAGCCAGCACCAGGGGATGGCCAGCTGTTAGATGTCCATCTCCAAGAACTATGCAAACTGCTATGGACGAGCTCTGAGGGACAGAGGAGCTAGAGGGACCTACTGCTTTCACGGTGCTCATCAAAGCCAACAGTCAGCCCTAGCCCTTTTCAGTACTCAGGAGCTTACTCACAGCAATCCTCCTGCCTCAGCTTCCTGAGTGCTGCACGCAGGTGCAGAGGCCACAGAAAAACTTCAGGTGTGGTTCCTCAGGAATGCCATCCACCCATTTTGAGATAGGGCCTTGCTTTGTTTATTTAGTTTTTGAAATTTATTTTTATTTTTTTAAAATACATTTTTTTTATTTATTTATTTGAGAGAGATAAAGAGGCGGGGGAGGGGGAGAAAGGGTACATCAGGGCCTTCAGCCACTGCAAACAAACTCCAGATGCATACGCACTCTTGGCATCTGAGAATCGAACCAGGATCCTTTGGCTTTGCAGGCAAATGCCTTAACTGCTAAGCCATCTCTCCAGCCCTATTTTTATATTTTTATCTTGTATTCATTTGCAAGCAGAGAGAGAGAGGGAGAGGGAGAAAGTGAGAGAATGGGCACACCAGGGTTTCTTCTAGCCACTGCAAGTAAACTCCAGATGCATGTGCCACTTTGTGCATCTGGCTTTAGGTGGGGACTGGGGAACTGAACTCGGGTTGTTAGGCTTTGTAGACAAGTGTTGTAACCACTGAGCAATCTCTCCAGCCCTGCGATAGGGTCGGGTCTTTCATTGGCTAGACTACCTGGCCAGCAGGCTGCAGGGAGCCTCTTGTCTACCTCCCCAGCTCTATGGTTGCAGATGAACCCACCTTACCTGACATTTAGGGCTCAAGTGAGAGACTTTTTTTTTTTTTTTTTTTTTTTGCCTCAGTAAATGATTTGAAGCATGATCAAAGAAGGTAGCTGATGTTAATCTCTGGCCTCGACATGATGCATACACTTATATTCACATACTCACAGACATGCATACATGTACATCCATGTATGCAAACACATGCACGCATACCCCATGCACAATACATGTGTATCCCACATATGTGAATACCCCACACTCACACCACATAGACCCTACACAGGATAAAACCTAGTAAGGGCTGGGGGCATGGCTCAGTAGTAGAGCACCTGCCTAGAATCCCCCAGTGAGGGGCTGGGGGTGTGGCTCAGTGGTAGAGCACCTGCCTAGAATCCCCCAGTGAGGGGCTGGGGTGTGGCTCAGTGATAGAGCTCCTGCCTAGAATCCCCCAGTGAGGTACTGGGGTGTGGCTTAGTGATAGGCTCCTGCCTAGAATCTCCCAGTGAGGGGCTGGGGGCGTGGCTCAGTGGTAGAGCACTTGTCGAGCATAGGCTGGGCCTTAAGTTCAATCTTCAATGCTGCAAATAAACACCACCACCAAGCCTGAAATCTTTGCTTTACAACTGACCTGTGTCCCCCAATTCAAAGCCTCAGAACAGGCTTTGTGCACTTGACAGGCACCTGCTAATAGGCTAGTCGTTGAAGTCCTATGTGCCCCACAGTGTGCAAAGCCAGGGGTATAGCTTGCAAAGTACGACCAGTCCAGAACAGAACGAGGGCACTAGTTCCAGAGACCACCTGCCCCTTCCTTCCCAGACACTGGCAGGCTGCCATTTCCTGCCAGTGTGCCCAGGGGGCTATAATCCCTAAGGCAAGGGATAGAAGCTCCCACAGGCTCCTCCTGGTGCCTGGCTTCCCTGCCCCAATGGAAAGCCATGTAAGGAATGGTGTGTGCTGTGTTTTTCTTGACATCTGGAGCCCTCTTGTGTCCCCTTCATTTGTATGGTCCTTTCATGCATGTGCATGTGTTGTATGCACGTTGGTATGTGTGTGACAGTATGTCTGTGTGCAGCTGTGTGTGCAACTGGAGGCCAGAGATCAGCATCAGGCATCTTCCTCAATGCTCGCCACATAATAATAAGTTATTATTATTATTGGTTTTTCTAGGTAGGGTGTCTCTCTAGCCTAAACTGGCCTGGAATTCACTATGGAGTCTCAGGATGGCCTCGAACCCATGGCTCCTACCACTGCCTCCCGAGTGCTAGGATTAAAGATTTGCGCCACCACGCCCAGCACCTTTTTTTTTTATTTGTGAACTTTATTGTATGACTATATTGTATATTGGTTCTACCATATTTATTTATTTATTTATTTATTTATTTATTTATTTATTTATTGAGGTAGGGTCTTACTCTAACCCAGGCTGACCCGGAATTCACCATGTGTCTCAGGGTGGCCTTGAACTCCTGGCGATCCTCCTGCCTCTGCCTTCCGAGTGCTGGGATTAAAGGCGTGCGCCACCATGTTTGGCCCACCTTATTCTTTTTGAGACAGGGTCTCTCACCAAACCTGGAACTCTCCGATTCTGCTAGGATAGCTAGCAGTGAGCCCCAGGAATCCTCCTGTTTCTGCCTCCCCAGCACTTGGATCACAGACATATGTCACCATGTCTGTCCTTGTTCGTAGGCGCTAGGGATCCAAACTCAGGTCCTCATTCTTGTGTGGCAAGCATTGACCCGCTGAGCCACCTGCTGAGCCCAGTTTCTATGGTATTTAACATTGTAAGCGGCTGGGCATGGTGGCACACATCTACAATCCCAACACACAGGAAGCTGAGGCAGGAGGATTGAGAGTTTGAGACCACTTTGTGAGATCTTGCTTCAGAATGCAAACAAAACAAATCTCACAATCACAACGCCTAGTAGAAGCTGCCATTGGGAGTGAGTTACCACGCCTTTGGCTGCTTTTACAATTTTTTTTTTCTTTTTTCTATGTTTGTTCCAAATGAATTGGCCATTCCCACACAGGTACTCATTAGTGGATATCACATTCTCGGCTCCTGTTTGAAACCAACAGCTATAGCAAACAACTGGTCTTGATTCTGGGTCTAGTTTTTACAATTTGAGTGTAATAGAGAAAAAAAAATATGTAAAACAAACCTACTTGGGTCCTGAGCCACCACGAAAATCAAATCGGACAGCGTGGGTCAGCAAATTCTGATGTGATGCACAATGGAAGGACGGAAGGAATCGGGAAGGCCTGGGTAAATCCCAGCACCCAAGACCCATCCTTCTCCCCTGGGGAACCCAGTGTTTGCAGACAGGCGCTTGCCTTCTGCATGCTGAGTTTCGGGTTCTGGGTCCCTCCATTCCTGTGGCCGCAGCCCACCTCCTGCAGACAACGTAACTTCTTTGTCTCCTACGACATGTCCCATAGCTGTCAGCCATCACCCGACTGAGGACATCCATGTTCTGATCTGGCTTTATGTCGGTATTGGGAAATTGAATTCAGGTGGTTAGGCTTTGCTATTCTGCTGAGCCATCTCTACAGTCCCTGACTACTGTATTGTGCAGTGTTAGGGATAAAACTCAGGGCCAGGCATGCCAGGCAGGTGCTCTACCACTGAATCACATTCCTAGACTTGCACTGCGGGATTCTAGGCAGGAGCTCTACCACTGAGCCACACCCCCAGCCCCTCACTGGGGGATTCTAGGCAGGAACTCTACCACTGAGCCACACCCCCAGCCCCTCACTGGGGGATTCTAGGCAGGAACTCTACTACTAAGCCACACCCCCAGCCCCCCACTGGGGGATTCTAGGCAGGAGCTCTACCACTGAGCCACACCCCAGCCCCTCACTGGGGGATTCTAGGCAGGAACTCTACTACTAAGCCACACCCCCAGCCCCCCACTGGGGGATTCTAGGCAGGAGCTCTACCAATGAGCCACACCCCCAGCCCCTCACTGGGGGATTCTAGGCAGGAACTCTACCACTGAGGCACACCCCCAGCCCCTCACTGGGGGATTCTAGGCAGGAACTCTACTACTAAGCCACACCCCCAGCCCTCCACTGGGGGATTCTAGGCAGGAGCTCTACCACTGAGCCACACCCCAGCCCCTCACTGGGGGATTCTAGGCAGGAACTCTACCACTGAGCCACACCCCCAGCCCCTCACTGGGGGATTCTAGGCAGGAACTCTACTACTAAGCCACACCCCCAGCCCCCCACTGGGGGATTCTAGGCAGGAGCTCTACCACTGAGCCACACCCCCAGCCCCTCACTGGGGGATTCTAGGCAGGAGCTCTACCACTGAGCCACACCCCCAGCCCCTCACTGGGGGATTCTAGGCAGGCACTCTATTGCTGAGTCATTTCCTCTGTCCTTCCTGTATCCATGAAATCAAGTTTATATGAATTACAACACCTCACATGAAGTGAGATTCAGTATTCAGCTAATTCAAAGCATGACTTTTGGAAACTTCTGTAATGCCCCCCCCCCCCAACTCAGCTTTTTCACTCTGTGGCATCCAGCCTTTTCCATATGCAGAGTAGCAGGAGAGCCACAGGAGAAAATGCAGAACTAACTGTTCTCAGTCACAAAAGTCTGGTCTCTGGCCAGTTGCCCTTTAGCAGGACAGGGTGTGAATCATGGTAGAGGAATATCACCTGGTAGGTGACACGAACAATCCACAGTGACACAAAACAAGGATGCATCTTGGTAACATCACAACAGGCGGGGAGGAAGCCTCCAGCTATTATGCACAGCTCAGTACTTCTTCTTCTTCTCCCCCCCGCCCCAGAGGTAAGTTTTCACTGTAGCCCAGGTTGACCTGGAATTCACTATAGAGTCTCAGGGTGGCCTTGAACTCATGACAGTCCTCCTACCTCTGCCTCCTGAGTGCTGAGATCAAAGGTGTGCGCCACCACGCCCAGCTTCATTACTTCTTGTTTAGAGCTAAAAGCAGCTACCATTAATTCCTCTATGTGTGGCCAGAGAACAACCTTGGGTGTCGTGCTCTGGAACACCTTCCACCTCCTTTGAGACCTTTCATTGGTCCATGGAGCTAATTCATCTCATCTCGACTAGTTAGCCAGGGAGCCTGGGTCTCCTGGCTCCTCCTCCTCCCCAGAGGTGGGATTACAGGTGTGCTCTGAATTTATTTTGAGAGAGAGAAAGAGGGAGAGAGGGAGACAGAGAGAGAGAATGGGCGCGTCAGGGCCTCCAGCCACTGCAAACGAACTCCAGACACATGTGCCCTCTTATGCATCTGGCTTACATGGGTCTTGGAGAATCGAATCCAGATCCTTTGGCTTTACAGGCAAATGCCTTAACTGCTAAGCCATCTCTCCAGCTCCTGACACCCAGTATTTTACCTGAGTGTTGGGGACTGAACTCAGGCCCTCATGCTTGCAAGGCCAACACTTGAGCGACTGAGCTGTTTTTCTAGACTCAGCTACAACTTGACGACACACCTGAATCTGGGAGTGGTGACACGTACTTGTAATCCTAGCACTGGGGAGACCATGGCGGCAGGAGGATGTTGAGTTTGAAGGTGGGGTACAATGACTGTTCTCCTGCCCACCCAAATATGAGCTTGTGGGGCTGAAGACTGGCCAAAGAGTCACTAGTGGTGACTTTACCCCGGAACTCAAGCTGATAACGACCTAGACAGGTGTGAAACATAAAGGTTAAGGTCATAAGGGGAAGGAGGTCCAAGCAAGAGAATTAGATAAGAATATTAAGATGTGCCGGGCGTGGTGGCACACGTCTTTAATCCCACCACTTGGGAGGCAGAGGTAGGAGGATCGCCAAGAGTTCGAGTCCACCCTGAGACTCCATAGTAAATTCCAGGTTGGCCTGGGACAGAGTGAGACCCTACCTCAAAAACCAAAAAAAACAAACAAACAAACAAAACCAAAACAAGAGTACTAAGATGCACAGGAGGGCCAGCTCAGAACCCCCTCCCCATGGCATTAGTGAGGAATTTAGGGGTGCATTATGGCTTCATAGATATATCTTTATTCTTCAATGGAACCACAGACCAGCCTTCATCTGACTCTCAGATGGAGCCATGGAGGGCAGATCCACTTTCTGGAAAGAGTATTGAGGCCTCAGTCCTGGTCCCAGCCCTGTGGTCCTAGCCACATATAGAGCTTCTAAACTCCCAGAACAGTACCAGGAAGAAAGCATCCAAGTTCCTCTCCCATCTTTTCTGTAGTACTGGTGATGGAAGCCAGGCCCTCTGCACACTATGTGAGAGCTCTACCACTGAGCCACACCCCCAGCCCCTCACTGGGGGATTCTAGGCAGGTGCTCTACCACTGAGCCACATCCCCAGCCCCTCACTGGGGGATTCTAGGCAGGAGCTCTACCACTGAGCCACATCCCCAGCTCCTCACTGGGGGATTCTAGGCAGGAGCTCTACCACTGAACCACACGCCCAGCCCCTCACTGGGGGATTCTAGGCAGGAGCTCTACCACTGAGCCACACCCCCAGCCCCTCACTGGGGGATTCTAGGCAGGAGTTCTACCACTGAGGCACATCCCCAGCCCCTCACTGGGGGATTCTAAGCCACTGAACCACACCTCCAGCCCCTCACTGGGGGATTCTAGGCAGGAGCTCTACCACTGAGCCACACCCCCAGCCCCTCACTGGGGGATTCTAGGGAGGTGCTCTACCACTGAGCCATGCCCCCAGCCTGCCTGTTCCTTCCTTTCCTTTGATCCCTGATTGTGGACAAAGGTGGTGACATTACCCCGGCTTCTCTTGATGTGACTGGAAGTGCATTAATTTCCCATGCTCCTCCCATCACAGCCTGGGATAACACCAACAGGCTTCTCAGGAACACAGGAAGCCAAACCCTTGCCCCTTGAGCAATCTGTGGCCCCGTGGCTGTCACATCCCAGACACTATTAACTCAGAATGACATTCCCTAGAGAGCTCAGCTGGGGTGTTGTCTGGGCTGTTGTCCTGTTGCTTGGCAACTCTGGTGCCCCAGTTCCTGGGTCACAGCTACTTCAACTTCCCATCTATGGCCAACCTTTGTAGCAGTCTGATTCTGGTGGCCCCTGTAGCTGACTGGCTCCGTGCCTCAAATCTCCTAAGATATTGGCCAGCTGGAGAGATGGCTCACTGGTTAAAGGTGCTTGCTTGACACAGGCTCCTCTGGAAAAGCTTCCGCCTGTGGACACCCCAGCCTGTCAGAATTACTTCTCTGCAAATTGCTACACCTTTACTGTCCCACCATGTGCTTCTCCAAGATGTATCCCTTGCCCTTGGCCTCTTCCTCTCTCAAAGTCTCAAGTTTCACGGGGCGTGATGGTGCATGCCTTTAATCCCAGCACTCAGGAGGCAGAGGTAGGAGGATTGCCATGAGTTCGAGGCCATGCTGAGACTACATAGTGAATTCCAGATTAGCCTGAGCTGCAGTGAAAGCCTACCTCAAAAAAAAAAAAAAAAAAAAAAAAAAAAAAAAAAAAAAAGGTCTCAAGTTTCCTCCATTTTAGAAAAAGTTTCCTGAGCTGGGTGTGGTGGCGCATGCCTTTAATCCCAGCACTTGGGGGCAGAGATAGGAGCATAGGGGGATCACTGTGGGTTTGAGGCCACCCTGAGACTAGTGAATTCCAATTTCAGGTCAGCCTTAGCTACAGTGAGACCCTGCCTCAGAAAACCAAAAAAAAAAAAAAAAAAAAAGAAAAAAGAAAAAAATTTCCCCCTCACTCAACTTTCTCCTCAGTTCATGCCATCTGGTTGGCTGTTAACTTCTCTAGCCAGCTCCACTCACTGGTGACATGACCTCTATTAGCCGTATTTGATGGCCGTCTCATCCTGCCCCTGACCTTCAGGGGGACCCTGCCAGGCAGGGTGTTTTCTGAAAACTGGATTTTCCCCCATTGTCTCCATTTCTCAAGGTTGGCACTCTTCCTGTGTTCAGGACTTCTCTTCTTCTTCTTCTTTTTTTTTTTTTTTGATGTAGGTTCTCACTCTAGTCTCAGAATGGTCTCAAACTCACAGTGATCTTCCTACCTCTGCCTCCCCAGTGCTGGGATTAAAGGCATGTGCTACCATGGCTGGCTACCTATCTACCTATCTTGTTTTGTGAGTAAATGTATGCATGTATGTGGAGGCCAGCAGTTGATGTTGGTTGCTTTCCTCAATTGATCTCAACATTTTTTTTTCATTTTTTAAAATTTTGAGAGAGAAAGAGGCAGAGAGAGAGAGAGAGAATGGGCATGCCAGGGTCTCCAGCCACTGCAAATGAACTCCAGATGCATGCACCCCTTGTGCATCTGGCTTAGTGGATCCTGGGGAATTGAACCAGAGTCCTTTGGCTTTGCAGACAAATGCCTTAATGGCTAAGCCATCTCTCCAGCCCTCAACTTTTTGTTTTTGTTGTTGTTGTTTTCGAGGTAGGGTCTTGCTCTAGCCCAGGCTGACCTGGAATTCATTATGTAGTCTCAGGGTGGCCTCAAACTCATGGCAATCCTCCTACCTCTGCCTCCCGAGTGCTGGGATGAAAAAGTGCATCACCACGCCTGGCTTGATCTCCACTTGTGTGTGTGTTGTATGCATGTGTATATGGCATTCTGCACTCACGACAGGGGAATGTCAGATATCTTACTCCATCACTCTTCTGCCCATTCTTTATTTTAAAATATCTTACTTGTTTATTTGCAAGGGGGGGGGGAGAGAAAGAGAATGGGTGCGCCATTGCAAATAAACCACTTTGTGCATCTGGCTTTATGTGGGTACTGGGGAATCGAACCTGGGTTGTTAAGCATTGCAGGTAAGTGACTTAATTGCTGAGCCATCTCTTCAGCCCTTCCACCCATTCATTGAGTCTGCAGTTATTTTTTAATTTGTTTGTTTGTTTTGGTTTGGTTTTTTTGAGGTAGGGTCTCCATCTAGCTCAGGCTGACCTGGAATTCACTATGTAGTCTTAGGGTGGCCTTGAACTCACAGCGATCCTCCTACTTCTGCCTCCTAAGTGCTGGGATTAAAGGCATGCGCCACCAAGCCTGGCTGCTGCTTTTTTTTTTTTTTTTTTTTTTTTTTTTGAGCCCAGGTGATTCTCTGGTCTCTGTGACTCACGTGACTGGGGTTACAGATATGCTCTGCTTTCAACTCAAAGAGGCTAAGTAACCCGACAGGTCACTGAGAATGCATGGGTCTCTCTAGGGCTTAGGGGATGACATGCAATCTCACACCAGTGGTTCATCGTCATAGTCTATCACTGTTCCCTTAGGGCCTGGCTAGGGCCAAACCACCCAGGCAGAACCAAGGCCTGGAGCTGCCCAAGGTGGCCTGAGGAGGTGAGTCACTTCTGAGGACATTCCTATATTCAGCTGCTGTAACCGCCTGAGTAGATGGTCTGGCCAACACTGGAAACTCGATCTGTTTACTGTAGGCTTCTTAGCCCAGCAGAGGTGGGGCCTCACAGGGCTTTTCCTTGTGGTATCCTGGGTCGCTGGTGCTCAAGCCTGGGTCACACTTAAACACACCTGCAATTAGAAGTTGAAGGAGGAGGGCAAGGGGAGGCGGGCTTTCCAGTGAAGCCTTCTCTGATGGTTATGAACTAGGTAAGATTAGCAAAAGGGAGACAATTACAAATGCTTATTTAATTTGTGGCACAGTTTATCATGGGGGGGGCTCTCATCAAATCTGCAGAGGGCTGGGTGTGGTGGGGTAAACATATAATCCTAGCACTTGGGAGGTTGGGGCAGGAGGATTGTGAGTTCAAGGCCTGCTTGGAATACACAGAGACCTTGTCTCAAAAAAACAAACAAGCCGGGCGTGGTAGAGCACGCCTTTAATCCCAGCATTCGGGAGGCAGAGGTAGGAGGATCGCTATGAGTTTGAGGCCACCCTGAGAATTCCAGGTCAGCCTGGGCTAGAGTGAGACCCTACCTCAAAAAACCAAAACCAACCAACCAACCAAACAAGGGGCTGGAGAGATTGCTCAGTGGTTAAGGTGCTAGCCTGCAATGCCTAATAACCTGGGTTTGATTCTCCAGTATCCATGTAAAGCCAGATGTACAAAGTGGTGCATTCATCTGGAGTTCATTTGCAGTGGCAGAAGGCCCTGGTGTGCCCATTTTTCTCTCTCTCAAATAAATAAATAAATAATATTTTAAAAAATGATACCTGGGGACTGGAGAGATGGCTTAGCAGTTCAGACACTTGCCTGTGAAGCCTAAGGACCCATGTTCGACTCTCCAGATCCCACATAAGCCAGAAATGTAAACGTGAGGTAAGTGCAAGGTTGCACATGCCCACTAGGTGGTGCGAGTGTCTGGAGTTCGATTTCAGTGGCTGAGGTCCTGGTGCACCAATTCTCTCTCTCTCTAAAATAAAAGAAAAATGACACCTGGGAAGCTGGGCATGGTGGTGCATGTCTTTAATCCCAGCACTCATAAGGCAGAGTTAGTAGGATTGCTGAGTTTGAGCCTGAGACTACATAGTGAATTCCAGGTCAGCCTGAGCTGCTGTGAGACCCTGGCCAGTCTTAAATGTGCCCTGCAAGGGCCCATAGATTCCCACTTAAACAACATGCATGGGGGCTGGAGAGCTGGCTCAGCTGCTAAAGTGCTCGCCGAGGACCTGAGCTTGGATCTCCAGCACCCATGTAAACAGGTGGTGCCTGTGATCCCAGGGCCAGGGAGAAGACAGAAGGATCCCAAGGGCTCACTAGTTAATGTAGCTAAATTGGTGACCTCTAGGTTTAATGAAATACCCTGACTCAAAGACTAAGGTAGAGAGCAACTGAGGAAGATATACGATGTAGACCTCTAGCATGCCCACACATGTGTGCCCACACACATATGAACACACATACACACATACAAAGGAAAAAAACCTAACATGTATGCATGGTCTAGTTGGGAAGGTGATGTGGGAGGAAGCTGAGCAGATGCTGTGGTCCTAAGTTTTTTTTCTTTTAATTTAAATTTTTTTTAATTTTTATTTATTTATTTGAGAGAGGGAGGGAGAGAGGGGGGAAGAGAGAGAGAGAGACAGAGACAGAGAGAGAAAGAGAGTTCCAGGGCCTCCAGCCACTGCAAACTAACTCCAGACACATATGCCACCTTGTGCATCTGGCTTATGTGGGTCCTGGGGAATGGAACCTGGGTCCTTTGGCTTTGCAGGCAAACACTTTAATCACTAAGCCATCTCTCCAGCCCCTTAATTTTTATTTATTTATTTGAGAGAGTGAAAGGAAAAAAGAGAGAGAATGGCACCCCAGGGCCTCTAGTTACTGCAAATAAACTCCACACATATGCATCACCTTGTGTGTCTGGCTTTATGTGGGTACTGGAGAATTGAACTTGGGTCCTTACGTTTTGCTGGCAAGCACCTTAACTGCTGAGACATCTCTACAACCCCTACGTTCTTTCTCTTGGATTCCCTCTGGGTCAGAATTGCAAAGACATAGCGAGCGATCCTTGGAGGCGGCCACCTGGCTCAGGCTCCAAGATGGGCCTCAAGGGAGCCCAGGAGCAAAGCATGTGAGGAAAGAGGTGGTAGCCAGGAGATGTGACAATGGATGAGTAGAAGGACCCTAAGATGTCACCTTGTGTTGCAGTATATTGCACCAGTCCTGAGAGGATGTCCTTTACTGTGGATGGAATAATTAGTTTCTATTTTTCCTCCTATGAACCTCAGACTGGCCTCAACCTCAAGATCCTCCTACTTGTATGCTGGCACCACAGGTATACAGGTATATGGGTATAGGCAACAATGCCTCAATTTTATTTTATTTTATTTTATTTATTTTTTATTTATTTATTTATTTATTTATTTTGGTTTTTCGAGGTAGGGTTTCACTCTGGCCCAGGTTGACCTGGAATTAACTATGTAGTCTCAGGGTGGCCTTGAACTCACAGCGATCCTCCTACCTCTGCCTCCCAAGTGTTGGGATTAAAGGCATGTGCCACCATGCCTGGCTTTATTTTATTTTTATTTTTTCATTTTTCAAGGTAAGGTCTTGCTCTTGCCCAGGCTAAGCTGGAATTCACTCTGTAGTCTCAGGGTAGCCTTAAACTCATGGTGATCCGCCTACCTCTGCCTCTCAAGTGCTGGGATTAAAGGTGTGTGCCACCACATCTGGCCTTGTTTTGTTATTTTGAGGTAGGGTCTTGCTAAATAGCCTAGGCTGGCCTCAAATCTGTAATTCTAAAATTACAGATTAAGAGCCACTATGTCCAGCTTCTATTGTGTGTGTGTGTGTGTGTGTGTGTGTGTGTGTGTGCGTGTGTGTACAGGCCAGATGATAGCCTTGGGTGTTGTTCCTCAGGTGATGTCCACCATTTTTATTTATTTATAAAAATATAAAGAGAGAGAAAGAGGCAAATATATGTGTGTGTGTGTGTGTGTGTGTGTGTATAGAGAGAGAGAGGGAGAGAATAGAGGTGCCAGGTCCTCTAGCCACTGCAAACGAACTCCAGATGCACGCATCAACTCATGCATCCAGCATTACTTGGGTAGGGGAATCGAACCTGGGTCCTTTGGCTTTGCAGACAAGTGCCTTAACCACTAAATCATCTCTCTAGACCATGTCCACTGTTTTTTAAAATATTTTATTTTATTTTAATTTGAGAGAGAAAGGGAGAGAGAGAAAGGGTGCACCAGGGCTTCCAGCCACTGCAAACGAACACCAGTTGCATGTGCTACCTTGTGCATCAGGCTTATGTCAGTTATGGGGAATCAAACTGAGATCCTTGGGCTTTGTAGCAAGCGCCTTAACCGCTGAGCCATCTCTCCAGCTCTCCACTGTTTTTGGAGATAAGGTTTCTCATTGGCCTGGAGCTCACTAATTAGTCTAGATTGGTTGGCCAATGAGCCCGAGGGATCCTCCTGTCTCCACCTCTCTGGCATGGGGTTCACATGGACATATAACCATGCAGAGATTTTTTTTTTGTTAAAGATGGCTTCTGGGGATTAAAGATTGAATTCAGGTTCTCTCATTCTCGAGGCAAGAACTTTAAAGATTGAAGTATTTCCCCAGCCTCTGTTTTTTTTTTTTTTTTTAAATTAATCAGGGCTGGAGAGATTGCTTAGTGGTTAAACGCTTGCCTATGAAGCCTAAGGACCCCGGTTCGAGGCTCGATTCTTCAGGACCCACGTAAGCCAGATGCACAAGGGGGTGGATGCATCTGGAGTTCGTTTGCAGTAGCTGGAGGCCCTGGCGCACTCTCTCTCTCTCTCTCTACCTGCCTATTTCTGTATCTCTCTCTCTCAAATAAATAAATAAAATATTTTAAAAAATCAATCAATTAATTTATTTGCAGGCAGAGAGGGGGAGGGAGGGGAGGGAGAGAGAGAAAAGAGAGAGAGAGAGAGAATGGGGGCACCAGGGCCTTTTGCCACTGCAAATGGACTCCAGGTGCGTGTGCTACTCTCTGTTTCTGGCCTTACAGGTGTACTAGCGAACTGAACCCAGGCCAGCAGACTTTGCAAGCAAGCGCCTTTAACCGTTGCACCATCTCTCCAGCCTCCCTTTATATAAGTGAGGCATCTATTTCTCTATTCTCTCTCTCCCCCTACCTACTGAATGTGTGTGAAGGCCAGACATCGACACTGGGTGTCTTTCACAATTGCTCTCTACCTTATTTCTTTGAGATAGGGGTCTGTTGCTGAACCTAGCGCTCACCAATTTGGCTGGACTAGTTAGCTAGTGAGCCCCCAGGATTCCTTGTCTCTGTCTCCCCAACACGAAGGTTACAGGCATGTGTCACCATGCCTGGCAGTTTACATGGGGCTCAGGAATCAAACTCATGACCTCATGTTTATACAGTGTGGGGGTTTGATTCAGGTGTCCGTCATAAACTTTGATGTTCTGAATGCTAGGTTCCCAGCTGATAGAGATTTGGGTTTAACGCCTCCTGGAGGCAGTGTATTGTCGGGGGCGGGCTTATGGGTGTTATAGCCAGCTTCCACTTGCTGGTGTTTGGTACACTCTCCTGTTGCTATTGTCCACCTGATGTTGGCCAGGGGGTGATGTCCACTCTCTGCTCATGCCGTTGTTTTCCCCTGCCATCATGGAGCTTCCCCTCAAGCCGCTCTTGGTCGGGTGATTTCTACCAGCAATGCAAATCTGACTGAAACACAAGGTAAGCACTTTACCCACTGAGCCATTTCCCCTCAGCCCCCATTTTTTTTTAATTGAGTCAAGGTCTTGCTATATAGCCCAGGCTGGCCTCAAACTCACGACCTTCCTGTCTCAACCTCTTAAGTGCTATGTATACAGGCAGGTGATACCATGCTGGACTGAGAAATCTTTTCAAAGAGATAAGATCTGAGCCTGGCTCATTATGTTTTTTTTTTTGTTTTGGTTTGTCGAGGTAGGGTCTCACTCTGGCCCAGGCTGACCTGGAATTAACTATGTAGTCTCAGGGTGGCCTTGAACTCTTGGCGATCCTCCTACCTCTGCCTCCCAGGTGCTGGGATTAAAGGCGTGCGCCACCACGCCCGGCTAAACCTGGATCTTTGTTTCACCTCTTGAGTCCTGGGATTAAAGGCGGGCGCCTTAATGCCCAAACCAAATTTTATTTATTTTTTGATTTATTTGAGAAAGAAGGAGAGAGAGTAAGGGAGAGAGACAGAGAGAGAGAATGGGCTGAGTGGAGATGCTTCAGAACCCTCACAAGCTTACATTCTGCTTCAGCCTGCAAACGCCAAAGGACCATTTAATTGTTTGATTCCCCAGTCCCTGACCTGGATAAGCCAGATGCACAAGGTGGTGAATGCATCTGGACTTTGTCTGCAGTAGCTAGAGGCCCTGGTGTGCCCATTCTCTTTCTAGCTGCCCTTTTCTCTCTCTCTCTTAAATAAATAAAAAATTTAAAAAATTGTTTATGAGAGGTGGGGTAGGGAATGGGTCTCTTGTCACTATAAATGAACTTCTGATGCCTGCACTACTTTGTGCATTTGGCTGGACATGGGTACTGGAGAATTGAACCTGGGCTGCAGGCTTTGCAAGCAAGTGCCTTTAACTGCCGAGCCATCTCCCCAGTCCTATAAAAATTATTTATGGGCTGCGGAGATGTCTCAGTAAAGGGACTTGTATACCAGTCCATGTCCCACTCTCCAGTGAATGTTCTGGTTTTAGGTGGACATGTTCATGTGTTTTGGCAAATGTACGTTTGACTTTGTCATCACACCAAAGATATAAAATGCCTTTGGTGTCTCTTTCCTGCCAGTCAGAGATAATCACTGTTTGCTGTCTAGGTTAATTTGGCCCCCCTCTCTCTTTTCCTTTCTTCATTTATTTCCTTTATTCTTCTTTGTGCTCCAAAGATATGGAGCCATACACTGTACCATGTTGAACCTGTTCTTGTGGTGTGCCTGTGTATTCATGTATGTGTGTGAGCATGTATGTGCACAGGCCCAGAGGCCAGAGGATGACATTAGGGGGTCATTTTCTTGCTTTCTGCTTTATTCTTTCTTTCTTTTTTTTTTAAATTTTATTTATTTATCTGAGAGAGCGAGAGACAGAAAGAAAATGGGCATGCCAGGGCCTCCAGCCACTGCAAACAAACTCTGGACACATGAGCCACCTTTTGCATCTGGCTTACATGGGTCCTGGGGAATCAAACTGAGGTCCTTTGGCTTTGCAGGCCAACGTCTTAACTGCTAAGCCATCTCTCCAGCCCTCTGCTTTTTTCTTTGAGACAAGATCTCTCCCGGTCCTAGAGTTCACCAATGCACCTAGACCAGCTGGCCAGCGAGCCCTAGACATCCTCCTGTCTCTGCCTCCCCAGCGCTGGGATTTATAGGTGTGCCCCACCACACCTTGATGAAATGTAAATGCTACCCTGATGATACGAAGACATGAGACCTTTATGAAGTGCTTGGGTAATGAGGGATCTGCTGGTGGACATCGGCCATTATCCATGAGGTTCCTGACACAAGATGGATGTGTTCAGGCTTACTGCTTTCCACCATACTGTGAGGCAGCACCAACATCCTCACCAGCTCTATGCTCTTGTACCTCCCAGACTTCAGAACTGCAGACCAAATAAAGTTCTACATCTTCTTTCTCTCCCCTTCTTCTTACTCCTTGTCTTCTCCTTCTTCCCTTTTCTTTCTCCCTGCTCCTTCTCTGTTTTTCTTTTTCTAAAATTATTTTTAAAATTTATTTATTTATTTATTTGAGAGAGAGAGAGAGATACAGAAATAGGCAGGTAGAGAGAGAGAGAGAGAGAGAGAGAGAGAGAGAGAATGGATGCATCAGGGCCTCTAGCCACTGCAAACGAACTCCAGATGCATGCGCCCCCTTGTGCATCTGGCTTATGTGGGTCCTGGGGAGTTGAACCTGGGTCCTTTGGCTTTGCAGGCAAGTGCCTTAACCACTAAGCCATCTCTCCAGCCCTTCTAAAAATATTGTATTTGAGAGAGAGAGAAAGAGAATGAGAATGGGCACGCCAGGGCCTCCAGTTGCAGCAAATGAACTCCAGATCCATGCACCACCTTGTGCATCTGTCTTTACATGGGTACTGGGGAATCAAACCTGGGTTTTTAGGCTTTGCAGGCAAGCACCTTAACCACTGAGCAATCTCTCCAACTCTGCTTTTCTTCTTGAGACAGGGTCTCATGTACCTCAGGATGGCTATGTAGCTGAACCTACTCTGCAGCTGAGGGTAATTATGAATTCCTGATCCTCCTGCCTCCATTTCCTAAGTGCAGGGATGACAGGTACATACCATCAACTTCGCTCTCTAACATTATGTTGAATGGAAAGGTCAACCCCAGATCACCCATGGACAGACATGCTTTTCATACATGTAAGCGGGGTAAAACCATTTGCAGAATAAAACAAAGAACAGTACTGGGGATGTAGCCTAATTGCCTGTCATGGGCAAGGTGTTTAAAAATTTAGTTATTTGTTTGAAAGACAGAGAGAGAGAGCGAGAGAGCATGAGAGAGAGCGCAACAGGGCCTCTAGCCACTGTAAACGAACTCCAGATGCATGTGCCCCCTTGTGCATCTGGCTTATGTGAGTACTGAAGAGTCAAATCTGGGTCCTTAGGCTTCACAGGCAAGCGCCTTAACCTCTAAGCCATCTCTCCACCCCTGGGTTCCATCTTCAGCACTGAAAAAAATAACAAAACCCCCAAGGCACAGACAGACAGGGGTCTGGGTGGATGGCAGCTGTCAATACAGCTTCCATATTGGGAGCACTGTAATTTAAACAACAAAGTGAAAGGAGTATTGATAAGCACACCATGATTTTGCACAACCAAGGTCCAGAAGAATGGCTTTGAAATGTGTGGGAGTGCACTGAGGGTCAGCAGTGATCAAGTTGAGGTACACACACGCATATGTACATATATACGTATTTTTAAGGCTGCCCCTGCCCTCGGCTGCATGGAGGAACCGCTCTTGGTCTCGTGGAGGACCATGCTATTCAGTGTCTAACCAGCCTCCTCAGGGTTATTCCCACCCCCTCTTCCCCAGTTCAGAGAATGAAACTCAGGGCCTCATACAAGGTAGGTAAGAGATCTAACATTGACCCACACCTCAGCCCTTCATTAGAGGATTCTAGGCAGGAGCTCTACCACTGAGCCACACCCCAGCTCCTCACAGGGGGAGGAGGGTATTGTACACAGCTGCTCTACCACTGAGCCACACCCTAGCCCCTCACTGGGGGATTCTAGGCAGGAGCTCTACCACTGAGCCACACCCCCAGCCCCTTACTGGGGGATTCTAGGCAGGAGCTCTACCACTGAGCCCCACCCCCAACCCCTCACTGGGGGATTCTAGGCAGGAGCTCTACCACTGAGCCACACCCCCAGCCCCTTACTGGGGGATTCTAGGCAGGTGTTCAACTAGAGCCTTGTCTATAGTCCTTTTTTTACTCCCCATACCCCAGAAATGAAGTTTCTCTGGCTGTTCTTGAACTTGCTATCTTGTCTCAGCCTCCCCAAGTAACTGGGATGACAGGCCTACACCACCAAACTGGGCTGTGGATTTTTAAAAAAGAAATTCTGGGGCTGGAGAGATGGCTTAGCTATTAAGCGCTTGCCTGTGAAGCTTAAGGGCCCTGGTTCCAGGCTTGATTTCCCCAGGACCCACGTTAGCCAGATGCACAAGGTGGCGCATGCATGTGGAATTTTTTTTGCAGTGGCTAGAGGCCCTGGCGCACCCATTCTCTCTCTCTCTGCCTCTTTCTCTCAAATAAATAAATAAATTCTGGTTAAGTGTGCAGGATGTGTGATGTGCCATCGTAACTGTCTGTATGTGCACAACCCTGGCACTCAGGACACCCACACGGTTGAGTAACCCTGTCTGCCATCCGTCTCCAGAACACTTTCATCTTGCACAACAGAAACCTTACACCCCTTAGGCAACAGTTCCCCACTGCCCTCCCCCAGCTCCTGGCAACAATGCGACTACTTTTTCTGCATGATTATTTTTCAGACAGGATCTCATGTAGCCCAGACTGGCCTTGAACTTCTGATGATCCTGCCTCCACCTCCCAAGGGCTGAGATCACAGACACGTGCCACACTGCTTGGTTACTTTGTCTCTATGAATTTGAGTGCTGTGAGGACCTCACAGGAAACAGCGGAAAGTATTTGTTTTTTACTGTGACTAGCTTACATCTGTCAGCACAATGTCCTCATGGCTCTTGCAGCCTGTGGCAGGTGTCAGCATGTCCTTCTTGAAGGCCGAGTATTATTTCCTCATCCATGTGTATTACATGTTTACACATTCACCAGTTGATGGATACTTGAGCTTCATCCATGTTTTGGACCTTGCGCTCACGGCTAAGAGCAGGTGTTGTGGCAGGTATTTCCAGGCCCTGCTTCAATTATCTAAGATGTACACACAGAAATAGAAGAAATGGCCGGCCGTGGTGGTGCACACCTTTAATCCCAGCACTTGGGAGGCAGGGGTAGGAGGCTCGCCACGAGTTCAAGGCCACCCTGAGACTACATAGTGAATTCCAGGTCAGCCTGGGCTAGAGTGAGACCCTACCTCAAAAAACCAAAACAAACACACACACACAAAGTAGAAGAAATGAATGGGTGACAGGGTAATTTGACCTTTGTTGTCTTCTGGATACTTTGGCATGTGTGGTGTGTGAGGATGTATATGTGTACTCATTCGTGTATACACATGTATGTGCAAGAGTGGGTGTGTGCACATGTATGCATGTGTGTGGAGGCTAGGGGACAATGTAAGGTGTTACCCTCAGGAATGCCATCCACCTAAATTCACACAGAGTCACACTCACTGGACCTGGAGCTCATGGACTTTGCTAGACTGGCTAGCGCATGAGTCCTAGGGATCTGTCTGTCTGTCCACCTCCCCAGCAAGGGGATTACAGACTCACACCACCATGCCCAGTATTTTCGGGCAGATGCTCTGCTCACCGAGTTATAACCCCAGCCCCATGTCTTTTGTGACAAAGTTTTGCTATACAGCCCAGGCTGACCTCAAGCTTGTGATGCTCCTGTCTCAGTCTCCTGGATGCTGGAACGATAGTTGTGTCAATCATGCCCAGGAGGTTCCTTTCTCTCCATTTCTTTGCCAACATTTTTTTTTCTTTTAAAAAATATTTTGCAGGGCGTAGTAGCGCACGCCTTTAATCCCAGCATTCGGGAAGCAGAGGTAGGAGGATCACTATGAATTTGAGACCAGCCTGAGACTACATAGTGAATCCCAGCTCAGCCTGGGCTAGAGGGAGACCCTACCTCGAATAACTGAAACAAAAATTTTTGCTTTATTCTTTGAAATTTTCAAATATATATATATATATATATATATATATATATATATATATATATATATAGTGTATTTTGATTGAATTCACCCTCATTTTACTTTCTCTTATCCTTCTCTCACTGAACCCCTTCCTAATAAGTCTCACTGCTACTCACATTAGCCCAGAATGACCTGGAATTCACTCTGAAGCCCAGACTGGCCTCGAACTCATGGTGATCCTCCTACCTCAGCCCCTTGAGTGCTTTGACTAAAGGTGCACCACTGGGCCTGGCTCTGATGCATGTGTGTGTGTGTGTGTGTGTGTGTGTGTGTGTGTGTGAGAGAGAGAGAGAGAGAGAGAGAGAGAGACCGACCGACCCTCTGGGTTTAATTAGCATTGCTTGCATGAACGTGAGTGTGGGGCTATTTACCAAAGCAAAGGCAACTTACCAGTGGCTATACCACTCAAGAAAATGACTCCCCTCTCCCAACCATTAACTGTCAATCGCCCTTCAGGGAGGGGTGGGGCCACATGAGCCCCTCCTCCATCCATGAGGGACTGTTGACAGGCCCCATCTTATGCAGGTCTTATGCAGGCGATCACAGCTGCTGTGAGTTCACAACGGCAAGGGCCACATCATTTCCAGAATGCAGCTTTCCCGAGCCCTCAGCCCCCATCCCAGGGACTCATACATTCTTTCCCTCCCTCTTCTGAGATACCTTGGAGGAGGTGATGAACAGGTCCGTTTTAGGGCTCAGCACCCCCACAGTCCCCTATTCTCAGCACTTTGACCAGCTATGAGTCTCTGCAGTAACCCTTGCCCACCGCAGAAAGAAGCTTCTCTGATGGAGGCCGAGAGCAGCACTCATCTATGTGTGTAAACACAGATATCCACAAGGCAGTTTGACAACCTGTCCATGGAGCAACACAACAGTAGTAGAATCCCCCTCTACGCTATATGACCTGCCCATCCATGGGCTTTTGGCCAGGCATACTTTCCTCCTGTGGAATGGATTTCGAATCTAATCAGAAAGAGGTTGGTTACCATCACAACAGCCATGCCACTATTACACTATCCCTACAGAGGCAGTTAGAGAGAGAATGGGCATGCCAGGGTCTCTTAGCCATTGCAAACAAACTTCAGATGCATGTGCCACTTTGTGCATCTGGCTTTATGTAGGTACTGGGTAATCAAATCTAGGTCCTCTGGCTTTGCTGGCAAGTGCCTTAACCACTAAGCCATCTCTCCCCCCTCTTTAAAAAAATTTTTTTAAATTTATTTTTTAGTTGTGACAGAGAGAGGGAGAAAGAAAGAAAGAATGGGTGTGCCAGGGCCTTTAGCCATTGCAAACGAACTCTAGATGCATCTGGATTACGTGGGACCTGGAGAATTGAACCTGGGTCCTTTAGTTTTGCAGGCAAGCATCTTAACTGTTAAACCATCTCTCAAGCCTTTTTTTTTTGTTGTTTTTTTTTTAAAAATATTTTTGGCCGGGCGTGGTGGTGCATGCCTTTAATCCCAGCACTTGGGAGGCAGAGATAGGAGGATCACCATGAGTTCGAGGCCACCCTGAGAAACTCCAGGTCAGCCTGAACTAGAGTGAGACCCTACCTCAAAAAAAAAAAAAAAAAAAAAAAAATTTAAAAAAGATGTTTTTATTTATTTATTTATTTATTTATTTATTTATTTATTTGAGATAGAGAGAGGGAAAGAGAGAGAGGGAGAGTGAGAATGGGCACGCCAAGGCCTCTAGCCACTGCAAACCAACTCCAGACACATGCGCCCCCTTGTGCATCTGGCTTACGTGGGACCTGGAGAATCAAACCAGGGTCTTAGGCTTCTCAGGCAAATGCCTTAACTGCTAAGCCATCTCTCCAGCCCTCACCCCCTTTTGAGGTAGGGTCTCACTCTAGCCCAGGCTGACCTGGAATTCACTATGTAGTCTCAAGGTGGCCTCAAACTCAGGGTGATCCTCCCACTTCTGCCTACTGAGTACTGGGATTAAAGGTGTGTGCCACCATGCCTACCCTCTCTCTCTCTTTTAAAGATTTATGTTTATTTATTTATTTATTAGACAGAGGGAGATAGACAGAGGGAGTGATAATGGGCGTGCCAGGGCCTCTAGCCACTGCAAACAAACTCCAGATGCATGTGCCACCATGTACATCTGGCTTACGTGGGGCCTGGAGAATTGAACCTGGGTCTTCAGGTTTTGCAGGCATGTGCCTTAACTGCTAAGTCATCTCTCTAGGCCTTGCCCCCTCCTTTTGACACAGGTCTTACATATCCTAGCCTGACCTCATATTTGCTATGTAGATGAAGAGGTCTTTGGTTTCTGATCATCCTGAACTGCTCAAGCACTACGATTACAGGTGTGCACCACCATGCCCCGGTTTATGCAATGGTCGAGATGGAACTCAAGGCTCTGTGCATGCTACGTAAGCACTCTACCCACTGAAGTACAGCCCCAGCCTCCACATGGGTCTTGAATATGTTGATGGCCATTGTAGGACGTGCCCCCACACCAAGCAGCAGCCCAAACAAGGGACACTCCCTGTCAGGGAGGAAAGAGAAGACTGTGGTCCAGTGCTATTTGGTGCAGGGTCCAAGAACGTAACAGCTTTCAAAGACTTGGGCAGTGTCAGAATAAATGGTATCCAGAAAATTAAAAAAAAAAAAAGAAAACAGGGTTGGAGAGATGACTCAGTGGTCAAAGCGCTTGCCTGCAAAGCCTAAGGACCCAGGTTCGATTCATCAGTACCCATGTAAGCCACACATGCATCTGGAGTTCATTTGCAGTGGCTAGAGGCCCTGGCATGCCCATTCTCTCTATCTGCCTCTTTTTCTCTCTCTTAAATAAGTAAATAAAATCTTAAAAAACAAATTTAATTATTTCTATGTTGGGGGTGGGTGGGAGACAGGGTCTTGTCATGTAGCCCAGGCTGGCCTCAAGCTCATGATCTTCCTGTCTCAGCCTCCTGAGGACTGAGTGTCCTCACAATCAGCAGCTGACATGTTACTGAGCAAAGGATCAGAGAGACACCCAGGCCATCAGGCTTTGCAAACAAGAGCCTGTCACCATTAAACCCCCTTGATTGTCAATGCCTAGGAGACCGGTAAAGCACACTTCTGGGTACGTCTGTTGCATTTACATGATAGATGATATTAGAGAGGGAGAGTCGGCTGGTCCAAGAGAGGTACTGAGACACACTGCTTTTAGAATTGGAACTTTTATTAGGAGAATAATTAGCATCATGCCACAGGCAGCATGATGGGGTCCAGGAGCCAGAAAGAGAAGCTTCAATTCCCAAGAGAGGCCACAGTGCACCATGCAGGAGCATGGCAGGGTCACACAGCTAGAGAGTGAAAGGCTTTGGTTTTTCCAAAGAACAAAGGAATATTCTTGCCTCTGTAGAGCTTTTGAAGGAGAGGGTTAGATTCTGTACCTTGAGAAGGCAAGCTTAGTTCACATTATATGCTGAGTCATGCAGGCATTAGGTAAGACAGTCAAGTTTTGTTTTTTTTTTTAAGAGAGAGAGAAAGACAGTATGGGTATACTAAGGCCTTCTGCTGCTGCAAATGATCTCCAGACTCATGCACATTTAAAAATTTTTTTATTTTATTTTAGAGAGAGAGGGAGAGAGAGAGAATTAGCACACTAGGGCCTCAGCCACTGCAATCAGACTCCAGATACTTGTGCCACCTAGTGGGCATGCACAACCTTGCACTTTCCTCCCCTTGTATGTCTAGCTAATGTGGGATCTGGAGAGTAGAACATGGGTCCTGAGGCATCGTAGGCAAGTGCTTTAACTGCTAAGCCATCTCTCCAGCCCCTTCTTCTTCTTTTTTTTTTTTTTTTGTGGTAGCATTTTGCTCTAGCCCAGGCTGACCTGGAATTCACTATGTAGTCTCAGGGTGGCCTTGAACTCACAGTGATCTTCCTACCTCTGCCTCCCAAGTGCTGGGATTAAAGGCGTGTGCCACCACACCCGGCTTAAGACAGTAAAGCTTTAATTCAAGGTTGCCTCAGCCTGGGTGAGAGGACCTTCCCTTTGTTTCTCTCTCTTTTTTCTTTTACAGAGAGAGAGAGAGAGAGAGAGAATGAATATGGGTGTGCTAGGGCCTCTAGCCACTGCAGGCAAACTCCAGATGCATGTGCCACTTTGTGCACCTGGCTTTATGTGGGTACTGGGGAATTGACCCCATGTCGGAAGGCTTTGTAGGCAAGCACATTAACCGTTGAGTCATCTCTCCAGCCCTAGCAGGGTCTTCTTAATGTGAGCTCTTCTGTGTTCTAGTATCTGTGCAGGTATTTTCGAAAGGACTGGACTGTGAGGGTGCTCTGACCTAACGAATGGTTATAAACCCACTGATGGACTTGGGATCTGAATAACTGGGAGGTGGTGGAGTGACGGCAGGTAGAGCCTGGGTACAGGAAGTGGGTCACTTGGAACATGTTCCTGGCAGCTGTATCTTGTCCTGGCCATGTTCCGTCAAGGCTCTGCCTGACTTCCTGTCTGCCATGATGTGAACAGCCTCCGGCACATGCTTCTGCTGCCATCACTCGAGCTGCTCCACTTGTGCCTTCCCCACCATGACGGACTGAAACCTCTGCACTGCGAACAAATCAAATCTTTCTTTCCTGAAGTCCTCTGGGCCAGGCACTCTCACATACCAGGGAAAAAGGTGGGAAAGAGATGTAAAGGGCCGGCCTGAGGATTCTAAGTGACATAGGAATGAGAGAGGAACACGTGGAATCCATCCCAACATTCCCCTCTACATGGATCACCTGGCCTTCCATCCAGGAGTCTCCTTCCAACCCTGTGGTGTCAGTCACCCTCTACCTTCCGGCAGGGACCATACTTCCTACTGGGCATGTTTCTTTTGCATTCCAACTATGCCATGTTCACAGGAGCGACCTGCCACAGGCTTTGCATATGAATCATGCCGGCTGTGCTGGAGGCAGGCAGACTCATCTGGGGCTTCCCCTGTGCCCACCCTGTCCAGCTCCAGTCCATCTCTTGCACCTCCTGTCATCTCCCCACGCTGACCTGATGCTTGCTCTCATGGAACATCCTCCTCCAAGAAGTCTGACCTGCTTGCAGCTCTGAGGTCGTAAATCATTTTGGATGCCTCTTCCAAAGACCCCACACCTCAGTGACCAGCGAACTCCAGTGGATCTGTTCTTTGTGTATAAGATACTCTGCCCCTTGAAGACTGGTGCCAGCCAGTGTAGGCAGGACATTCTTTCAGTGATTCTTTAAAACTTTTATTTTTATTTATTTGAGAGAAAGAGGCAGAGATAGAGATAGAGAGAAAATGGGCATTCAGGGCCTCCAGCCACTGCAAACAAACACCAGATCCATGTACCCTCTTGTGCATCTGACTTACATGGGTTCTGGGGAATCAAACTGAGGTCCTTTTGCTTTGCAGGCAAATGCCTTAAACACTAAGCCATCCCTCCAACTCTGCTTTCAGTGAATCTTCTTTTTTTAAAAAAACTTTTTTTGATTTTTATTTATTTACTTATTTGACAGAGAAAGAGCGAGGGGAGAGAGAGAGAGAGAGAGAGAAAGAGAAAGGATGGGCATGCCAGGGCCTCCAGTTACTGCAAATGAACTCCAGACGTGTGCGCCCCCTTGTGCATCTGGCTAATGTGGGTCCTGGGGACTCGAACCTGGGTCCTTTGGTTTTGCAGGCAAATGCCCTAACCACTAAGCCATCTCTCCAGCCCCCCAGCATTTTTTTTTAATGTGGTTTCTGAGGACGGAACACAGGTTCTCATGCTTGCAGAGCAAGCACTTTACCAAATGAACTCTCTCCAGTCCCTCTTTTTCAAAAAAGTTGTTTACTTATTGAGAGACAGAGAAACAGGCAAACAGAAAGAATGTGAGCATGCCAGGGTCTCCTGCCACTGCAAATTAACTCCAGACACATGTACCACCTTGTGCATCTGTCTTTATGTGAGTATTGGTGAACTGAACTAGGTTGTTGGGCATTGTAAGTGAGTACCTTTAGCCACTGAGCCATCTCTCCATCTACCCCCCCTTTTTTATTTTTCGGCCCCACCCCCTTTTAATTTATTTTTATTTTTTCCCACCTTCTTTTTATTTTTTAAATTTTTATTTATTCATTTTTATTTTGGAGAGAGACACAGAGAGACACAGAAAGATAGGGAGAGGAAGACAGATAGAGATGGGCGTGCCAGCAGCCTCTCAGCCACTGCGAATGAAATTAAGATGCGTGCGCCCCCTTGTGGGCAAGTGCGGCATTGCGCCCTTGCATCACTTTGCATCTGGCTACACATGGGACCTGGAGATTGGAACTGATGTTCTTAGGCTTAGTGGGCAGGTGCCTTAACCACTAAGCCATCTCTCCAGCCCCCCACCTCCTTTTAAAAAGACAGTTCTCAGTATGTAGCTCAGACTGACCCCAAGCATCTTAAGTTACCCAGGTTAGACTTTACCTCACAAGCCTTCTGCCTCAAGCCTCCCAACTGCTGGGATTACAGGTATATGCCCCTATGCCCACCAAGAGATGGGATTTAGAGGGTGGAATTTAGAGGTAATAGCATAGGATGGGGAAGATAGCTCAATGGGTAAAGTGCTTGATTTGCAAGAGAAAGGACCTGAATTCAGTCTCTGGAACCCACATAAAAAAGCCAGGTGTGGGGCTGGAGAGATGGCTCAGTGGTCAAGGCACCTGTTTGCAAAGCCTAATGACCCCGGTTCGATTCCCTAATACCCACGCCACGTAAAGCCAGATGCACAAACTGGCACATGCATCTGGAGTTAGTTTGCAGTGGCTAGAAGCCCTGGAATGTCCATTTTCTTTCTCCCTCTCTGATGGCAAATAAATAAATAAATTAATTAATTAAAAGGCTGGGCATTCCAGACCTCGGGAGGCAGAGGGAGGAGGATCGCCATGAGTTCAAGGTCACTCTGAGACTACACAATGAATTCTAGTTCAGCCTGACCTAGAGTGAGACCCTACCTTGAAAAACCAAAAAAAGAAAAAAAAAAAAAAAAAAAGTGTGGCCACACATATTTGGAGAGGTGGAGACAAGAGGATCCCTGAAGTTTGCTGGATAGCTGCTAGTCTAGTTTAATTGGCAAGCTCCAGGCCAATGAGGGAGAAAATGAGGGCCTGGAGAGTACTTCCTGTTCAAGCATGAGGGCCTGAGCAGGCCTAAGAGACCTGTTGAGTTCAATCTCTTGGACCCACCTAAACATAAACAGCTGGGTGTGGCCATGCATGTCTGTAACACCAGTCCTGTAGGGAAGCAAAGATCTGAGAAACGCCGGAGCATGTGCACACTCTCCACCCTCCCCACCCACAAATACAAACCCAACAAACACACACACACACAAATGGCAAGCACCAAGATCAGTAAGTGTGAATGGAATGCAGTGGTCAGTGTGGTCTTTCTAATCCTCTCTCATGTCTGCCTTATAGGCCAGAGCCTTCCCAGTGTAGGGCTGGGGATAGAAGCTAGGGTCTTCTCCTGCATGCTAAGCAAGTGGGCCATTCACTGAGCCATGCCCCCCCAGCCCCTCACTGGGGGATTCTAGGCAGGTGCTCTACCACTGAGCCACACCCCCAGTCCTTCACTGGGAGATTCTAGGAAGGAGCTCTACAACTGAGCCATGCCCCCAGCCCCTCACTGGGGTATTCTAGGCAGGAGCTCGACCACTGAGCCATGCTCCCAGCCCCTCACTGGGGGATTTTAGTCAGGAGCTCTATCACTGAGCCTCACCCCCATCCTCTCATTGTGGATTTTAGGCAGGAGCTCTACCACTGAGCCATGCCCCATCCTCTCACTGGATGCTAGGATTCTAGACTGAGCCAACCCCAGTCCCTCACTGGGAGATTCTAGGCAGGAGCTCTACCACTGAGCCACACCCCAGCCCCTCACTGGGGAGAGGATGCTAGGCAGCCACACCCCAGCTCTAACCACTGAGCCACACCCCACCCCAGTCCCTCACTGGGAGATTCTAGACAGGAGCTCTACCACTGAGCCACACCCCAGCCCCTCACTGGGGGGTGCTCTACCACTGAGCCACACCCCCAGTCCCTCACTGGGAGATTCTAGGCAGGAGCTCTACCACTGAGCCACACCCCCAGCCCCTCACTGGGGGATTCTAGGCAGCAGGCCACACCCCAGCCCCTAACTCTTCTAGGCAGGAGCTCTACCACTGAGCCACACCCCTCAGCCCCTCACTGGGGGATTCTAGGCAGGAGCTCTACCACTGAGCCATGCCCCCAGCCCCTTACTGGGGGATTCTAGGCAGGAGCTCTACCACTGAACCACACCACCAGCCTCTCACTGGAGGGATTCCAGGTAGTACTCTACTGCTGAGTGACCCCAGCCCCAGTTAAATCCAAGGCTGAAATCTGTCACTAAATACATACAAAGTAGCATGCTCCGGGCAGAGTGGTGAACAGCCTGGTATATATCCCAGTGGTTTCTGCCCAGCTATGTGATTTTTTTCTTTTTCTTTTCTGAAACAGGGTGTCACTCTGCCCCAGGATATCCTCAGACTTGTGGCGATCCTCCTGTCTCTGCCTCACACATGTTAAGACTGAAGGTGCAAGCCACTGTGCCCAGCTCCAGCTGTGTGACCCCGTTCTCCTGGGTTAGAGTCTACCTTCTTCTTCTCTGCCATATGTGGCCAAGTTGGGGAAAACTTTTATCATCATTGGTACCATGATGGGGGGGGGGAAGGTGGGCTGTATCTTTATCTTTCCTCATCGCTATGACAAAATACCTGAGAGAAACACCTTAATGAAGGAAGGATTAGTCTGGGCTCACAGTTTGACAGTCCATCATGGTGGGGTAGGGCATCAGAATTCACAGCAGCAGGAGCACGTGGCTAGAACTCTTCCCATCTTGGTAGACCCGGAAGCAGAGAGAAAGAGAGCTCATGCTGAAAGCAGGCCTGGACAAGAACCTTCACGTCCTGCCTACCAGTGACCCACATCTTCCAGTGAGACTCTGCCTCCAGAAGGTTCCAGAAGAACCTCCCAAATAGGGCCACCTGCTAGAGATCAGGTGTTCAAACACTTGAGCCTGTGGGGGGTCATTTCACATCCAAACTACAATAACCAGAGCAATGTATATCAATGATCCAAAAACGTTTCTTGGGGCGAAAGTTTATAACCCAGAAGGGAAAGCAAGACAATAATAGGTTGTTAGAGGGAAAAGTTGAAAAGCAGTGGGGAAAGGTGAACCTGAGATGGGGGGGGGGTCTGCATGGAAGGTTCTCAGGAATGAGAATTTTCACAGAAATAAAAAGGCCACAAGTCCACATTGTAACCTGGTGGCACAGGCCTGTTATCTCAGCTATTCAGGAGGCTGGGGCTGAGGCTGGAGGATGGCAAGTTGAAGGTTTTCCTGGAAAGCTTAGTAAAACCAGTTTTGAAAATTAAAAATCAGATGGGAAGCTTGGCACAGTGGTAGAGCACCTGCCTAGAATCCCCCAGTAAGGGGCTTGGGGGTGTGGCTCAGTGGTAGAGCTCCTGCCTAGAATCCCCCAGTGAGGGGCTGGGGCGTGGCTCAGTGGTAGAGCTCCTGACTAGAATCCCCCAGTGAGGGGCTGGGGTGTGGCTCAGTGGTAGAGCACCTGCCTAGAATCCCACAGTGAGGGGATGGGGCGTGGCTCAGTGGTAGAGCACCTGCCTAGAATCCCCCAGTGAGGGGCTGGGGGTGTGGCTCAGTGGTAGAGCACCTGCCTAGAATCCCCCAGTGAGGGGCTGGGGTGTGGCTCAGTGGTAGAGCTCCTGCCTAGAATCCCCAGTGAGGGGCTGGGGTGTGGCTCAGTGGTAGAGCTCCTGCCTAGAATCCCCCAGTGAGGGGCTGGGGTGTGGCTCAGTGGTAGAGCTCCTGCCTAGAATCCCCCAGTGAGGGGCTGGGGGCGTGGCTCAGTGGTAGAGCTCCTGCCTAGAATCTCCCAGTGAGGGGCTTGGGGCGTGGCTCAGTGGTAGATCTCCTGCCTAGAATCTCCCAGTGAGGGGCTGGGGGAGCGTAGCTTACCTAATTCCTATTAAAGCATGGCAGTCCTGTGCTTCCTCCTCCAGCAAGTCCCCCACCCCATTCCCAGGCTGTTCCTGCTAGTCTCTTAGCCTCCTTTCTACCCTGCTGGACCATGCTTTCTCCATTCCAACTATCCACCCATAATTGCCCCTTTTGTCAGCTCCAGGCTTTAATGAGGACAGCATAACCTATCTCCTCATTGCTTGGACTCAGCTTTGCTCTGGCAGAGTGAGAATCTCCCAATGCCATTTCCCTCCCCATGCTCCACTCCAGGAAGGGGGAGGGAGGGAGAGAGAGAGAGAAGGAAAGAGGAAGGGAGAGAAAGTCTTTAGGGGGGTAGAGTCAGGGGTATGACAACTTGGGGAGGTTTCAGGGTGATATCACTTGTTCTTGATTGAGGACTGACAGGGCATTTGTGGAAGTGGGGATGTATTTGTTGAAGTGGGGCTAAAGATGCCATAGATTATTCTCCACAAGGCTTAGAATGCCACACCAAGAATTTGGCCCTATAGACTGACTGAAGCTTTTTTTTTTTTTTTAATTATTTATTTTCAGGGAGAGAGAGAGAAATATCTGAGAATGAATGGGCATGTCAGGACCTCTAGCTGCTGCAAACTAACTACAGAGGCACGTGCCACTTTGTACATCTGGCTTTCTGGGGTTCTGGGGAATCAAACCAGGATTGTTACACTTTGCAGGCAAGCACCTTAACTACTGAGCCATCTCTCCAGCCTTGACTGAAACCTTTTAAAGAGGCAATGACATGTTTAGGGGTGCTGTACTGGTTTGGGAGAGGTGGGTGACCTTGTCACAATGAGGAAGACAGGAAGAATTAGAGAGCTCAACAAGTGGCTGGTTGTTATAAATAATTTTATATATCCACACCTCACTATTTCATTAATTTTTTTTTTTTTTTGCTGGGGCATCAAACCTAGAGCCTTGTGCATGCTAGGCACATGCTCTACCACTATGCTAAATTCCCAGTCCTTCCTTTAAACCAGTGCTTTTTGGTTTGTTTCTTTTTCAAGGTAGGGTCTCACTGTTGCCAGGCTGATTGGGAATTCACTCTGTAGCCCCAGGCTGACCTCAGACTTAGGTCAGTTTTTCTACCTCAGCTTCCCAAGTGTTGGGACTAAAGGTGTATGCCACCATGCCCAGTTAAAAAAACTACTTTTTTAGACATATTTTTATTTATTTCTTTGTGAGTAGAGAGAGAAATGACTCCAGGGTCTCTTGCTGCTGAAGAGGAACTCCAGATGCATGTGTCACTTTGTGTCCTTTCTATACGGGTACTGGGGAAATCAAACTTCATTGGCTTAACTGCTGAGTAATCTCCCCAACTCGAGAAATTACTTAAAAAAATTTTTTTAATGTTTTATTTATTTATTTAACTGAGAGAAAGAGGCAGAGAGAGAGAGAGAAAGAGAGAGGGAGAGATTGGACACTGCAAACGAACTCCGGATGCATGCACCCCCTTGTGCATCTGGCTTACGTGGGTCCTGGAGAATTGAACTGGGATCCTTTGGCTTTGCAGGCAAACACCTTAAAGCTAAGCCATCTCTCCAGCCCTTAAATTTATTTTTATTTGTTTACTTATTAGAGAGAGAAAGAGAAAGAAAGAAAGAAAGAGGAAGATACAAAGACAGAGTGGGCACACCAGGACTTCTATCCATTGCAAACGAACTCCAGAGGTGTGTGCCACCATGTGCATTTGGCTTATATGGGTTTTGGGGAATCTAACCTGGGTCCTTAGGCTTTGCAGGCAAGAGCCTTAACCATTAAGCCATCTCTCCAGCTCCCACATACTACTTTTTTTTTTTTTTTTTTTTTTTTTGGTTTTTCGAGGTAGGGTCTCACTCTAGCTCAGGCTGACCTGGAATTCACTATGTAGTCTCAGGGTGGCCTTGAACTCATGGCGATCCTCCTACCTCTGCCTCCCGAGTGCTGGGATTAAAGGCGTGCGCCACCACACCCGGCCCAAATACTACTTCTTAAGGTGTGGTGGTACATGCCTTTAATCCCAGCACTCAGGAGGCAGAGGAAGGAGGATAACAGTGAGTTCGAGGTCACCCTGGGACTACATAGTGAATTCCAGGGCTACAGCGAGGCCCTACCTTGAAAAACCAAAAATAAAAAAATAAAAAATAAAATAACAAACTGCTTTTTAAGACCTTTATTTACTTATTTATTTTTCATGTATTTGTTAGTATGTGTTACGCACAGAGATGCATGCATGCATGTATGTGCAGAGGCCAGAGGACAACTTGGGTGACAACCTCAGGAATAATATGAACCACCTTTGAGACAGGGTTTCTCACTGGTCCTGGAGCTCACTGATTTGACTAGACCAGCTAGCCAGCATGCCTTAGGGATCCTCCTGTCTCCACCTCCCCAGTGCCAGGATTACAGGTGTGTGCTGCCATGTTCAGCATTTATGTGGTTACTTGGGACTTTAGTCAGGCGCTCATGTTGGATAGGCAAGTACTTACTTAATCTTCTCCCAGGCTAAAAAGCCATTTCCAGGGCTGGACAGATTGCTTAGCAGTAAAGGCGCTTGCCTGCAAAGCCTAAGAACCCAGATTCTATTCCCCAGGACCCACATAAGTGAGATGCACAAGGTGGTGCATATGCCTGGAGTTCATTGGCAGTGGCTGGAGGCCCTGGTGTACATATTCTCTCTCTATCTGCTTCTTTCTCTCTTTCTTAAATAAATAAATAAATAAAAAGCCATTTCCACATGTGTTTCATGACCCATCCCCCAGGTGCCGTGTGAACGTCCACTTCACAGAGGGACGGTGACCTGCCCTAAGCCAAGCATGCTGGTCCCAGTGAGAAGCCACGCCTGAGCTCAGAGTACACAGGGCAGCAGGTCCTCAACCATTACTCTGAAGTGCTCAGCAGTTTCTGGAGTCGGACCCTGGAGACAAGGAGATGACCTTTGACCTCTGAGTCATCTTGAGACTAGTCACTTGGGCTTGTCTATAGACCAGAGTAGGGGGACCCACAAGAGGACCAGTTTCCCTGTGGTCAGACAGGCCAATAGGAGGAGTTCATCCCTGGAACTTGGGGAGGGGGCCTGTACTCTAAAAGGGCCAGTCCCTCGATAAAGGCCAAGGGGTCAGAAGGAACTTGTTCTTTCTTTCCCGGTTTCCCTCAAAACACCTTCTAATGACCTCCCAGCTCCAGCTGTTTGAATGGTAGCAGAGGTTCAGGGGAGGGAGGGTGACAGGGGCAAAAGGGAGCCAGTAAGGGCCAGAGGTTGGAAAAGCAAGACCAATCTGTTACTTTCAGCCTGGGACTGTGGAGATGGGATGGGAGACAGAGAGCAAGAACAAGGTTTCAACAGGAAGAGGGAAGGCTTTTGCATCCTCCCCGTGTTTAGAATCTGAGCTCTTAGGTTTTGTTTTCAAATGACCTGTTTAATAATTGACCCAAAGCCATCCAAGGAACAAGGGCTCTACCCAGATATATTCCAAACCTCTTGTCCCCACTGATGACCCAGGAGCAAGAAAGTAAACAAGATGCCAAGGCAGGGTTGGCTCGCTTACATCTTGCAAACAATGAAGGGACACATGGAAGTCAGGCCCCTAAGCAAAATCTAGTAACAGGCAAATAAGCAAGACTTGTTGTGTCCCCTGAGCTGGGCACCTTCGTCTGGGAAAGGATGGGGGTGATGCTGTCATTTGAACTTAATCTTGACCTGTAACGTACTCATCCATTATGCAGCCAGGGAGAACCATCTCCCTCCTAAACCCCCTGAAACCCAGCCAGTCACAATGGTAGGCGAAGGAAGGATTTTAAGTTACAACAGCTTACTCCAACTCTCACTAGACCGGGGCTCAGACTCCTTTAAAAACAATTGAACAAAATGTAAGCCAACCCTAATCCAAGCACTGACCTGGGATTCACAGAGTCAGATCTTTACCTGGCACTGGAAAAAAAAAAAAACCAAGTTCTGTTTTTTACAAAAAAAAAAAAAAATATATATATATTGTATATATATATTTTTTTCCTTTTTCTTCCTTTTACCTTCCAAGGCCTTCTATTTCCCCCTCAGCAGCATCCAAGCTCAGCCTCCAGACACGATCCATAAACAAGCCTGCTCCTCCCCTTCTGCGATTCAGCAACCCCCCCCACACACACTCTCACTTCCCTGGACCCCCAAGGAGAAAAAAAAAATCCCGGCGACCCGGGCCCGCAGCCCCTCCCCCACCGCCCATAGCCCTCACAGGCACCCAGGGATAAACATTCACTAATGATTTTATGATTTTCTGCCACGCTCAGCGCCATCCCTCCCCCTGCCGTGGCGACAAGGGGGGCCGGCCCAACCAAGGGATGTGGGGTGGGGGGAATGGGGCGTGTTAGTTAGTTTTTTTTTTTCTCCACTGCCGGGTTCCCACACCTGTTTTTCATTCATTCATTCGTTCCTGCATTCATTCATTCATTCATTCATTCATTCATTCATTCATTCTCGGATTCGTGATCGAGGCCATGGTGTGTGTATGTGTGTGTCGGGGGGGGGTGTAGATGGCTTAGGATCTCGGGGAGGGGGCCGAGATTGCAAGCGTTGGAGAGACAGTGTGGCTTGGGGGGGGTGCGCATTGGGTTGCTTGGGGTCCGGCTGGAGGAGACCCACTGGGGTGGGGGTGGAGAAGGGGATGGCTTTGTCCAGTGCAGGCTTACGACGGGGTTGTCAGGGACCCAAGTGGTTTTCCATCGCGCTCCCACCCCCACCACCCCCGGGTGCAGCCTCTTTGTCTGTCCCCGGCCAGCACGGCGTGCCCCCCCACCCAACCCCCCAGATCCCCCTAACCCCAGCGCGCTCACCTGGTCTTGGAGGACAGGAAAGCAAGTTTGATGAGGCCGTAGGTGAAGAGTGGGATACTCTCCTTGGCGACGCTGGCAACTTGCAGCCGGTGTTCCAGTATGTGCAGTTCCATCGTCCGCCCCGATCTCTCCGCGGCGGCTCATCGGCCAGGGGGGAAGAGCCACGGCCCCCGCCCCCTGCGCGCGCCCAGCCCGCACCGAGCCGCCGCGGGCAACCGGCCCCGGGGATTGGGGAGGGGGAGGGATCCAGAGCTCGGTGCACGGCTAGACTGGACACGATCCAAAAGAAAGAGGCCTGCCAAGTTGCAAAAAAAAAAAGGGGGGGGAGTAGGCTCGGGAGGACCGGCGGGGCGAGCCAGCGAGCAGCGCCCGGAGGATCAGTGGCGCGCGGCGCCGGGCGCAGCAGCAGCAGCAGCAACAGCAGCAGCAGCAGCAGCTGGTGTTCGCTGTAACAAACAACTTGCCACTCAAACGCCGGCCAGCTCCGCGCATGCGCGGCCGCGCGCGCGCCGCCTTTCGGGAAATGTAGTCCCCTGGCGCGCGCGCTCTCGGCCCTTTCCCGGGTTCCGCGGGCTGCTGATTATCACTGGCTGGCGGAGGTGGGGCGGTGGAGTAGATGGGGGGAAGCTGGGCTGCTGAGCCACCCGTGCACCAGGCATGCAAGAACGCGGGGTCCTCACCTCCCCCCCCACACACTCTGGGGCCGCGAAGGAGACCGAGAGAGGGACACACGGGGAATTGGGGAGCAGCCTGAGCTTGGATGCAATGGTCTGTCTTCACTCAAGCTGGGGGCGGGGGGGCGAGGATGTCAATTGTGCAACCCCCCCCTTCTCTTCCAAACAACTCCAGCGGCGGAGGGAGGCCTGAAGCTGGCAGAGTATAAAGGTTTAGAGGAAATCAGTGATTTCCAGTGCTGAGAAGCCAAACCCAAAGAGGGGCTGTGTGTGTGTGTGTGTGTGTGTGTGTGTGTGTGTGTGTGTGTGTGTGGTGGGAGGGGCAGAGATGAAGGTGATGTCTCCAAAAAAAAAAAAAAAAAAAAAAAAAGACTGCCCCCTTGGGGAGACGCGCAGGCTGGGTGCTGAGGGGTGCAGGGGAGCGCTCGGGATGGGGGAGGGGGCGCGCAGAAGGGAGGGCAGCGGCCTTCCAAGCAGAAGGAACACCGTGTCCAGCGGCAGGGAAGCGTGAAAGCCCCCATGCTACTGTGTTTGGCTTTGATGCAGCGGAAAATGTGAGGGAGGAGGAGAGAGATAAGGCAGGCTCGGCAACCCGGCACTCGGTCGCCTGGGTCGTGTGTTGCCAAAGCTACTGAGGTGGCGGCTTATCCCGCCTGGGGAGAGCCTGGGGGACCCTGAATGGGAACTATTTGCATCGGTGGCCTCTCCATCTCCCAGGGTCTCGCAGGATGGTCAGGGATCCTGTCCTTCAGACATTGCCTACTTGATGGCTGGCTACGTTTTGAAATCTTGTAGGTTAAAGTTACTGACTGGCGGCTTTGCCCTTTGGCAGAGTAATTTTGGGACATGGTGGGTCAGATCTACCTGGTGGGGCAGGCTGGGAACTCTGGGAAAATCCTGGCTCTTAATCTCAAGCATTCTTAGTGTTCTAATAGATAGGAATATATTTGGTTTCTTCGTTCCCTCACAGGGGTGTGAAACCTAAAATCTTAGGTAGGTCTTAGAGCTCCTGCATTAAAAACGTTGTTGTCTATTATCTATTGGTAGTGTCTCATGAAGCCCAGGCTGGCCTTGAACTGCTAATCCTCCTACCCCTGTCTCCCAAGTGTTGGGATTACAGGCCATTGTAATAAAGACTCTATTTAGAGCTGGGAATGTAGCTCAGTGTTGGAGTGCTTGCCTGGCATTTGTAAGGCTCTAGGTTTGATTCCCAGCACTATCTATAAAATAAAATTAGTTAAAACACCAGGCATAGTGGCACACATTTATAATTTTAGCACTGGGGAAGCTGAGGCAGTAAAACTGCTCTGAGTTCTAAACTACATTAGGTTACATAGTGAGAGTCTATCTCAAAAACAAACAAAAAACCCAAACTAAGTAAACAAATAAATAAAAAGAACTTGTTTGTTTTCCTTCTCTAAAATCTCAGTTTCATAAAAGCAGTGAATTTTTTCTCTTCTCTGCTGTATTAGCCTTGGGAGTAGCTACTGGTGTATGAGGAGCACTTATTCAATATTTGGGGAATGCCTTTAGAATCTATAGATTTAGAAGATCCAGGTAGAAAGAAACTGATTCAGAAGGTGGACTTGGTGGCTCACACCCCTAATCCCAGCAACCAGAGGATTTTGTGAGTCTGAGGCCAGCCTGGGCTACAGAGTGAGAGGCCCTGTCTCAAAAACACAACAATGCATCCAGGGTCCAGCCAAGTAGCACAAGCTTGGGAAGTAGTTAAGTAGCTGGGTGTGAGCCAGCTGCGAGCTGGACAGGAAAAGAGAATTGTGCTTGCAGACACAGCATCACAAAACAACCAACAGGTGACAAGCAAAACAAACAGAGCTAAAAATCAGGACTTGGCCAGTTTTTCATCTTCTGCTCCCAAAGGCCCAAGTCAGTGTTATTCAATCTACAGGCCCTGACCTGTGAGCGGATGGCAAAATGAATTGGACAGGGCACAACTAGCATTAAAAAAAAATTAAAATAGGCCAAAGGAAGGATAGGACTCCTTACAGTGCACTCTTCCAGACACAAAATGGCCTGGATATCCATGACCTCTCAGTGCCAGTAATAAGAGGAAAAGATGATGACATCAAAATAAATAGAGACTAACCGGGTGTGGTGGCGCATGCCTTTAATCCCAGCCCTCAGGAGGCAGAGGTAGGAGGATCGCAGTGAGTTCAAGGCCAGCCTGAGACTATATAGTGAATTCCAGGTCCGCCTAGGCCAGAGTGAGACCCTACCTTGAAAAACAAAAAACAAAACAACAACAACAACAACAAAAAAAACAACAAAGCCAGTGTGGTGGCACATGCCTTTAATCCCAGCACTTGGGAGGCAGAGGTAGGAGGATCGCTGAGAGTTCAAGGCACCCTGAGAACTACATAGTGAATTCCAGGTCAGCCTGAGCTAGAGTGAAACCCTACCTTGAAAAACAAAACAAACAAACAAACAAAAAAAAAAAAAAAAAAGTGTATGCAAGCAAGCATGCTCAGCTTTAAAAATAAAATAAAATAAAAATAAAAATAAATAGAAAGACTGATTGAGAGGGGGAGGGGATGTGATGGAGAGTGGAGTTGTGAAGGGGACAGGGGTGAGAGAGGGAATTATCATGGTTTATTGTCTATAATTATGGAAGTTGTCAATAATAAAAATAAATAAATAAATAAATAAATAAATAAATAAATAAAAATAGAATCCAGAAGGGCATTGTATGTGGTAAGAATAGGTTATGATCATCTTTCCTATGACTCTAGAGAGGTTTGTTTTAGTCATGACAGAGCATGTGTGTGCACTCATATCCCATATACTGGATCTTGCTAGAAATAGTATTACTTGGGCTGGAGGGATGGCTTAGCAGTTAAGGTGCTTGCCTGCAAAGCCTAAGGACCCATGTTTGACTTTCCAGATCTCACCTAAGCCAGACCCACAAGGTGATGCAAGCAAGCGTGGTTCCCACACGTGCACAAGGTGGCTCACCGTCTGGAGTCCCATTGCAGTGGCTGGAGGCCCTAGTGCTCCAATTCTCACTCTCTCATAAAAAAATTGCAAAACAAAAAGAGGGAAAGAAATAGTTATTCCTAAACAAAAGATAATTTTTATTTTTATTTTTTATTTTTAAATTTTTATTTTATTTTTATTTATTTATTTTTTTTTGAGGTAGGGTCTCACTCTGGTGACCTGAACTCACTATGTAGTCTCAGGGTGGCCTTGAACTCACAGTGATCCTCCTACCTCTGCTTCCCGAGTGCTAGGATTAAAGGTGTGCGCCACCACGCCTGGCTTTATTTTTTATTTTAATTTTTAATTTTTATTTTTGGGCTGGGGCTGAGGATTGAACATTAGCACTCTACCACTGAGCCATGCCTCCAGCCCCTCACTGGGTTTTGTAGTTGCCTTTTTGTTGCTGGGGTGAAGCACTTGATTAAAAGCAGCTGAAGGCAGGAGAGTTTTTTGTTTTTTTTTAATTTATTTTGGCTTACAGTCTTGAGGGAAAGCTTCATGATGGCAGGGAACAGCATGGTTCAGCAGAGGTGGACATCACCCCTGTTACAGCAGGTGGACAACAGTGGCAGGACAATAAGCTGAACTTGGGGAGCTGGCTGTAATACCCCTAGCCCTCTCCCAACAACACACCTCCTCCAGCAAGGCTCCCCTCCCAAATTGCCATCAACTGGGTACCAAGCATTCAAAACACATGAGTTTATGGGGTCACCCGATTCAAACTAACGTGCTGGGGAATACTAGGCAGGTGCTCTAATACTGAGCCATGTCCTCAGCCTTTCGCTGGATACAGGTACTGGGAGGTGGAGCTTGGTTGGAAGAAGTAGATCCTTGGGTGTGTGTGTGGGGAGAGAGAGAGAGAGAGAGAGAGAGAGAGAGAGAGAGAGAATGGGCATGCCAGGGCCTCTAGCCACTGCAAATGAACTCCAGATACATGTGCCACTTGCCACTTTGTACATCTGGCTTTACATGGGTACTGGGGAATCAAACCTGGGTCCTTAGACTTTGTATTCAAACACCTTAACTGCTGAGCCATCTCTCCAGCCCTAAAAGCTACATCTTGTCCTCAACCCTGCCTGTCTCTGTCTCCTTCCCAGAAGCTATGAGGTGAGCATCTTTGGGCTACCACATGCTCCCTGTATGATTTTCTGCCCTGTCACTGGTTCAAAGCAATGGGCTGACACCTCTGAAGCAGTGAGTCAATATAGAGCTTTCCTTCTTGAAGTTTTTTCCCTTGTGTATTTCTGTCACAGTGACAGGAAGCTGACTAATACAGAGCCTCAGGCTCAACATAAGTTTTTTTTTTTAAGATTTTTATTTTTATTTATTTATTATTAGAGAGAGAGAGAAAGGGAGAGAGAGGAGGAATAATGGGTGTGCCAGAGCCTCTAGCCACTGCAAATGAATTCCAGATGTATGCGCCACCATGTGCATATGGTTTACATGAGACCTGGAGAATCAAACCTGGGTCCTTAGGCTTTGCAGGCATGCACCTTAACCACTAAGCCATTTCTCCAGCCCTCAACATGAGTTTTGCATTTTCATACCATAGCAGTTACCTTCTTGTTGGAGGGACAATACCTCAACTAGAAGCAGCTTATGGAAGGAAAAGAATATTTTGGCTTACAGGTTTAAAAAAAATTTAAAAAATTTTTTTATTTGGGCTGTAGAGATGATTTAGTGGTTAAGGTGCTTGCCTGCAAAGTCTAAGGACTCATGTTTGACTCTCCAGATCCCATGTAAGCCAGATGCACAAAGGTGAAACAAGTGCAAGGTTGCACATGCCCACTAGGTGGCACAAGCATCTGGAGTTTTATTGCAGTGGCTGAGGCATTGGCATGCCCATTCTCTCTCTTTCTCTCTCTCTCTCTCTCTCTCTCTCTCTCTCTTGTTCTGTCTAAAAATTAAAAAAAGGGCCGGGCGTGGTGGCGCACGCCTTTAATCCCAGCGCTCGGGAGGCAGAGGTAGGAGGATCGCTGTGATTTCGAGGCCACCCTGAGACTACGTAGTTAATTCCAGGTCAGCCTGGACCAGAGTAAAACTCTACCTCGAAAAACTAAAAAATAAGAAAATAAAAATAAATAAATAAAATAAAAATATTTATTTGGGAGAGAGAGAGAGAATGGGTGTGCCAGGGCCTCTAGCCATTGCAAATGAATTCCATATGCATGCACCACCTTATGCATCTGGCCTATGTGGGTACTGGGGAATCAAACCTGGGTCCTTAGGCTTTGCAGGCAAGTGCCTTAACTGCTAAGCCATCTCTCCAGTTCATGGCTTCTAGTGTTGAGGGGAAGTTTCACCATGGTGGGGAAAAGCATGGCATGAGCAGATAACTGGGGCATCCCATCACATCAGGTGGGAGGAAGCAGCAAGAGTGAGCGAGCTCTGAACACTCAGAACAGCTGGCCTGATAAATCGCAAGGTCCTCCCTCAGTCACAGCCTCCTCCAGCAAGGCTCCACCTCCCAAAGGCTCCACCAGCGGGAGATCAAGTATGTCTGGGGACATTTCACATTCCAGCTATCACAACTTCCCCTAAATGATGTGTGTTTAAGGTTTGAGGAATGTCTCAAGATGGTATGAGCTGGTGGTACAGACTTGTCACCTCAGCTATTTGAAAGGCAGAGGGAGGAAGATTGTATGTCCAAGGCCACCCTAGGCAATTTGGTGAAACTGTGTCAAAATAAAAAAAGGAAGGGCGGGGGCTGCCAGGTGTGGTGGCGCACATCTTTAGTCCCAGCATTTGGGAGGCAGAGGTGGGAGGATTGCCATGAGTTCGAGGCTACCCGGAAACTACATAGTGAATTTCAGGTCAGCCTGGGCTAGAGCGAAACCTTACCTTGAAAAAACAAAACAAAACAAACAAACAAAAAAAGTAAGGGCTGCGGAGATGGCTCAGTGGATAAAGTGCTTGCTGCGTAAGCACGGCGGACCTGAGTTCAAATCCCCAGCACCCACGCGATAATGGACCCATGCCAGGTGTGTTTACCTGAGCCATCATCCAAGGACTGTGAGGCAGAGTTAGGAGGGTTTCTGGTGCTTGCTGGCTGGCTTGTCTAATCTGAATTGGTGAGTTCCGGATTCAGAAAGAGAAGCTGTCTCCAAAAAATGAGGGGGAGAGTGATTGAGGAAGCTATCCACTGTCAATCTCTGCCCTCCCCCACATGCATATGAATATGCACGCGCACGTGCACACACACAAAGTGAAAAGAGGACTAGGCTTGTAGTTGACTAGGAGATTGCTTACCTACTTAGAGGGGCAAGGCACCTTAGGTGCTGGGATTAAAAATGTGTACCACCATACCCAGCTTTTTTTTTTTTTTTTTTTTTTTGAGATCCACTGTCCTTATAGCGTTCAGGTTGACCTTGAACTTGAACTTGACATAATTCTGCTAAAGCCTCCCAAGGACCTGGATTCCAGATGTGCACCAACACACCTGGCTCTTGGCATCAAGTTGGACATTGCAAAGATGACTTTCTCTCTTGGCAGGAATCTTGTCTCTTCAGATTCCTTTGTGATGATAATGGAAAGACAAAACAAAACAAAACAAAACAAAACAATTGTGGAGCCAGAGAAATGGCTTAGTGGTTAAGGTGCTTGCATGCAAAGCCTAAGGATCCAGGTTCGATTCCCCAGGACCCACGTAAGCCAGCCAGAATCACATGGTGGCACATGCATCTGGGATTCATTTTCAGTGGCTGGAGACCTTGGTACACACACGCTCTCTCTCTGTGTATCTGCTGCTTTTCTCTCTCTTAAATAAATGAATAAATAAATAAATAAATCTTAAAAAAAAGAACACAACAATACTACTGAGATTCCTCATGAGTCATAAGCTGCATTTTGGTGCAAAGGACAATTTTCTTATACATATATCCTTTTTATTGATAACTTCCATAATTGTAGCCAATAACCCATGGTACTCCCCCCCCCACTTTCCCTTTTGAAACTCCACTCTCCATCATATCCCCTCCATCTCTCAATCAGTCTGTCTTTTATTTTGATGTCATCATCTTTTCCTCCTATTATGATGGTCTTGTGTAGGTAGTGTCAGGCACTGTGAGGGCATGGATATCCAGGCCATTTTGTGTCTGGAGGAGCACGTTGTAAGGAGTCCTACCCTTCCTTTGGCTCTTACATTCTTTTCACCACCTCTTCTGCAATGAATCCTGAGCCTGGGAAGATGTGATAGAGTGCTGAGCACTCCTCTGTCACTTCTTCTCAGCACCATGGTGTCTTCTGAGTCATCCCAAGGTCACTGCCATCTGAAAAGAGAAGCTTCTCTAACCAAAAGTGAGAGTAGTATTAATATATGGGTATGAACATTAAGAGAACTGCTTACTGGGCAGTTTGGTGAACATAGTATATAAATTTAGCCAGACACCAGCAGATGTTACACCTCTAGGGCCCATGACTACCCCTGTTGTAGATTTTCAGTATCAGGGATGTATTCCCTTCCATGGAGCAGGTCTCCAGCCCAATTAGAGACAGGTTGGTTTCCCCCATAACAGACATGCCACTATTGCACCTATTGGCTCATTTGGCCTGGCTGGCCAAATTTAAGGCTTGCGGTGTCCACTATTGAGTATCACCACTGGTGATTTCTCTCTCCCCCATTGAACTGCATGCAGTGTAGCTTTTTTCCAGCTTTCTGTCAGCTGGTCCACATAGAGGAGGTTTTCAGCTCAGCTCCAGCAAGATTTCTTTGTGACCTTGTAGCCCAAGAATGTGGAGTCTTCAGCAATAGGGTCTTACCATCTATTCCTGGTGGGAAACCAAGAGCTTCGGCAATGGCCTGTAATGTTTTGGGGGTATCTGTGACCTCCTTGGCCCATAATTCACTGGAAGGTATCCCCTCCCTGGCATGAAAATTTTCTAGTAACAATCTATGGCTTCTGAGTGTTCCATCGTCCAAAAAAGTAGGTTTCCATATGACTTACTTATATCCTCTTAGATTTTGGTTAGCCCTCCCTCCACCTTTCCTTTACTCAATCTCTTCCCCTGACCTCACTTAGGCCTTTTCACCCCTTTAATCTGTTCTTCTACTTGTATAGATGCAATAAAATCCTATTACATCACCCCTCCCTCTGTTTCTATTCCTGTAAAGGGCAATTTTCCAAAGGAGGCTGTTTCTAGCCTCTAGCCCCTCACTGGAGGATTCTAGGCAAATGTTCCATCACTACCCCCACTCCTGGGGCATGGCTCCACTGTAGAGGACATGCTTGGATTCCCCCAGTGATGGGCTAGGGGTGTGGCTCAGTGGTAGAGCTCCTGCCTAGAATCCCCCAGTGAGGGGCTGGGTGTGTGGCTCAGTGGTAGAGCTCCTTCCTAGAATCCCCCAGTGAGGGGCTGGGGTGTGGCTCAGTGGTAGAACTCCTACCTAGAATCCCCCAGTGAGGGGCTGGGGTGTGGCTCAGTGGTAGAGCACCTGCCTAGAATCTCTAGTAAGGGGCGGGCCTAGATTTCCTGGGTCAAGCTAAGGAGGGACTAGGTAGCTCTGGAGGGAAGGGTATGCAAAGGATCCTCAGATCCATGGGCAGCCCACCCACAGCTCCGGGTTACACTGACGTTTCCCTTTGCTTGGCACATGCTCCCTCTGCCAGCTCTGGCCCCTGGCTCTTGCCGATGTGACATTCCTGTTCTAAAAACAGACTTGTAGCACCTCAAGCAGATTTGCAGTCCCTTGGCAGTGGCCCTGTGGAGCATCTGAATGGCTGCTGCCTCTCTGCATGGCTTTCTCGGGTCCTAGAGACAGACAGGTGGGCCATCTCCTAGCCCCAAGATCTTTAATATTTTATTTATTTACTTATTTGAGACAGAGAGAGAGAGAGAGAGAGAGAGAGAGAGAGAGAGAGAGAATGGACACACAGGCATCTAGCCACTGCAAACGAATTCCAGATGCATGTGCCATCTTGTGCATGCATCTGGCTTAGGTGGGTCCTGGGGAATTGATCCTGGGTCCTTAGACTTTGTAGGCAAGTGCTTAAACCTCCAAGCCATCTCTCCAGCCCCATCCCAAGTTCTTTTTTTTTTTTTTTTTTTTTTCGAGGTAGGGTCTCACTCTGGCCCAGGCTGACCTGGAATTACCTATGTAGTCTCAGGGTGGCCTTGAACTCATGGCGATCCTCCTACCTCTGCCTCCCGAGTGCTGGGATTAAAGGCGTGCGCCACCATGCCTGGCATCTTTCTTTCTTTCTTTCTTTCTTTCTTTCTTTCTTTCTTTCTTTCTTTCTTTCTTCTTTCTTCTCTCTTTCTCCCCCTCCCTTCCTTCCTTCCTTCCTTCCTTCCTTCCTTCCTTCCTTTCTTTTCTTTTCTTCTTTCCTTCTCTTCTCTTCTCTTCTCTTCTCTTCTCTCTCTCTTTCTCTCTCTCTCTCTCTTTCTTTCTTTCTTTCTTTCTTTCTTTCTTTCTTTCTTTCTTTCTTTCTTTCTTTCTTTCTTTCTTTCTTTCTTTCTTTCTTATCTCAGGTAACCCAAGCTGGCCTCAAACTCACTATATAGCTGATCCTCTTGCCCCACCTTTCCAAGTGCTGGGGCTATAAAGGAATGGCACCACGCCCGCTTGGTGATGACATTTCTAGCATGTCTGACTCAGTCCCTGGCGGATAGCAATAGCAAATGTTCTGTGAAAAGTGACAATGATCAGCCTTGTTGCTAGTCATGGACCGCTGCATGTCTGTGCCAGTCACCTGAGTTAGGGATCTCTGCTGCCACCATCCTCACGTAGTATGGGGTTCTTGGAGCAGGGCTGCCCCATGGAATTTTCCACAGTTCTGTGACCAGGCTGTGCACTTGGGCACAGATGGCTTTGCCTGCCTTTCCTTTCTCTTCATTTCTTCCCTTTCCCTTTCTCCCTCCCTCCCTTCCTTCCTTCCTTCCTTCCTTCCTTCCTTCCTTCCTTCCTTCCTTCCTTCCTTCCTTCCTCTTTTCCTTCCTCCCTTTCTCTTTCTCTCCTTATTTCTTCCTCTTTTTAAAAAAAAATTTAAATTTTATTTTTAAAGTTTTATTTATTTGCACATGCGCGCACGAGAGAGAGAGAGAGAGAGAGAGAGAGGGAGGGAGGGAGAGAATGGGCACACCAGGGTCTCCAACCACTGCAAATAAACTCTAAACGCATGCGCCACCTTGTGCATCTGTCTTATGTGGCACTGGGGAATCTAACTGAGGTCCTTTGGCTTTGCAGGCAAATGCCTTAACCACTAAGCCATCCCTCCAGCCCTCTCCCTCTCTCTCTCTCTTTGAGGTAGGGTCTCACTCTAGCCTAGGCTGACCTGAAATTCACTATGTAGTCCCAGGCTGATCTTGAACTCAGGGCAACTCTCCTACCTCTACCTCCTGAGTGCTGAGATTAAAGTCGTGCATCACCATACTCAGATTTCTCAGACTTCCTTTTATTTATTTATTTTTGCGAGTATGTGTGTGTGTTGTGCATAAATGTGTGTGCATGTTCATAAGTGCCTGTGTGCGGAGGCCAGAGGTTGTTATTGGGTGTCTTCCTCATTCAAGTGGCCCTGTACCTTATTCTTTGAGGCAGGGTCTCTCACTGAACGTGGAGCTCACTGATTTGACTAGCAAGTCTCAGGTATTCTCCTCTTCCCACCTGCTCAGCACTGGGATTAATCACAGGCCACCACTCCCAGCATTTTCCATGGTGCTGGAGATCTGAACACAGGTCCTCATGCTTGCGTGGCAAGCACTTTACCCACTGAGTCATCTCCACCAGCCCTGCCTCTGGCTCTTTTGAGTGCTGGAATTGGGACCAGTGGAATTCAGCGTTCCAGTCATTTGGGTTGCTATAACAGAGTCCACCACACACATTTGTTTCTTGCTGTTCTTGAGACTGGAAGCCCAAGGTCAAGGTGTCAGCAGGTGCAGAGACTGGAGGGAGAGCCCTTCTTAGTTTGGTGCTAGTTTTCATCTTGCTGGATTCTCATGTTGGGGGAAGAGACAAGAAGCAAGTTCAATATTCTATCTCTCTGTGTGTCTGTGCACTTCAACAAGAGATTACTGTGTATCCCAGGCTAGCCTTGAATTTCAGATCCTCCTGCCTCAGCCTTCTACATGCTAGGATTAAAGATCTGTGCTACCATACCCTATCTGTCTGTCAGTCTGTCTCCTCTTCTAGTTTTTTTTTTTTAATTTGAGAGAGACAGAGAGAGAAAGACAGAGAGAGAGAGAGAGAGAGAGAGAGAGGGCACGCCAGTGGCCTCTCAGTCGCTGTGAATGAACCAGATGTTTGCGTCCCCTTGTGCGCATGTGTGACATTGCATGCTTGCGGCACTTTTGCATCTGGCTAAATGTGGGAGCTGGAGATTTGAATGGCTGTTCTTAGGCTTCACAGGTGGGTGCCTTAACTGCTAAGCCATCTCTCCAGCCTTCTTTTCTAGTTTTTTAAGACAGGCTTCATGTAACACAGGCTGGCCTCAAACTTACTATGTAGCTGAGAATGACCTTGAACTCCTGATCCTCCTGCTCTTGCCTCCCTCATGAGTGCTAAGATGACAGGCATGGGCCACCACACCCAACTTTCCTGTCTCTTCTTTTTATTTTTTTCATTATTATTATTTGTTTTTATAAATTTTTATTTATTTATTTTTTTTATTTTGAGGTAGGGTCTCACTCTAACCCAGGCTGACTGGAATTCACTATGTAGTCTCAAGCTGGCCTCTAACTCATGGCGATCCTCCTATCTCTGCCTCCCGAGTGCTGGGATTAAAGGCATGTGCCACCATGCCTGGCTCTTTTTCTTTTTAATATATTAAATATTTTTATTTATTTACTTGCAAGCAGTGAGAGAGAGAGAGAGAGAGAGAGAGAGAGAGACAATGGGCACACCATGGCCTCTTGCCACTGCAAGCAAACTCCAGATACATGCACCACTTTGAGCATCTGGCTTTATGTGGGTATTGGGGAATTGAACCCAGGCCATCAGATTTTTCAAACAAACGCCTTTAACCACGGAGCAATCATACCAGCCCTCCTTTCTCTTCTTATAAGGTTATTAAGCTCATCATGGAAACTCTACTCTCCAGCCTTAGTATGGATAAACACAGAAGACCCCATGTTAAATGAAATAAATCTGTCATGCAGGGACAAGTACTGTAAAATTTCCCATACATAGGTATCTGATGTAGCCAAACTCCTAGAAGTGGAGAATAGAATGAAAGTTTCCAGAGTCACCAGGATCACCCATAATTCTCTGCTTTATAGCAATACTAACTTTTTCCTAATGTGGTGATTTGAATATAAAATATCCTCCACAGACCCATACTTAATCGTCAGTTGGTATCACTATTTGGGAAGGTTGTGGAACCTTTAAGAAGTGAAACCTTGCTGAGGAGGGGGGTTCACAGGGGGGGTGGGAAGGCTTGAGATTTTATAGCCAGCTCCACATTTCTTTTTTGTTTTGTTTTTTCAAGGTAGGGTTTAACTCTCAGCTCCCACATTTTAAAAAAGATTTTATTTTTATTTATTTTTACAGAGAGAGAGAGAGAGAATGGGCATTCCGAGGACTCTAGCTAGCCACTGCAAATGAACTCCAGACGCATGTGGCACTTTGTGCATCTGGCTTTTGTGGGACCTGGAGAATTGAACCTGGGTCCTTAGGCTTTACAGGCAAATGCCTTAACCACTAAGCCATCTCTCCAGTCCCACCAGCTCCACATGTATGGATCACTCTTGATTTCCTCCTTGCTGCATGCTGGCTGTCTGCTTTTGCCATGCTTTCCTGCCACGATAGACTTCCCCTTGAAACTGTAAGTCAAAATTAACCTTCTGGGGGAGGGAAATATCATGCATTTTTTGTATGTAAGTATAGAAGTTGTCAATACAAAAAAAATTAACCTTCTGCTTCTGAAAGCTGCTGCTGGATATTTTGTCTCAGCAATGAGAGAGTAGCATACACCCAGCCTGCTCCTTAAACACTTTAAATTTCTTTCCACATTTTCTAGTCTTTTTTAAACAAAACATTTATTTATTTGGGATAATATGAATAGGCACACCAGGGCCTCTTACCACTATGGCAAACAAACTCCAGATGCATGTGTCACTTTGTGCACCTGGATTTATGTGGGTACTGGGGAATTGAACCTGAGCCTGGAAAGCTTGCAAGCAAGTGTCTTTAACCACTGAGCTTTCTACCTAGCCTTACAGTCTTTTTTTTTTCTTTGAAGGTACTGTGGATCTGTGGATGGAACCCAGTGACTCAGGCATGCTAGGCAAGCTCTCTACCATTGAACTATTTCTTCAGCTCCACATTTTCTAGTACTGTTATATCCATACCCCACTCCTTGTACCAATTATCTGTCTTAGTCTGTTTTGTGTGACTATAACAAATTATCTAAATTATCTGATTTCAGAAATGTATGAAGAACTTTGTTTATAATTCTGATGTTTGGAAAGTCCAAACAACATGGCACTGGTCTTTGGTGAAGACTCCCTAGTCATGTTACAACATGTTGAGAGAAGTATGAGATCAGGGAGAAACCAACCTAGCTCACTCTCTCTCTCTCTCTTTTTTCTAGGTAGGGTTTCACTTTTTTGACCTGGAATTCACTAGGTAGGGTTTCAATATATGTCCCCAATATATTCAGTGTTTCACCAGACTGACAATGTCACTGGGGGCTGGTCTTAAGATGTTAATGGTGGGTTTGAGATTCCATTGTAAAGATATGCAAATGTGGCCTTGAACTTTCATGGTGACCTTTTGGCTGTAGTTTTGCTCTGTGTGCTGTGGTGGCTGGTTGGTTCCTCTCTGCTCTCTCTGGGATTAAAGGCATGAGCCACCATGCCCCTGGCCTGTAAGCTCTTTTAAAATATATTTTTCCATAACTGGGGTCTGGAAGTTCATCTCAGTCCCAATGGTTAAACTATGTGCCTGCAAAGCCTGACCCACCTACCTCTGCCTCCTGAGTGCTGGGATTAAAGGCCTTGGTTTTTTAAAATATATTTTTAGGTCCCATCCCCATGGTTAAGGCCAGATGCCTGCAAAGCCTAAAGACCTGGTTTGATTCTCTAGGTCCCACATGTGATGCACATGGTGTTTGTTTGTCAGTGTTTGCTTGAGGCCCTGGTGTGCCCATTCTCACTCACTGTCTCTCTCCCTCTCTCTGTCTCTGATAAATAAATAAAATTAAAATAAAAAATAATAAAATTATTTTTATTTATTATTTGCAAACAGAAAGAGATAGAAGAGAGACAGAGAGAATGGGTGTGTCAGGGCCTTTAGCAGCCACAAATATCCATATGGATATTCCACTTTGTGCATCTGGCTTTACATGGGCACTGGGGAATTGAACTCTAGTTGTTAGGCTTTCAGGCAAGTTCCTTGACTGCTAAGCCATTCTCCTGCCCATAGCCTAGCTTTTTTTAAAACAACTGAATTTTGGGCTGGAGAGATGGCTCAGCAGTTAAGGCACTTGCCTGCAATGCCTCATGACTGAAGTTCCAGTTCCCACAGTACCTACGTAAAGCCAGATGCACAAAGTGGCTCATGCATCTGGAGTTCATTTGCAATAGTTAGAGGCCCTGCTGTGCCCAGACTCAATCTCTCTCTCTCTCTGTTTGCAAATAAACAAAAATAAAATAAAATAACAACAACTGGGCTGGAGAGATGGCTTAGTGGTTAAGGTGCTTGCCTGAGAAGCCTAAGGACCCATGTTTGACTGTCCAGATCCATTTCAGCCAGACATGTGCAGACGAGGCAAGTGCAAGGTTGGATGTGCACACTAGGTGGTGCAAGTGTCTGGAATTAGATTTCTGTGGCTGAGGTCCTGGGGTGCCAATTCTCTCTCTCTAAAATAAAAAAATAAAATCAAATAAAACAACTGAATCTCTTGAGAACTAATCCGGTTCTGTGAGATCCAATCCATTCCATGAGACCAGCATTAATCCCTTTTAAATGCCCCAACATGTTTCAAAGCCACCACTATCCAATATCATTATCATCATCATCATCATTATCATCATCCATCACGTTGAAGCCAAGCTTCAAAATGATTTTGGGTGGGGACAAACCATATTCAAACAATAGCAGTCAGGATGTATATTTTGTACACTGTTGGATTTGAGTGACTAATATTTCGTTCAGAATTATTTTATTTTATTTTATTTTTTATTTTTTGCAGAGAGACACAGAGAGAGACAGACAGAGGAGAGGGAGATAGATAGAGATGGGCACGCCAGCAGTCTCTCAGCTGCTGTGAACGAAATCCAGATGTGTGCGCCCCCTTGTGGTCAAGTGCGGCATTGCGCCCTTGCATCACTTTGCATCTGGCTAACCATGGGACCTGGAGATTGGAACCGGGTTCTTAGGCTTAGCAGGCAGGCGCCTTAACTGCTAAGCTATTTCTCTAGCCTGGTTCAGAATTATTTATACCTCTGTGTTTATGAGAACTATTAGTTCACATTTTCCTTTCTTGTACCCTTTGCAAATTAGGCCAGTGCTGCTCTCATAAAAGTAGTTAGAAAGCATTCTCTTTGCTTCTGTTTTCTGGAAGAGATTGCAGACAGTTGGCACTATTTCTTCTTTAAATGTCTGTGGATACTTCTGGGCCCAGTGATTTGTTTTAGAATGTTAGTGATTATTAATTCCATTGCTTTAATAGACACAGGCATATGTAGGTTGTCTGCTTCTCCTTATGTGAGTTTCAGCAGACTGTTTTAGGGAATTGATCCATTTCATCTATGTCTTTCTTTCTTTCTTTCTTTCTTTCTTTCTTTCTTTCTTTCTTTCTTTCTTTTTGATTTTGCGAGGTAGAGTCTCACTCTGGTCCAGGCTGACCTGGAATTAACTATGTAGTCTCAGGGTGGCCTCGAACTCTCAGTGATCCTCCTACCTCTGCCTCCCGAGTGCTGGGTTTAAAGACGTGTGCCACCATGCCCAGCTTCATCTATGTTTTTAAGTTTATAGGGAGGGATGGCGCACCCCCCCCACACGTGTGTGTGTGTTTCTTTCTGTAGTGTTGGGTATTAAATCCAGAGTCTCACACATACTGGCAAGTGCTCTGTTGCTGAACCATGCCTCTAAACCCTCACTGAGATATTCTAGGCAGATGCTCTGCAACTAAGCCAAGCCCCCGAGTCCCACACTGAGGGATTCTAGGCAGATGCTCTACCACTGAGCCACGCCCCCAGCCCCTCCCTGTGGGAGTCTAGGCAAGTGCTCCATTGCTAAGCTATGGGCTCAGTTTTTTATTTATTTATTTTTTGAGACAGGTCTCCCTCTGGCTGCCCTTGAACTTACAGCATTCCTTCTACCTCTGTTATCTGAATGCTAGGGTTACAGGCTAAACCACCACTGGCTCAGTGTAACTATGCCTTCTCTGATTTTCTACTTGCTAGTTCTTGTCAGCTACCGACAGAGTAGTACTAAAGACTCCCACCCTTGTAGTGAGCTCTTCTGTTGCTCCTTGAAGCTCTCTTGGGTCTTGTCTAAGTAGTTTACTTCTCTATGGTTATGTGTATTTCATGTTAAGTGTTGACATATTTTCAAGTGAGACTTGATCTTTTATCATTATGTCATGCTTCTTTTTGTTCTTGAGAGTTGTCCTTGTGGTGTACATGATTTGAAATTAACACACTCCAGCTTTATTTTGATGATGGTGAGATGGTGTGTGTTTACATATTCTTTCATTTTCAAGACTTACCATTATGTAAAAAGCATTTACTTGAGGTAACATACAGATAACATGGGATTTAAACATCTTACTTTTTCCATGATGTTTTGCATATTGATATTAATGTGTGGCCATTATCTAGAATATTCTTCTTTCAAAACTCAAGTTTTTTTAAAAAAGTTTTTTATTTTTTATTTTTAGAGAGAGAGACAGAGAGAGAGGGAGAGGAAGACAGAGAGAATGGGTGCGCCAGCAGTCTCTCAGCTGCTGTGAATGAAATCCAGATGCGTGCGCCCCCTTGTGGTCAAGTGCGGCATTGCGCTTTTGCATCACTTTGCATCTGGATAAACGTGGGACCTGGAGATTGGAACTGCTGGAGATTGGAACCAGCGTTCTTAGGCTTAGGAGGCAGGCGCCTTAACCGCTAAGCCATCTCTCCAGCCCAAAACTCAAGTTTTATAGCCCTTAAACAGCAATTGCACAACTCCCTTTTCCTTTCCCAAGACCCTGGTAGCCACCATTGTGTATGTATGTATGTATGTATGTATGTATGTATGTATGTATCTATGTATATATATGTACATATATATATATGGTACTCATTGCCTTTGTAACTCTAATTTTTCTTTGACATCAAAAAGTATTTCTTTTAAAAAAAGTTAACATTTTTACAACCTATCCCCTCCACAGAATATTGGAACTGAGGAGGTAGCTCCGTGGTAGAATGCTTTCTTGGCATGCACAAGACCCTAAACTCAATCCTCAGAAATGAAAAATAAAGGTTTGGGGGCTGAAGAGATGGCCCACAGGTTAAAGGCACTTGCTTGCAAAGCCTGATGGCCCAGGTTTGATTTCCCAGTACCTCCGTAAAGCTAGATGCACAAAGTGGTGCCTGAATCTGGAGTTTGTTTGCAGTGGCAGGAGGTCCTGACACACCAATACTCTCTCTGCCTCTTTATTTCTCTCCCTCACTCTCAGAAAAATAAAAATATTTAAAGAACCAGAAAAACAAGTTTTGTTAAAAAAAATTAAAAATCAGGGCTGGAGAGATGGCTCAGCAGTTAAAGGTGCTAACTTTCAAAACCTGTTCGCCCTGGTTCGATTCCCCAGTACCCACATAAAGCCAGATGCACAAAGTGGCACGTGTGTCTGGGTTCTTGTGCAGTGGCAGGAGGCCCTGGCACACCCATACTCATTATTTTTTGCCTGTTTTCTGGGCAGGATAGAAGGCTCAGCAGGTGAGAGCGCTTGCTGAATAAGCGTAACAGCCTGATTCACCCAGAGTTCAATCCACAACACCCACACATACAGCTGGGTGTGGAAGCTATAACTGTAACCCCAGTCCTGAGGGGAGCGGAGACTGGAAAATTACTGGAATTTGCTTGTCAGCTAGTCCGACTGAACAATGTCGGGTCAGTGAGAAACTCTTTCTCAAGGAAGTCCACTATGAGTAATGAACGACAACACCTGGTGTTTTATTTCAGCCTCCACACATGTGCACAGGGGACATGTGCATCTGTGTACACATACATGCATATGCCACACATACATACCACATACACGACACATATACTATACAGGCACACAACCCCCTAAGCTTGCTTTATTTTTAAAATTTTTTTGTTTATTTATTTGAGAGAGACAGACAGAGAAAGAGGCAGAGAGAGAGAGAGAGAGAGAGAGAGAGAGAGAGAGAGAGAGAGAATGGGTTGCACCAGGGCCTCCAGCCACTGCAAACGAACTCCAGGTGCATGTGCCCCCTTTTTCATCTGGCTTATGTGGGTCCTGGAGAATCGAACTGGGATCCTTTGGCTTTGCAGGCAAATGCCTTAACCGCTAAGCCATCTCTCCATCCCCCCAAGTTTTCTTGATTCACTCATCTGCCATTCAGAGTTGTGTAATCATCAGGTAAAGCAATTTTAGGCATTTTCATCATCCGAGAAGGAAACCCTGGGGTTGGGGGGATAGCTCACTGGGTAAGAGTGCTTGTTCCAGAAGCATGAGAATCTGAGTTCAATCCTCAGAGCTCACCTAAAAAGCCTGGGTGTGGCTGCCTATGCCTGTAACCCCAGCACCTGAGGGGAGTGATGTCGGGAGAATCCCTGGGGCTTCCTGGCCAGCCAGATGAAACAGAAAATGGGGAGCTCCAGGTTCAGCGAGAGACTCTGTCACTGGGGTATATAAGGTGGAAGAGTGACAGAGGAGGACAGTTGGTGTCCTCCTCTGGCCTCTGCATACCTGTGCATTGTGCGTGGACATCCACACGTAACCACATACTATACACATGGCAAGAATGGAGGAGTTCATAACAGCCATTCGTGATAATTCCCAGTTTAAAACTCAATTTGGATATAGTCTAGTTTCTCCTCCTCCTCTTCCTCCTCCTCCCCTCCCTCTCCCCTCCCCCTCCTCCTTTTTTTTTTTTTTTTTTTTGTTTTTTTTTCAAGGTAGGGTTTCACTCTAGCCCAGGCTGACCTGGAATTCACTATGTAGTCTCAGGGTGGCCTTGAACTAATAGCGATCCTCTTACCTCTGCCTCCCGAGTACTGGGATCAAAGGCGTGCACCACCACACCTGGTTAGTTTGTTGTTTTCTGTCATTCTCTCTCTCTCTCTCTCTCTCTCTCTTTTTTGTGGCACATTCAAGAAATTATTACCAAACCCACTATGAAAGTTCTCCCTATGTTTTTCATTCTGTAGCCCAGGCTACCTCAGAACCCACTAGACATTGTCCAGGATAGTCCCAAACTACAGGAACCCTTCTACCTCAGCTTCCCATGTGCTGGGATTACAGGCATGCATCACCACATCTGCTCCTGTGTCTTCACATTTACAGTAGGTTTCTTTTCTTTTCTTTCTTTCTTTTTTTTTTTCCTCGAGGTAGGGTCTCACTCTAGCCCAGGCTGATCTGGAATTCACTATGTAGTCTCAGGCTGGTTTCAAATTTATGGTGATCTTCCTATCTCTGCCTACCAAGTGCTGGGATTAAAAGGTGTGTGCCACCATGCCCAGCCTGGAGTGTTGGTTTTTAACTGATCTATTTAGCCAATGGGTGTTAAACTTATTATTTATCTCAGTGGATTAATGTCTATCATAGTTAATAATAGTTTTCTGTTCATTTTCCTTGCTCATTGTTTTATGTTTTTTTTTTTTTTTTTTTTTGGTTTTGCAAGGTAGGGTCTCACTCTGGTCCCGGCTGACCTGGAATTCACTATGTAGTCTCAGGGTGGCCTCGAACTCTCGGCGATCCTCCTACCTCTGCCTCCCGAGTGCTGGGATTAAAGGCGTGCGCCACCATGCCCGGCTGTTTTTTGGTTTTTTGAGGCAAGGTCTCACACTAGCCCAGGCTGACCTGGAATTCACTCTGTAGTCTCAGGGTGGCCTCGAACTCACGGCTATCCTCCTACCTCTGCCTCCCGAGTGCTTGGATTAAAGGCATGTGCCACCATGCCCGGCATCATTGTTTTGTGTTTTGTGGTGGGGTGGTAAGAACATGGGCACTGCTCAGGCCACACAGGGTCCTGAAAACCATGTCCCTATCCTGCCTCAGAGCTGACAAGTGCAAAGGAAGTTGGCTGCTGAGTGAGCTGTTCATATTCCATATCATTTTTAGGGTTGGGGCTTAGTGGGAAAGAGTGCTTGCTTGCAAGCATGAGCACCTGAGTTTGATCCCTAGCAGTCACATGAAATATTATTTATTTATTTATTTGAGAGAGGGAGGAAGAGAGAAAGAGGCAGATAGAAAGCGAATGAGTATGGGCATGTCAAACCCATACAGGCCTGGGCATACAGGCATCCCACTACTGCAAATTAACTCCAGACACATGGGCCACTTTGTACATCTGGTTTTACATGGGTACTGGGGCATTGAACGTAGGCTGTTAGGCTTTCAGGCTTTGCAAGCAAGTGCCTTTAACACCTGAGCCATCTCTCCATCCCTCAGCACTCACATAAAAAGGTAGATGTGGACTGGAGAGATGGGTTAGTGGTTAAGGCGCTTGCCTGTGAAGCCTAAAAACTCTTGTTCAAATCTCCAGGTCCCACATAGCCAGACACACAGTGGTGCAAGCATGCAATGTCACATATGCGCCACAAGGGGGTGGACACATCTGGATTATGTGGAGTTCGTTCCCAGTGGCTTAAGGCCCTGGTACGCCCATTCTTTCTCTCTCTTCTGCCTCTTTCTGTCTCTCAAACAACAACAACAACAACAACAACAGCAGCAGCAGCAGCAACAACAAAACAAAGGTAGATGTGACCACACATATCTGAACCCCAGTGCTGAGTGGGACAGAGACAGGAGAATCGCTGGGGCTCAGAAATCACCCAGTTTGACCAAAAAGCAGCAACTCTAGGTTCAGCAAAGAGACTCAAGGAAAGAAAACAGAACAGCAATAGCAGAGGACGCCCTATGCTCTCCTCTGGTCTCTGCACAGCATGCATGCATCATACACACAAGTGTACACACACACACACACACACACATACACAAACAATATTGTCTTTAATCCTTATGTGAGGGGCTGGGAACATTACTTTCTATTATTTGATTTGATTCAGGCTCTCATTTCAAGGTCCAGGCTAGCTTGGAACTTACTGTGTAGCCCAGGCTGGCCTCAAGTGTATCCTCTTCCTGCCTTAGCCTCCAAAGTGCTGGGTTTACAAACAGGCACCACCGTGGCCAGCTTAGTGTTCCCATGTTCAAGGTGGACACGCAGGTGCTGTAGAAGTAGCACTTGCCTAACACCATTCAAAATGTCTGTCTGAAAAAAAAAAAAAAAAACACCACCCTGTCATCTGAAGCAGATTCTAAATGGAAACAAATCATGTTCCCAACCTTTCTCAGTTGCAATAAAGTCCAGTGAATGATCAATTGTTGACTTCAAGAAGCAAAATATCACAGAGCCTGGGCTGACTCCTAATGTCCTTGCGCTCAGATCCTATCAGCTGTCCCTGGTGATCTGTTCGTGTCGCCTTGGGGAAATAGATTGGCAACCAACATGGCTGGTAGCAGCTGATTTTCAACTCCCAGGAGGATTGGGGTCCCTAGGGTGATGCCCAGCTTCTAAGAAGCTTGGAGGTGGTGAGAGAGGGACTCAGCCACCACCATGCCTAATTGCTCAACTGCTTCATTTCTCCTCCTCTCCTTCTTCTCTAGGTCTCATGTAGGCCAGGCTAGCCTTGAACTCACCATATATATATAGCTGAGGATGACCTTGAACATCTGATCCTCCTGCCTCCACCACCCAAGTGCTGGGATTACAGATGTGCAACCACCACGTCTGATTTATGTGGTGCTGAGGATCCAATCAAGTGCTTCATACATGCTAGGCAAGCGCTCTACCCACTGAGCCACATCCCTCATACATCCTTATTATCATTTCTTGTTGAGTTCTCAAATATGTATTATATGTCTGGGACCACTTTCAGGACTGGGACCCATAAAGCCTTGGAAACTCAATGTTTTTTTTAATACTTTATTTTTATTTATTTATTTGACAGAGGAGAGAGAGAGAGAGAGAGAGAGAGAGAGAGAGAGAGAGAGATGGGCACACCAGAGACTCCAGCCATTGCAAATAAACTCCAGACACATGCGCCACCTTGTGCATCTGGCTAATGTGGGTCCTGGGAATCAAACCTGGGTCCTTTGGCTTTGTAGGCAAATGCCTTAACCGCTAAGCCATCCCTCCAGCCCCCAATGTTTTTTTTTTAAAGTATTTTATTTATTTATTTGCAAGAAGAGAGAAAGAAGAGAGAGAATGGGCACACCAGGGCTTCCAGGCACTGCAAACAAATTCCAGCTGCATGCACCACTCTGTGCATCTGGCTTTATGTGGGTATGGGGAATCGAACCTGGATTGTTAGGCTTTGCAGGCAAATAGCTTAAAAGGATGAGCCATCTCTCTCCGGGCCTCTTTTCTTATTTATTTGGCTGACATCAGGCCATGTGTGTGTGTGTGTGTGTTGTTCATATATGTGAATTCGGGCATGTATGTGCTATCGGTGCAAATGTGGAGGTCCGAGGACAGCTTTCAGGGGTTGGTCCTTGCTGTCACCTTGTTTGAAGCTCTGTTCACCAAGCCAGTTTGTCAATGAGCTTCCAGGAAGTTCTCCTGTCTGCACCTCTCTTCTCACTCTAGGATTACAGAAGCCCACCACAGCTTCTGGCTTTTACATGGGGTCTGGGGATCTGAACTCAGGTATTCACGCTTGTGCAGTAAATGTTTGATCCATGGAACCCTCTCCCCAGCGCTATTGTAGCCCCCACCGTTTTTATCCAACATAACGTGGGAAGTCTGCATTCTGCTGAGTATTGTGCATATGTTATGGGGTGTAGCCTTATACCCCACTGGGAGTATCATAAGATCCTATCCTATCTGCCTAAAATAGAAAGTATTTTCAGGGCTGGAGAGATGGCTTAGTGGTTAAGGCGCTTGCCTGCAAAGCCCAAGGACTTATGTTCAACTCTCCATGTCCCTCATAAGCCAGACCCAGTGACTCCAGTGTGCAAGGTCACACACATGCACGGGGGCACATGTGTCTAGAATTCAATTTCAGGCAGTCTGTTGGGCTTGCCTCAAAAAAAAAAAAAAAAAGTATTTCCAATCTGATGGTAACACGCTGTTGCTGAAGACACCACACACTTTGGCTGTAGGACACAGGGCAATCAGCTTAGAGTTGAGCTGGAAGTCTTCCCCTGATGGCTAGTTTTCATAGGGCTGAAAGGTTCTCTGTAGGCTGATACGGGAGAAAAGTCATCATCAGTTTTAACCAGCAGTGGACCCCATGAGCTATACATCTGGCCTATCAGGCAAGATGTACCCACTGGTGCAATACTGGCATGACTGTTATGAGGGTAACCACCTGCTCTCTGATTGGATCTGAGGCCTGCTCCATGGGAGGGAATTCATGTCTGAAACTGAAAACCTAGTCAAAAATCTATGGCTGGAGCTGGAGAAATGGTTTAGCAGCTAAGGCCCTTGCCTGCAAAGCCAAAGGACCCAGGTTTGATTCCCCAGGACCCACACGAGCCAGATGCACAAGGTGGCACATGTGTCTGGAATTCGTTTGTAGTGGCTGGAGGCCCCAGCATACCCATCCCCTCTCTATTTCTTCCTCACCCTCTCTCTGACTCTCTCTCTCTCCCACATAAATAAATAAATAAATAAATAAATAAATAAATAAATAAATAAATAAATAAAAATATTTTAAAAAGTCTATGGCTGGTGGGAAGAAGAGGTAGGGTCTCACTGTAGCCCAGGCTGATCTGATATTCACTATTAAGTCCCAGGCTGGCCTTAAACTCATGGTGATCCTCCTACCTCGGCCTCCCAAGTCTGGGATTAAAGGCATGTGCCATCATACCTGGCTAAAAAAATTTTTGTAATATATTAATTGCCAGGTATGGTGGCACACACCTTTAATCCCAGCACTTGGGAGACTGAAGTAGGAGGATCGCTGTGAGTTTAAGGCCACCCTGAGAATACAGAGTGAATTCCAGATCAGCCTGAGCTACAGTGAGACCCTACCTCGAAAAAAAAAAAAAAAAAAAAAAAAATTTTTTTTTTTAGGCCAGGTGTGGTGGTGTAAGCCTTTCATCCTAGCACTTGGGAGGCAGAGGTAGGAGGATCGCCATGGGTCTGAGGCTACCTTGAGACTACATAGTGAATTCCAGGTCAGCCTGGGCTAAACTGAGACCCTACCTTGAAAAAGAAAAAAAATAAAGAAAAAAAATTTTAAGTCTATGGCTGGGAAAGTCATTATATACATGTGAAAAAAATAACGCAATAATATGTGAAGATAGAGCTTACATTATTTTATTCATTCATTCATTCTTTGGAGAAGGGGGTCTCACACTGTACCCCAGGTTAGCCTTGAACTCCTGATCATTCTGTGCCAGAGTCTTGAATGCTGAAGAGAGGCATATGCCACCTGCCTGCTACCTGGCCATTTCTTTAAAAAAAAAAAAAAAAAAACTTTAGATTTATTTATTTGACACATAGAAAGCTGGGGGGAGAGAGAGAATGGGCATATCAGAGCCTCCAGCCACTGCAAATGAACTCTAGACGCACGTGCTACCTTTTGCATCTGGCTTACGTGGGTCCTGGGGAATCAAACCTGGGTCCTTTGGCTTTGTAGGCAAATGCCTTAACTATTCAGCTATCCCTTCAGCCCTATCTGGCCATTTCTCATTCTAACTTGTGTTGCCTAGAGCCACAAAGTGTGCACTACATCTCCACAGCAGCAGATGTTAAACTAGCCAGGGAGCACTCGCAGCCCAGGAGTCTAAGGTGGGAGTGTGACTGTGGGGCTGACCTTCATACTCCTTAACTGTTAAGAGCTAGCCACGCCCACCCAGAGAGAACATTGATCCAGCTGGCCTGCTTCCAGTTCCTACCAGGATCACTGAGTCTGGCTGGGGCCAAAGAAAGAGAAAAAAGAAAGTCTTGTCCAGCAGAGGTATGACGGGACTCCTGTCTCCCAACTCCATGGGGCTAGCTCATGGGGGCCTCCCCTCCTTTTCTTTCCCTTCCCTTCCCCACCCATCCCATCTCATCCTCTATTTTGCTCTCTCCTCTCCTCCTTTACCATTCCTTCTCTTCCACGGAGCTGGCTTCTTTGAGCCTTCACGGATTCTAGTCCTTTATGGTCAGAGTGATAAATTTGCCTTCTGTCATAGCACAGCCGGCAGGCATGCCCTGTCCTTATTCTAATTAGACCTGCCAGAGCCTGTCCGTCTTTGACCTGGCAAACTTCCCAGGAGAGGCTCGGATTATTCACACAGGGGTTAAAGAACTTGACCCTGCCGGTGCTTTTTCCAGAGACAGCAGGAGGACGCTGGCCTGTCCTTGTTAAAAACAGCAGCCTTCCAGCACACATGGTGAGACTGCCTCATGTCCACCCACTGTACAGAGCCACAGCCGTGCCTGTCCCGTGACCTGCACCCGTGTGGCCTTGTGCTTCTCACTGCTCTTCCACTTTCTGTCCTTGTCTTGTCTAAAAGGGTCCCCTTCCTCCATGGCATGCCATCCCAGGGGCCACAAGGCTTTAAATTATTTCTGGTATCATATCATATCATATCTATCTATCTATCTATCTATCTATCTATCTATCTATCTATCTATCTAGCTCTATCTATCTATCTATCTACCTACCTATCTATCTACCTATCATCTATCTATATATATAATCTATCTATCATCTGTCTATACATATATATATATATTATCTATCTATCTATCTATCTATCTATCCTCTCTCTCTCTTACCTATCTACCTGTATCACATATTTGCCATCATCTATAGCTACACATCATGTATCTACCATCCATGTCTACGTCTACCTGTCCATCCATCATCTATCTATCATCTTCCTATCTATTCTTTCTATCCATTATCTATTATGTATCTGTCCATATATCATCTGTATTTCAATAATCTGTACCTACCAGTCTATCCTGTCTCTCTCTCTCTCTATCATCTATATATCTATCATCTATCTATCCATCAGATATATCTATCCATATATCATCTGTTATACATCTATCAATCATCTATATCTATATTCATCCATACTCTATCAATCATCTATCCATCCATCCATCAGTCAGTTTGTCAGCTATCTATCATACATCTACCAATCATCTATGGCTACCTAGCCATCAATCATCTATCTTGCGATCATTTGTCTATCTGTCTATCTATTATCTATCTTTTTTCATTTAAAAATATCCCTACTCCAGAGAAAAAGAAAGTCTTGTCCAGCAGAGGGACAGAGAGCAGAAGGGACTCCTGTCTCCCAACTCCATGGGGCTAGCTCATGGGGCCTCCCTCCTTTTCTTTCCCTTCCTTCCCACCCATCCCATCTCATCCTCTATTTTGCTCTCTCCTCTCCTCCTTTACCATTCCTTCTCTTCCACGGAGCTGGCTTCTTGAGCCTTCACGGATTCTAGTCCTTTATGGTCAGCCTTTGATAAATTTGCCTTCTGTCGTAGCAGTGATAGGCATGCCTGCTGTCCTTATTCTAATTAGCTGGCGTTTTTAAAATTCCTTTTCTTGTCTCCATGACCTGCCAGAGCCTGTCCGTCTTGACCTGGCAAACTTCCCAGGAGAGGCTGATTATTCACACAGGGTTAAAGAACTTGACCCTGCCGGTGCTGGCAAGAGACAGCCAGGACGCTGGCCTGTCCAGAGAAAAAACAGCAGCCTTCCAGCACTACCAGGATCACTGATCCAGCCTGGCCTGGTGAGCAGCCTCAGCACACCTCCACCCACAAGTCCACAGAGAAAGAGCCACAAGTGCCTGTCCAGCAGACCTGCACCCGTGTGGCCTTGTGCTTCTCACTGCTCTTCCACTTTCTGTCCTTGTCTTGTCTAAAAGGGTCCCCTCCTCCCATGTCTTGCCCCTGGCATGCCATCCCAGGGCCACAAGGCTTTAAATTATTTCTGGTATCATATCATATCTATCTATCTATCTATCTATCTATCTATCCTATCTATCTATCTATCTATCTATCTATCTATCTATCTATCTATCTATCTATCTACCTATCATCTATCTATCTCTACCTATCATCTATCTATCTATCTATCTATAATCTTATCTATCATCTGTCTATACATATATATATATATTATCTATCTATCTATCTATCTATCTATCCTCTCTCTCTCTTACCTATCTACCTGTATCACATATTTGCCATCATCTATAGCTACACATCATGTATCTACCATCCATGTCTACGTCTACCTGTCCATCCATCATCTATCTATCATCTTCCTATCTATTCTCTATCCATTATCTATTATGTATCTGCCATCTATCATCTTATATCTGTCCACATATCATCTGTATTTTCCAATAATCAGTCTACCTCAGTCTATCCTGTCTCTCTATCATCTATATCATCTCATCTATCTATCCATCAGATCTATCTATCCATCATCTGTTATACATCTATCAATCATCTATATCTATATGCTATCCATATCCATCTATCAATCATCTATCCATCCATCCATCAGTCAGTTTGTCAGCTATCTATCATACATCTACCAATCATCTATGGCTACCTAGCCATCAATCATCTATCTTGTTATACATCATTTGTCTATCTATCTATTTTCATCTTAAAAATATTTTATTTCTATCTATTTATTTATTTGATTCATTTAAAAATATTTTATTTTTATTTATTTATTTGAGTGAGAGAGAGAGACAGAGAGAGAGAGAGAGAGAGAGAGAGAGAGAGAGAGAGAATAGGAGCACCAGGGCCTCTAGCCACTGCAAATGAACTCCAGATGCATGCACCACCTTGTGTATCTGGCTATCTGTGGGCACTGGGGAGTTGAACCTAGGTCCTTTGGCTTTGCAAGCAAGTGCCTTAACCACTAAGCCATCTTTCCAGCTTGCTCTATCTATCTATCTATCTATCTATCTATCTATCTAACATTTATCAATCATCTATCTACCTATTATCTATCTATCATTTATCAATTATCTATATCATCTATCTATATCTCATCTATGTTTATCTATCATGGTTCTCTAGAGGAATAAAACTGATAGAATGAATATGTATGAAAAAGGAGATTTATTGAATTAGCTTGAGACAATAGCTGTGTGCAGGCTGCAGGGATGAAGAACCAGGTGTCTGCCCATCCCCAAGGCTGGATGAAAACAGTGATGCATGCACTGGCACATCACGGGGGCAGCTGTAAAGAACAGTGATTTTCATCCACACTCTTCATTTTCTTTTTCCATCCATCAACAGTTTGTCATCCTCCTCTAAGTCTCTTCCTTCTTTTTTTTTTTTTTTCTATGGCTATCTGATTTCTGGGATCTTTCTTCTCTATCTTTCTTCCATCAATTTGTCATTCTTCTTTCCTCTTTTTCCTGATGATTTCTGGGGATCCTTTAAAATATTTTATTTTTATTTATTTGAGTGTGATACCAAAAGAAAAGTGTGAGAGAGGAGATTCACTATAGTCTTTAGAAGAGACAATAGGAGCACCAGGGCCTCTAGGCTGGACCTCTGAAGATGCAAGACTTATAAGTGTCCCTTCACTGGTCCCTTGAGACTTTTAATTTTGGGGATCTTGAACCCTCCTCTCTAGCATGAACAGTGATCTTTCTATGCTACTGGCAATCTCCACTACCTTTCCAGCTACCCTGTATCTCTAAATCTTCTTATCTATCATCTATCTATCTTTGATCTTATATTTATCATGATCATCTATCTCTATTATCTATCTATCATTTATCAATGCCCCTATCTATCTATCTATCATCTAATCTATGTTTATCTGATCATGGTTCTCTCTCTAAAACCTATATCTATCTATCCAGAAAATCTATCTTTTTGGGTGGATATTTATTCTGATTAGCTGTGGGATATCTTCTAGGTTCCCATGTGCCTGGTATCTATCCCTATGTCTATCTGGGTCATTAAATTTTTCTATTTACAGTTATCTTATGCATCCATTTCTGGCAAGTAGCTTTTATCAGGCATCATACAGTATCTTATTGCATTTCCTGGATCTTCTTTCCATATCAATTTCTATTCCTTTGCCTGGTATTCCCTGGGGTCCCTCCCAAAAGCTATTTTTTTTTTTGATCTTCAGCTCAGGCTGATCCTATTTATCCCTCTGCCTCCTGTGTGCTGGGATTAAAGGTGTGCACCACCACCCCTCCTCCCCCCACTAAGATTTCTTATATAGTCCCCCACTGGAAGGGCCACCCACTTTGGAGGAAGGACTTCCTCTCCCAGATAACCCTTCCTGAAAATGCCTTCACAGACCCAGCCGTGAGGCACGTCTGTCACTCACCTAATCTGTTCTAGTTGACAACAGAACTTCACTGTCCCACTATGCCTATCTATTATGTCTACCTGTCATCTACTTATCTATTGACATATCTCCCATCTATAGCTATGCATTTATCTTCAATCAATCTGTCATCTATCAATCCATCTATCTATGAATATCTATATCTATCTATCCACCTATCACCTATTTATCTATCATTTCTATATCCATCTGTATCTATGTATCTAGCACATCTATGTAATCTATCCACCTATCAATATATCTATCATCTACAGCTATATATGTACCATCCATCAATCTACTAACCATTTATCTTAGAGACAGAATCTTATTATGTAATATGTAGGTTACCTTCAAACGTGCCATCCTTTCATATCAGTTTCCCAAGTGCTGGTATTATATGTGCTACCACAAAAGGTGTTTTCTTTCTTTTACTTTTTTTCTTGTTTATTTTATTTTTTATTTTTATTTATTTGTTTATTTATTTAAAAAATATTTATTTGAGATGAGAGAGAGAGAGAAAGGAGAACGAGAGTATGGGTGTACCAGGCCCTCTGCTGCTGCAAATGAACTCCAGGCACATGCACCACTGTGTGCATCTGGCTTTACACGGATACTGAGAAATCAAACCCAGGCCAACCTCATTTATTTACTTGAGACAAGGTCTCATGTAGCTGAAGATGATCTCAAACTCTGGATCCTCCCACCTCAGCCTTCCAAGAGCTGGGTTGTTAGACATGCACCACCACATGTGGCTCTAGCACTCATTAGGATGAGACTTGGGAAAAAGTTCCTCATCTCTTCTACTCTGGAAGAGCTCGGTTTACTCCAGGAAAAAGTTAAATGGCAAAATCTCCAAGGGCCCTTCCTGCTGTGGAATTCTTATTCCAAGAATGGCTTAAAATTGATCAGCGGTTCTTGGGGAAAATGGTAGGACTGGGAAGGCGTTTGCTATCTACTCATGTCCTTATGGCTGGAGTTGCCTCCCCCCTTTTTTTATTTGAGAGAGAGAGACAGAGAGGAAGAGGCAGAGAGAAAGAGAATGGGTGCTCCAGCAGCCTCTTATCTGCTGTGAAACTCCAGACATGTGCGCCCCCTTGTGGGCAAGTGCAGCATTGTGCCCTTGCGTCACTTTTTGCATCTGGTTAAACGTGGGACCTGGAGATGGGAACCTGCATTCTTAGGCTTGGCGGCAGGCAGGTGCCTTAACTGTTAAGCCATGTCTCCAGCCCCCCCCTTTTTTTAATTTGAGAGAGACAGAGAATGGGCATGCCAGGGGCCTGTCAGCTGCTGTGAACAAACTCCAGATGCATGTGCCTCCTTGTGCGCATGTGCAACATTGTGCCCTTGTGTCATTTTTGCGTCTGGCTAAACGTGGGACCTGAAGATTCGAGCGGGTGTTCTTAGGCTTCGCAGGCAGGCACCTTAACCATTAAGCCATCTCTCCAGCCCGCCCCCCCTTTTTTTTGACACAATCTCTCATGGAACCTGGAACTCACCATGTAGGCTAGATTAACTAGCCAGCAAACCCTACAGATCCTCCTGTCTCTCTCTTTCCAAGCCAGTGTTACATGCATGCGCTACTGTGCCAGCATTTACATGGGTGCTGGAGCCTGAACTCATGTCTGCATGCACGCACAGCCAGCCCTCTACCAACAGAGTCGCCTCCCCAGTCCTCTTGGATTTTGAACAGCCAGCTCTCCCAGGGGAGACCTGTTTCTGCTTGTGCATAATACGTGCCATTGGGCTGTGTCACTGGACGACTAGGGTCACCACCCTCCTGCAACCCAAGGAGGACCTTGGTCAGGCCGTGGGATTTCCCAGGAGGGTGTCACTTTCTGCTGACTGCCAGTGAACGCGACCCACACATGTGGCAAGGAGGAGCTGTCTCTTCAACTTGTTCAGTGTCTGCAAATATGATCTCACCCACCACAGATAGTTCCTGGCCCCAGAAGAGGTCACAGAGGTGGTGGTCGAAGGAATTTTCAGGAGCAGTGGGGTCACACCATAGCACGACAACCAAGAAATCCCTGAGTCTGGGTGTGGACACTGCTATGCTGGGCTGGGGAGGTGCTTTTCCTTCTGTCTAGAAAACCATCACTTTAGCTTTTCTGGGATCCCTTCTTCTCCTTGTGGCACAACCTCCAGATTTGCTCCGTGGTTGTGATTTGAACCAATGGCAGGTGTCTGAATTTTCCTTCTAGAGAGAATCTCTGTTTGGTCCACTGTCCAAGTACTTATCTGTTCACTTTCTCTTCCCGCTCCTTCCCAGGAATTGCATTGTATCAGTCTTCCCTGCTATCTTCCCATTTCCTTCCTTCTCTTCTACCTGACTCTAAGCCCTCTTCTAACCCGCTAGTCCTTCTTTGAGTTGAGGCCATCTGTTCTCAGTTTCCATGGACGATGCTACAATGCTTGTCCGGGTTATTTCACTTAACATGATAACCTCCACTTCCGCCCATGCTCCTGTGATGATTTCATTCTTTTCTATTCTTTTTTCTTTTTCTTTTTTAATTCCCAAGGTAGGGTCTCACTGTAGCCCAGGCTGACCTGGAATTCACTATGTAGTCTCAGGGTGACCTTGAACTCATGGCTGGGATTAAAGATGTGTGCCACCATGTCTGGCCCTCTTTTCTTTTGTGTGCATATGCCACATTTTCTTTCGTTTTAAGAACTTTTTATCGACAGCTTTCATAAGTATAGACAATAAGCCATGACAATTCTATCCCCACCCCCCTTCTCCCCCTCTCAAATCCAACATCTGTTGAATCTCTTCTTTATAATACATGTCCTTTTTTGATGACATTATCTTTTCCTCCTATTATGATGGTCTTGGATAGGTAGTGTCAGGCACTTTGAGGTCATGGATATCCAGGCCATTTTGTGTCTGGAAGAGTGTATTGTAAGCAGTCCTACCCTTCCTTTGGCTCTTACATTTTTCCCACCACCTCTTTTGCAATGGTCCCTGAGCCTTGGAGGGTGTGACACAGATGTCTCAGTGATGAACACTCCACTGTCACTGTCACTTCTTCTCAGCACTATGGTGACTTTTAAAAAATTTTCTTTTTAAATTCTATTTATTTATTTATTTATTTGAGAGAGAGAGAGAGAATGAGAATGGGTGCACCAGGGCTTCCAGCCACTGCAGAAGAACTCCAGACGCATGTGCCACCTTGTGCACCCAGCTTATGTGGGTCCTGGGGAATGCGAGCCTGGAACCGGGGTCCTTAAGGCTTCACAGGCAAGTGCTTAACTACTAAGCCATCTCTCCAGCCACCCACCATGGTGACTTTTGAGTCACCCCAGTGGTCACAGCCATCTGAAAAGAGAAGGTTCTCTAAAGAAAAATGAGAGCAAGCCGGGCGTGGTGGTGCATGCCTTTAATCCCAGCACTCGGGAGGCAGAGGTAGGAGGATCGCCGAGAGTTCGAGGCCACCCTGAGACTACATAGTTAATTCCAGGTCAGCCTGGACCAGAGTGAGACCCTATCTTGAAAAACTAAATAAATAAATAAATAAGTAAATAAATAAATAAACAAACAGATAAATAAATAAAGGCATGTGTTACCACACTTGAACAGTCAGGTTTTCATTTCTAATGGTAACCAAAAAAAAAAAAAAAATTCAAACTCTCCAAATAGTTAAAAAAAAAAAAAAAGAAAAATGAGAGCAGCATTAATATATAGATATAAATATTTAAAAAGTGTGTACAGGGCATTTTTGTGGGCATAATGCATTTAGCCAGAAAACAGCAGGCATTACTCCCTTAGGACTCATGACCTTTCCAGCCGTAGGTTTTTGACTAGGTTTTCAGTACCAGGCATGTATTCCCTCCCATGGAGCTGGACTCCAGTACAATTAGAGAGTGGTTGTTTTCACCCATAACAGACATGCCACTATTACACCATTGGCACACTGGGCCTGGCTGGCCAATCTTAAGACTTTCAGGGTCCACTGCTGTTTAACACACTGATGACTTCTCTCCCCCCAGAAGCTTCATGCTGCATAGCTCTAGCATTTTGACAGCTACTAGGAGATTTCCAGCTCAGCTCCAGCTTGATTTCTCGGAGGCCTGAAGCCCAAGCATGCCACCTTTTCTTTATCCATATCTTGACTGTTATGAAAAGTTCTGCATAGAGATGTCTTAGCGGTTAAGGTGCTTGCCTGCAAAGTCAAAGGGCCCAGGTTCAACTCCCAGGACCCATGTAAGCCAGATGCACAAGGGGGTGCATGTGTCTGGCGTTCGTTTGTATGGCTGGAGGCCCTGATGCGCCCATTCCTCTCCCTCTCTCTACCTGCCTATTTCTGTATCTCTCTCTCTCTCAAATAAGTAAATAAATAAATATTTAAAAAAGTTCTAGCCGGGCGTGGTGGCAAATGCCTTTAGTCCCAACACTCGGGAGGCAAAGGTAGGAGGATCACCATGAGTTCAAGGCCACCCTGAGACTACATAGTGAATTCCAGGTCAGCCTGGACTAGAGTGAGACCCTATCTCAAAAAAAAAAAAAGTTCTGCAGAAACCATGGCTATGCAGGTATCTCTGTGGTATGATGACTTTGGTTCTTTTGGGTGGATATTTAGGCGTGGTATAGCTGAATCACATTATGGTTCTATGTTTACCTTTTTTTTTGAGAAAGAAAGAAAGAGAGAGAGAGAATGGGCTCGCCCGGGCCTCTCAGCCGCTGTGAACGAACTCCAGAAGAGTGAGCCCTCTTGTGCGCATGTGCGACATTGAACGTTTGCGTCACTTGTGCATCTGTCTAAACGTGGGACCTGCAGATTCGAACAAGTGTTCTTGGGCTTGGCAGGCAGGTGCCTTAACTGCTAAGCCATCTCTCCAGCCCTCTGTTTACTTTTGTGAGGAACTTCCATACTGATCTCCGCGTGAATTTACATTCTCACCAAGAGTGCATAACGATTCCTAATCCCCACACATGCTTGCCAGCATTTGTCATTTATTTTATTTTCTATTTATTTATTTATTTATTTATTTATTTATTTATTTATTTATTTATTTAGAGATAGCGTCTCATGTAGGCCAGGCTGGCCTTGAACTCCCTATGTAGCTGAGAATAATCTTAAACTACTGATCTTCCTATTTCTACCTCCCAAGTAGTAGGATTACAGGCACGCACCATTACAGTACATGCAGCATTGGGGATCAAACCCAGGGCTTTGTGCATTCTAGACAAGGACTCTACCAACTGTACCACATCCTCAGCCTCTTATTCAATTTTTCTTTTCTTTTTCTTTTCTTTTCTTTTTCTTTTCTTTTCTTTTCTTTGTCTCTTCTCTTTTCTTCTTCTTTTTTTTTTTTTTTAAATAAAATTGTATTTATTGGCTGGGTGTGGTGGCACACGCCTTTAATCCCAGCACTTGGGAGGCAGAGGTAGGAGGATTGCCGAGAGTTCGAGGCCACCCTGAGACTACATAGTGAATTCCAGGTCAGCCTGGACCAGAGTGAGACCCTACCTCGAAAAACAAACAAAAAAAAACAAAACAAAACAACAAAAAAAGTATTTATTGGATAGAGGAGGCAGCATGAGCACACCACGGCCTCTTGCTGGGGCAAACCAACTCCAGGCGCATGCTCACTTCGTGGGTCTGCCTTTTCCGAACCGGGTCGGCGGCCCTTGCAAACAAGCACGTGGAACCTCCGCGCCATCTCTCCAACCCATCGTTATTCTGCAGTTATGAACAATGCACTAGCGTAAGGTCACGATGCGGTCAGAGTTCACGGAAGAGCAAACCTAATCACTGGAACAGAATCCAGGGCGGACTCATCATTTTAGTCAGACCTCCCCACCTCACGACCAAATGCCTCCCGGCCTGGTCGAGGGCGAACCAAACATGGCGCAGGACGACCCTGAGGCAAACAAGGCTGCCTGAGGTAAGCGCCTCAATTTCTCTTTTCTTTTCTTTTCTTTTTTCTTTTCTTTTCTTTTCTTTTCTTTTTTTCTTTTTTGTTTTTTTGAGTCCAGGCTGACCTGGAATTCACTCTGTAGTCTCAGGGTGGCCTCGAACTCACGGCAATCCTCCTACTTCTGCCTCCCGAGTGCTGGGATTAAAGGTGTGCGCCACCACGCCCGGCTTCCATTTCTTTTTCTTTCTTTCTTTCTTTCTTTCTTTCTTTCTTTCTTTCTTTCTTTCTTTCTTTCTCTCTCTCTCTCTCTTTCTTCTTTCCTTCCTCCCTCCCTCGCTCCCTCCCTCCTCCCTTGCTCCTTTCTTTCTTTCTTTCTTTCTTTCTTTCTTTCTTTCTTTCTTTCTTTCTTTCTTTCTTTTTTTTCTCTCTCTCTCTCTCTCTCTCTCTCTTTCTCTCTCTCCTCCCTCCCTGCCTGCCTTTTCCCTTCCTTCCTTCCTTCCTTCCTTCCTTCCTTCCTTCCTTCCTTCCTTCCTTTCTTTCTTTCTTTCTTTCTTTTCTTGAGGTAGGGTCTCACACTAGCCCAGACTGACCTGGGACTTCACTATGCAGTCTTAAACTGGCTTTGAACTCACAGCAATCCTCCTACCTCTGCTTCCAGAGTGCTGGGATTAAAGGAGTGTGCCACCACGCCTGGCTCTTATTTAGTTTCTTAATGATAGCCGTCCTGACTGGGGTGAAATGGAATTTAAGACATTTAATAATTTGTGTCTGTTTATGGGTGTGCCAGGACTTCTTATCACTGCAAACAAAAGCCAGATGCTTGCACCACCTTTTGTATCTGGCTTTTGGGGGTGGGTTGGGAACTGAAGCTGGGCTGGAAGACTTTGCAAAAAAGTGCCTTTGGCTGCTGAGCCATCTTCCCAGCCCCTCAGTGCAGGTGAGATTTGCATTTTCCTGATGGCTGGGGCGGCTGAACATTTTTTTAATGCATTTGACCATTTTTTCTTCTTCTTTGGAGACATGTCTGCTTAGATCATTGACCCATTTATTAATTGGATTACCTGTTCTTTTGTTGATAACTTCTTTTGTGTTTTTTCTTGTATATGTATTTTTAAAAAGTTATTGATTTATTTTATTTATTTGAGAGAAAGAGAGAGACAGAAAAAGGTAGATAGAGAATGGGCGCACCAGGGCTTTCGGCCATTGCAGACGAGCTCCAGAAGTCTGCGCCACCTTGTGCAGCTGGCTTACGTGGGTCCTGGGGAATCGAGCCTGGGTTCTTTGGCTTTACAGGCTAGTGCCTTAACTGCTAAGCCATCCCTCCAGCTCTGTATATGTGTCTTATTATGTGGGTGTGCTTGGCAGGGGGTGTGTGTGGGCGTGTCTGGAGGTCAGTGGGCTATCTTGAGGTGCTGGTTCTCTCCTTCCACCCTGTCTTGAGACAGCGTCTCTCTTGTTTCTGCCGTTGGGAAGAGCAGACGAGGTTTGGGATTCTTTTGACTCTGCTGTCCATTGCCATAGGGGCATTGAGGTTACAGATGTGAACACCATTTTGTCTTCACGTGTACATGGGTGCTGGGGATCTGAACTCCAGCCTGCAGGCTTGAAGAGCAAGAGCTTTTAAGCCCTGAGCTATATCTCTAACTCCTTTATATACTTTGTGCCAACATTTTTTTTTTTTTTTTGGTTAAGGTCTTTAAAAATTTTTATTTATTTATTTATTTATTTATTTATTTATTTGAGAGAGAGAAAGAGGGGGAGAGAGAGAAAAAGAATGGGTGCACCAGGGCATCCAGCCACTGCAAATGAACGCCAGATGCATGTGCCCCCTTGTGGGTCCTGGAGAATTGAACTGGGGTCCTTTGGCTTTGCAAGCAAATGCCTTAACTGCTAAGCCATCTCTCCAGCCCTAGTTAAGGTCTTTTAAAAAATGTTTTTATTTATTTATGCCAGGTGTGGTGGCACATGCCTTTAATCCCAGCACTCAGGAGGCAGAGGTAGGAGGATTGCTGTGAGTTCAAGGCCACCCTGAGACTACACAGTAAATTCCAGGCTAGAGCAAGGAAACAAACAAAAACAAACAAACAAAAAAACCAAAAAAATATTTTTATTTATTTACTAGAGAGAGGATATGTGTGCCAGGGCCTCATGCCACTGCAAATGAACTCCAGACACATGGGCTACTTTGTGCACTTGACTTTACATGGGTATCAGGAAGTGAAACCCAGGCCAGCAGGCTTTGCAAACAAGTGCCTTTAACCACTGAGTCATCTCACCAGCCCCTCTGTATATATATATTTGATAATAACTGTCAGATGAGGAGCTGAAAATATTTTTTTTTCCTACTGTAGAATGTCTCTTCATTATTTTGATAGCTTATATATTTCTTCTTTTGTTTTTTTGAGGTAGGGTTTCGCTCTAGTCCAGGCTGACCTGGAATTCAGTATGTAGTTTCAGGCTGGCCTGGAACTCACAGTGATCCTCCTACCTCTGCCTCTCGAATGCTGGGATTAAAGGTGTGTGCCAGCATGTCCAGCTTGATAGTTTATTTTGTTGTACAGAATTTTTTTCCCCCAAAGTAGGGTCTCACTCCAGCCCAGGCTGACCTGGAACTTACTCTGTAGTCTCAGGGTGGCCTCAAACTCGTGGCAATCCTCCTACCACTGCCTCCCAGGTGCTGGGATTAAAGGCATGCTCCACCATGCCTGGCAGGATGTACAGAAGACTTTTAATTGGATGTGATCCCAGTTTTTTTTTTTTTTTTTTTGAGGTAGGGTCTTACTCTGGCCCAGACTTAGAATTAACTATGTAGTATCAGGGTGGCCTTGAACTCATGGCAATCCTCCTACCTCTGCCTCCCAAGTGCTGGGATTAAGGGCATGCACCACCATGCCTGGCTTGTGAGCTCAGTTTTTAAATGTTTTATTTATTTATTTGAGAGCAAGAGAGAGAGAGAAGAGAGAGAATGGGCACACCAGGGCCTCTAGCTGCTACAAGTCAACTCCAGACACGTGCCACCTGTGCACCTGCCTTCATGTGGGGACTAGGGATCGAACCTGGGTCCTTTGGCTTTGCAGGCAAGTGCCTTAACCACTAAGCCATCTCTCTGGCCCCCATCTTTTTTTTTTTTTTTTTTTTTGGTTTTCTGTGGTGAGGTCTCGCTCTAGCTCAGGCTGACCTGGAACTCACTCTGCAGTCTCATGGTGGCCTCAAACTCTCCTACCTCTGCCTCCCAAGTGCTGGGATTAAAGGCGTGCATACCATGCCTACCCCGCCCCTTTGTCTTTTTTTTTGAGACAGGGTCTCATGTGGTCCACGCTGATTGGAGTTCGTGGCAATACTCCTGCCACAGCCTCCTGGTTGCTGAGATTACAGGTGTAACCCATCAGGCCTGTCCTTCCCATACTGAATTCAAAGCATTAGATCAGACCAGTTCTTGAAGGAGAGAAGTGAAGATCCTGAATTCTCAGCCCTGAACTGTGAGTCACATGCAAAGTCAAGACAGTGCCTAATGGCAGTACCAAGTAATTAAGCAGAACCATTGGCAATTACTTAGACAAGAGAAGATGAGGATTGCCTTGGAAAAGCTACAGCAGGGCTGACCTACTGGTAGCTGAGTGGGTGTCCACCCGACACTCTAGACCCCCCAATTCTCTCAGTAAACATGCACACACATGCACGCAGACACACATGTGCACACACATACATGCACACGCACGCACACGCACACACAACCCCTTCTCATCCTCTTTGTTCTCTTACCAGTATGTGGATTTGGACAAGCTCACAGAAGCCTTTGAACACACACAATGTCTTTGGTCATTTAAGCAGTTTAATTTGCAGTGCACCCAGGGCCCTGGATGACCTCTGCTGACCTCAGGCAATGTGGTGTTCTGTTGGTCTTAGGTGTAGGAATGGGTTGGCAGCCATATTGTCCCGTGTCAGGGTGAGGAAGGTGAAAGATCTTAAGCCAGGCGTGGTGGTTTATGTCTTTAATCCTAGCACTTGGGAGGCCAGCCTGGGCTACAGTGAAGAGATTCAGGTCAGCCTGGAACTAGAGTGAGACCCTGTCTCAGAACAAACAGACAGAGATGGAAGATCGGAAAAGATGAGCTGTTTGCTCCTGGAGTGAGAATGAGAATGGGAATGGTTTAGAGTTGTGCTACCAGCAGAGGGTGGTTTAGATGCCCACACAACATACATAGCACAGCCCAGAGATAGGGCCCACTGATTGGCTCCCATTATTCTATCCAAGGTGTCTCTTGGCTTGGCTCAGAGATGAGCCTTTGTGTGTGTGTGTGTGTGTTTAAAGTAAAGTTTATTTCCTATTTGTTTATTTGAGGGAGAGAGTGAGTGTGTGTGTGTGGGGGAGGGGAGAGAGAGAGAGAGAATGGGTGTACCAGGGCCTCCAGCCACTGCCAATGAACTCTAGATGCATGCGCCACCTTGTGCATCTGGCTCATGTGGGTCTTGGGGATTTGAATCTGGGTTCTTTGGCCTTGGAAGTAAGCACCTTAACTGCTAAGCCATCTCTCCAGCGCTGTTTGTGTTTGTTTTGAGACAAGGTCTCATGTAGCCTATTGTGGCTTTGAACTAATTTTGTAGTCCAGGCTGGCCTTGAACTCTTGATCCTCCTCTCTCTACCTCCTAAGTGCTTGGTTTACAGGCATGTAACTACCATACCTACTTAAAAAAAAAAATACCTTCTTTATTTATTTGAGAGAGAGATGGGGAGAGAGAATGGGCATGCTAGGACATCCAGCCAGTGCAGATGCATGCACCCCTTTGTGCATCTGGCTTATGTGGGTCCTGGAGAATTGAACTGGAGTCCTTTGGCTTTGCAGGCAAATGCCTTAACCATTAAGTAATTTCTCCAGCCCCTGTTTTTTTTTTTTTTTTGGTTTTGCGAGGTAGGGTCTCACTCTGTTCCAGGCTGACCTGGAATTAACTATGTAGTCTCAGGGTGGCCTCGAACTCCTGGCGATCCCCCTACCTCTGCCTCCCGAGTGCTGGGATTAAAGGCGTGCGCCACCACGCCTGGCCCTACCTAGTTTTATGTGGTGGTGGGGATGGGATCCAGGGCTTTGCTGGAAGGCTGAAGAAGCTGGGTTCTGCTGTCTTCAAAGGATGGCAGTAACGGGGTACATGTGTACACCATCAAGGTGAGGTGGGAAGGCAAAAAGTCATTGCTTTGTCCTGAACCCTCTTCCTGTATAAGCTGCCCCTAGAAGGGCTGCCCACTGCAGGGGACGGTCTCCTCCCCACAACTAATCTTTTCCAGAAATGCTTGTCTCTCATTTGATTCCCGATCCAATCAAATGCACAGGGTTAACCACCCTAGGGGTTTAGTAAATCAGGGGGACACAAACCTGCTTCTACACCCAGACTCACCCCCACACCCAGCCACATGATCACACTCCTGCAGGGAAAGACAGAGAAATTTGGCTATGGTGGCACCCACCTTGGGAGGCTGATGCAGGGGGATTGTCATGAATTTGAAGCCAGCCTGGGTTATGGAGTTGAGACAATACCAACAGGGCTGAAGAGATGGCTCAGTGATGAAAGGAGCTCATTTGCGAGGCCTAACGGTCTGGGTTCAATTCCCCAGTTCCCACAGAAACCCAGACGCACAAGGTGGCGCATGCGTCTGAAGTTCGTTTGTAGTGGTAAGAGACTCTGGTGGTCCACTTTTTTGCTCTCTCTCTTTGCAAATAAGTAATCACAATAAAAATGGAGACAGAGACAAGTTCATTTCTATCAAGCTCATCCAGAGTTTTGCATGGAGAAATATCTAGTAAGGAGTTGTTTTAATTCCAGCATCCATGGAAGTCTTGCATCATTCTAGAAAATACCATTCTGTTGTGAATTACAGTGATGGGCTGACCTGATGGTTAGAACATGACCGAATCCAATGCTCGGAGGTCCTAACCCAGCTCTGGAGAGAAAGAGTCAGGGTGACTCTGAGCTGGGTCTGCCAGCCTGGCAGAAAGGGCAAGAGGACCCGAGTCAGCTGGTGGACCAATCAAAGACTGTTGCTAGGGAAACTCCACTCCATGCAAATGACCATGGAGGGGGTGGGGTTATGGGCCAACCTGTTCTCTTTTCCTTTGAACCTCAGTCTTCTGATGTCTCAAGTCTTTGGTGCCCCCCTGATGTGATGGTTTATAATGATAGTCAGTGTGACAAGCTGTAGAATCACGTAGGAAATGAATGCGCCTCTGAGTATGCCCCTGAGGGGCGTCGAGATTAGGTTCACTGAGGTGGGTAGACCCGCCATAATGATGGGAGGCACCATCCACAGGCTCTATGTGTGTGTGTGGCAGGGTCCCCGGCTGTATGAAAAGGAGAAAGCCGGCTGAGGGCCAATGTCCACCTTTCTGCCTCTTGACTGTGGCTGCAATGTGACCCGTAGGCTTCCTGCTCCTGCCACCTGCCTTCCCTAGCCACGATGGACTGCAACCTGGGACTGTAAACTGAAACAAACCCTTCCTTCATCCCTTAAGTGGCTTCCTGTCAGGTATTTTGTCCCAGCCATGAGGAAAGTAATACACCCGCCTTTCTCTGCCATTTACAGATAGAAGCTGCCCCACAGATGTCTGACTTGAAATTGCGTTGGCAGCCATGGGAAAAAATGGCTTTGGAATGGGTATAGGATTAAGCCAGGAAGGCTGACAGAACAGATTTTTATAGGCATGCATTCCTCAGGGGTGAACTCACCATCATCCCATCCTACATGGGGAGAAAGAGCTGGTTGAATCCAGCACTGTTGGGGACCTTTGCTGGGAGAGTGATTGGCCCAGGGCTGGCTGCCAGCCTTCTGTGAACGAGCTCCGAGCAGCCCCATTAAGCTACGAGCCACCGAACTGCCTGCGCACCTGCTCTGACAGCCGACCCCACTGGGCTTTGGCAGCCGTGTTTCCTGAACCGGAGCCTGGCTCCTCTCTCCTGGCTTGAGCTTGCAACATCTTTCCACAATAAAAGCGGAATAGAAGTTAATTGCCTGCATCACTCTGCAATGGAGTGGCCCCATAAAATCTTTATTGGGTGCAACCATGGGGGCTTGAACGGGTGGCCGGTTGCTTGGCTTTGGGCTACAGCTGACATCTGCGGGGCGGGGTGCGTGGGGGATGTCCCTGGGCGGGAGGTGAGTTCAGTATTGCTGAGGTTGAGTGTTCCGATCTGCTTTATGGGAGCTGGTCAAAGTGGGTAGGAGGCAGACATGGGCAAGTATGTGGGGAGGCATTTTGGCTGATGGTTTTGGAGTTGTGAAACTTGCTGTTCCCTCTCCTTCCCTTTCTTCCTCCTTTTCTCCTTCCCTGCTTTTCTCTCCTTTCTCTCTTTCCCCCATCCTCTTCCTCTTCTCTCTCTTCTCCTCTCCTCTCCTTTTCTTTCTATCTCCTCCCACCCTTCCTCTCTTCTCCCTCCTTCTCTCTCTTTGTGTGTATATATGTTCATGTGTATATGGGTGCACATGTGTATGTGTGCATGTCCCTGTATGTCTGCAGAGGCCAGAGCACCAGCTCTGGTGTGTTGTTCTACCTTCCCTCCTCCCTCCCTCCCCCTCCCCTCCCTCCCCCTCCCCTCCCTTCCCCTCCCCCCCCTCCCCCCTCCCTCCTCCCTCCCTTCCCTCCCTCCCTTCCCTCCCCCTCCCTCCCTTCCCTTCCCTTCCCTTCTTTCCCTCCTTTCTTTCTTTCTTTCTTTCTTTCTTCTTTCTTTCTTTCTTTCTCTTTTTGAGGTTGGTTCAGGAAGATTTTATTGTAGAGATTAAGAGAAGGAAAGAAGGAACAGCGTCCATCTGACTGCAGAGGTCCCGACCTTGTCTGTGATAGCATTTATTTATTTTTTTTTTTATTGTCCTGGGGCTCACCAAGTAGGCTAGACTGGATAGCCAGCAATCCCCACGGATCCCACTGACTCTACTTCCCCAGTGTTGAGATTACAGGCACACAGTTAGGCCTGGCATTTACATGGGTGCTGGCAATCCAAACTCAGGTCTTCATGTATGTATGGACAGCACTTTACCCAGTGAGCCATGTGCCTCGCCCTACCATGCTGGTTTTCAAACTCAGGTTTTTGGGGGCTTGGGAGATGACTCAATGGATGAGAGTATTTGCTGTGCAAACGGGATGACCCACATTGGATACCCAACATATAAAAAGCCCAGCATGGCTATGCATACCTGAGACGCCGTCTCTGAAGGGTGTAGAGACAGGAGGATCAGTGGACTCCTGGTCAGCCAGTCTAACTGAGAAGTGGTGAGATCCAGGTTTGTGAAGAAACTCTGTGTCAGAGACATAAGATGGGCAGGGATAGAGGATGCCTGACGTCCTCTGGCCTCTGTACACATGCATGTGTACACTCCACCATACGTAAACACACACTAAAAAAAAATCTAAAAACAGCAGTCTCTTTCCCACTGTTGAGCCAATTCTTTGACCAAATTCTTCCAGAATGATAGCAACCCTTCTTTACTTTGGAAGGGCTCTCCCCTGGTTCAAATTGTATGGGCTGGTGTGTTAGTGCAAGTTTTGGTTGCCGTGGCAAATGTCCAAGACAGACAACTTATAGGAGGAACCATTTGAAATATTTATATTTATTTTTCTTTATTTATTTGAGAGAGAGAGAGAGAGAGAGAGAGAGAGAGCGAGAGGGAGGCAGGGAGAAGGGAGAGAATGGGTGCGCCAGGGCTTCTAGCGACTGCAAACGAACTCCAGATTCATGCACCACCTTGTACATCTGGCTTACGTGGGTCCTGGGGAATCGAACCTGGGTCCTTTGGCTTTGCAGGCAAGTGCCTTAACAGCTAAGCCATCTCTCCAGCCCAGGAAGACCCATTTTACTTGGATCATGTTTTTAGAGATTTTGACCTACAGTCTGTCAGCTCAGCTGTTTCTAGGCTAGTGGTGAGGCCGAATGTCATGATGGAGGGAATGTAGTGGTGGAGCAGAGCTGCTAACCTCAGAGCAGCCTGGAAGAAGAGAGCTACAGGACAGGGCCTGGGAGGACACACCCCCGGTGACCCACTTCCTCCATCCAGGATCCACTTCCTGAAAGTTCCACAAGCTCCTAACAGCGCCACCTGCTGGAGATTTACTGTTCAAACCCATGAGCCCCTGGCAGGCACATTTCTTACTCAAACCATAACAGCTAGTGGACATATTGTATGTTTTCTTACTACACACAGTTGGGATAAAGTCCTAGTCCCCCTTTTATGTAATCAAAGAAAATTTAAATACAGAAATCAACTAAGACTTAAATTGTTCAGTAGAGCACATTTCACAATGATGGAATTATAGATAGGGCAGATTCATTCATTTGTCATGACAGCCTTTGGGCAAAGAGTACAGTCCCATATTTAAAAAAATATTCAGGGGCTAGAGAGATTGCTCAGTGGATAAGGAGCTTTCCTGAAAAGCCAAAGGACCCAGGTTCTATTCCCCAGGACCCATGTGAGCCAGATGCACAAGGGGGCACATACATCTGCAGCAGTTGGAGGCCCTGGTGTGCCCATTCTCTGTCTCACTCTCAAACAAATAAATAAAAATAAAAATAATCAGAACAAAAGCCTTGTATTAAAAAGTTAGTAGAGGAGCTGGAGAGATGGCTTAATGGGTAAAAGTGCTTGATTGCAAAGTCTGAAGTTCCAAATTCAGTTCCCCAGGACTCATATAAAAAGCCAGGTTCACAAAATAGCACATGCATCTGGAGTTCATTTGCAGCAGCAGCAGCAGCAGCAAGAGGCCCTGGTGTATGTATTCTCTCTCTCTCTCTCTCCCTCTCCTCTCTTTGTAAATAAATAAATAAATTTTTAAAAAAGTTAGGAGAAGGGCTGGGGATATGACTCAGTCAGTAAAAGTGTTGCTTACTCTGCAAACATAAGAACCTGTGTTCAGAGCCCACATAAAATCAAGGCATGGTGGTCTGTGCTGATAATCCCAGTGCTGGGAGACAGAGATAGGAGGATCCCTGGGGCTTACTGGTTGGCTAGTCTTGTCTAATTGGTGAGCTCAGAGTCATTCAGACATCCAGTCTTGACAAATAAGGTGGAGAGTGATTGAAGAAGACACCTGTTGTCACCCTCTAGTCTCCATATGCATGTGCACACAGACACACGTGCATGTACAAACATACAAACACACACAGTATATGCGCGTGCACGCGTGCGCGCGCACACACACACACACACACACACAAAGTCAGTGGAATGTAACAAGAATAAATTGGAGGAGGGCTGGAGAGATAGCTTGGTGGTTAAGGCGCTTGCCTGCAAAACCAAAGGACCTCTGTTTAATTCCCTAGGACCCACATAAGCCAGATGCACAAGGTGGTGCACGAGTCTGGAGTTCGTTTGCAGTGGCTGCAGATCCTGGTGCGCCCATTCTCCCTCTCTCTCCCTCTCTCTCTCAAATAAATAAATAAATAAATAAAATAACATATTTAAAAAAAGACTAATTTGGGGAGCATCATGGTGTTTGAGAGATGACATGCCTTATGCCAAAGAGCAGATAGTACATGTTGCCATTTGCTTTCAGAAAATATTGGTAAGTACTTCTTTGTAAAGGAAAGACACACAGAGAATGGGTACACCAGGGCCTCTTTGTCACTGCAAACAAACTCCAGATGAATGCACCATTTTGTGCATTTGGGTTTATGTGGGTATTGAGGAATTGGACCCAGAGTTGGCAGGCTTTGCAAACAAGTGCCTTTAACCCCTGGCCCTATGATTTCATTGGTCTTGTGAAGTTAAATCAGGTGTGAGTCCTTCCTCAGCTCTCTAGTCCTTCTATGGCAGATTTCAGCCTGGCTGGGTACGAACACCAACTAGAAGTTTAACACAAGGGACAAGTGGCAGAACTCTAAGCCATACTCGATTAGGTTGTGTGTGTGTGTGTGTGTGTGTGTGTGTGTGTGTGAGAGAGAGAGAGAGAGAGAGAGAGAGAGAGCGCTCAGGTTCGCTGAGATGAACTTCCAGACCAGGCACAATTATGGAGGAAGGGATATTTATTGAAGCTTATAGATCCAGGGGAAGTTCCATAATGGCAGAAGAAGCTGGCCTGCTTTCACAGACCTAACACAGAGAGAAAAGCCAAAAGCCACACAGCACAGCACACGTTGCATATCTTTAGACTGAAATCCTAAATCCACCACCACACCTTAAGACCCGCCCGGTGACATTGCCTCCAGCCAGGTGGCTGCAGATGCAAACTATAGACTAATAAAACACTGAATATATTGGGGGCCATATATACTCAAACTACCACAATGTGTGTGTGTGTTTTAGACAGCTTTACGTTGCTGGGATGAACATCCAGACCAGGCACAGTTTAGGGGAGGAAGGGATTTATTTCAAGCTCCAGGATCCAGGGGGAAGATACAGCAGAGGTGGAAAAAGCTGATTCTATACATCCAAGTAGAGAAACACCAAAAGCAGAAAGCAGCTGCGGGGGTGGGGAGAAGGTAGAGCTCAAACCTCTCTGCATACCAGATCCCCCCCCACAAGTACACCTTAGGGCTGGACCCCAGGATCCACCCCCAGTGACACCTCTTCCAGCCAGGCGGCTGGAGACCCAAGTTACACACTTGAATTAAACACCTGAGTCTATGGGGGGGGGGTGCATTCAAGCCACTACACTGTCTTTGTGCCATTTCCATTTTCCAGCCATGAATGTTGTCTGACCACATAGCCATCCCACAATTCTTCGAATTTCTCCTATTTCTGAGGTCTGCCTGATTCTAGGATCCTGAATAGATGCAATGCATGTCTCCAAACAAAAATGGCCATTCTGTCTTTTGGTAATATTAGGTTCTAAAGGGTTGGGGATATAGCTCTGTGGTAGAGCACTGGCTCAGTATGCATAAAGTCCTGGGGTCAATCCCCAACACTATTAAATAAGTGAATAAATATGATAATATTAAGTTCTTGAATGGGCAAAGCTTATTTAATTGATACATTTATTTTAATTTTATTTTTTTATTAGTTATTATTTATTTATTTTTGTGTTAGGGTCTCCAGGTTGACCTGGAACTCACTCAGTAACCCAAGCTGGCTTTGAATTCATGGGGCTTCTATCTCAGCCTGTTGAATGCTGGGATTACAGGCATGAGCCACCATGTCCAGCTTCAATTTCCAGAGTCAAGACTCACATCACTGGTGGCTTCTGGCATATATTAGCTTCTTTTCTCATTGCTGTGACCAAGCACCTGACAGACACGAGGCAACTTAAGAGAAGAAGGGTTTGTTTTGGCTCATGTTTTGAGAGGCTACAGTCTATCATGGTGGGTAAGGTGGGGAGGCCAACGGCAGACCAGCTCCTGTCTGTGATGGTGTGAGGCTGCTTGCCCACCTCATTGGAATAAGATGCAGAGAAAAGTGAATGCTGGTGCTTAGCTAATGATATCCTTTCCCCCTTTTCTCGCTCTTTTCTTTTCTTTTTTTCCTTTTCTTTCTCTTCTCTTCTCCTTTCCTCCCTCCCTCCCTCCTTCCTTCCTTCCTTCCTTCCTTCCTTTCTTTCTTTCTTTCTTTCTTCTTTCTATTTTTTCTTTGAGGTAGGGTGGTGCTCTAGCCCAGGCTGACCTGGAATTAGTCTCAGATTGGCCTCAAACCCACAGTGCTCCTCCTACCCCAGCCTTCCGAGTGCTGGGATTAAAGGCGTGTGCCACCACACCCAGCCTTTCCGCCCTTTTCTTTTCTTTTTAAATTTTATTTATTTATTTATTAGAGAGACAGAAAGAGATAGAGAGAGGGAGAGAATGGGCACACTAGGGCCTCTCACCACTGTAAACGAACTCCAGATGCACGCACCACCTTGTGCATCGGTTTACGTGGGACCTGGAGAATCGAACCTGGATCCTGAGTCTGCACAGGCAAGCACCTTAACTGCTAAGCCATCTCTCCAGCCCCACTTTTCTTTTTTTAATATTTTATTTATTTGAGGAAGAGAGAGAGAGAGAAGTAGAGAGAGAGGGAGAATGGGCATGCCAGTGCCTCCAGCCACTGCAAACAAACTCCAGATGCATGTGCCACTTTGTGCATCTGGTTTTACGTGGGTACTGCAGAAAAACCCAGGCTGTTGGGCTTTGTAAGCAAGTGCCTTAATCTCTGAGCCATCTCTCCAGCTCACCCTTTCCTCCTTGTCATTCCCTCCAGAACCCCAGCCCATGGAATGGTATTGCCAACACTCGGGGGGAGGGGTGGGTCTTTCTTCTTCAGTTAAGTCTCTGCAGACACCCTCACAGTCACAGCCAGAGGAGTATCTCCTCAGTGATTCTGAATCCAGTCCAGCTGTCAGTGAAGAAAAATTCTGTGGCTTGATAGAGATGGTTAAATGAGAGGGCTGGGGCAGATGGCTCAGCAGTTAAAGGCACTTGCTTGCAAAGCCTGTGGCCCAGGTTCTATTCCCTAGTACCCACATAAAGCCAGATGTGCAAAGTGGCACATGTATCTGAAGTTCTGTGGCCAGAGTCCCTGACACATCCATACTCTTCACTCTCTCTCTCTCTCTCTGTAATAAATAGCTAAATAAAAAAAAGTAGATTACATGAGAGTATGTCCAAAATGAAGGTACAGAATAAGAAAGATCTTTTCTTAAAGCTCTAAGCAAATAATCCCTAAAAATATAAATCACTGGGTGTAGTGTGGTGATGCAAGCCTATTCATCCCAGAACTTGAGGCAGAAGGATCATGAGTTCAAGGCTAGCCTGGGATGCCTAGTAACATTCTGTTACAAACAAGCAAAGTCAACATATTCAAACAATATTCTGGCCTGGATATCCATGACTTCTCAGTGCCTGAAACTACCTACACAAGACCATCATAATTACAAGAGACTGACTGGGAGGGGGAAGGGATATGATGGAGAGTGGAGTTTCAAAGGGAAGGTGGGGGGAGGGAGGGAAATACCATGGGCTATTGTCTACGATTAAGGAAGTTATCAATAAAATAAATGAATAAATAAAGCAAAAAAAAAAAAAAAAAGAAAGAAAAGAAAAGAAAAACAATGTTCTGGGGCTGGAGAGATGGCTCAGCAGTGAAGGTACTTGCCTGCAAAGCCCAATGTCCCGAGTTCTGTTCACCAGTACTCACAGAAAGCCAAATGCACAAAGTGGCACATCTCTCTGGAGTTTGTTTACAGAGGCTAGCTAGAGTTCCTGGTGAGCCCATTCTGTCTATGTGTCTGTCTCTCTCTCTGTGCTGTGAGTTTGAGGCCAACCTGAGATTACATAGTGAATTTTAGGTCAGCCTGGGCTAGAGCGAGACCCTGTCTCAAAAAACAGTTACAACAAGAACAACACAATATTCTGCAAGAAGGAAAGTATTGAAACAATGTAGATAAAAATCACATAGTCTAAGTTGCAAAAGTGCACCATGGAGTTCGAGGCTCCACAGGACAGTGTAGTGGGGACCATGGGAAGTGAACCAGGGTACACAGATGGAGAAGATGGGCGGGTGAGCAAGCTCCTTCTCTAACGCACTTGCTTCACAAACATAAGGACCTGAATTTAATCCCATGAACTCACTTAAAAATGCTGGGTGTGGGCTGGAGAGATGGCTTAGAAGTTAAAGGCACTTGCTTGCAAAGCCTGATGGCCCAGGTTTGATTCACCAGTACCCATGTAAAGTCAGATGCACAAAGTGTTGCATGCATTTGGAGTTCATTTGCAGTGACAAGAGGCTCTGGCATGTCCATGCTTTCTTTTTTCCCCCCTTTTCTCTTCTTGCAAGTAAATAACATTTTTTTAAATGTTGGGCATAGTGTGGTGTGACCCTCACTGGAGGTTTCTAAACTAGTGCTCTACCACTGAGCCATGCCCCCAGCCCTTCACTGGGGAGCCATCCCCCAGCCCCCTCAGGGGCTCTAGGAGCTGACCACTGAGCCCCGCCCCAGCCCCTCACTGGGGGATTCTAGGGAGCAGGAGCTCTACCACTGAGCCACACCCCAGCCCCTCACTGGGGGATTCTAGGCAGGAGCTCTACCACTGAGCCATGCCCCCAGCCCCTCACTGGGGATTCTAGCCAGGAGCTCTACCACTGAGCCACAGCCCCAGCCCCTCACTGGGGGATTCTAGCCAGGAGGTCTACCACTGAGCCACACCCCAGCCCCTCACTGGGGGATTCTAGGGGAGCTCTACCACTGAGCCACGCCCCAGCCCCTCACTGGGGATTCTAGGCAGGAGCTCTACCACTGAGCCACGCCCCAGCCCCTCACTGGGGGATTCTAGGCAGGAGCTCTACCACTGAGCCACACCCCAGCCCCTCACTGGGGATTCTAGGCAGGAGCTCTACCACTGAGCCACCCCCAGCCCCTCACTGGGGATTCTAGGCAGGAGCTCTACCACTGAGCCACGCCCCAGCCCCTCACTGGGGGATTCTAGGCAGGTGCTCTACCACTGAGCCACACCCCCAGCTCCTCACTGCCATGCCCCAGCCCCTCACTGGGGGATTCTAGGCAGGAGCTCTACCACTGAGCCACGCCCCCAGCCCCTCACTGGGGGATCCTAGGCAGGAGCTCTACCACTGAGCCACGCCCCCAGCCCCTCACTGGGGGATTCTAGGCAGGAGCTCTACCACTGAGCCACACCCCCAGCTCCTCACTGAGGGATTCTAGGCAGGAGCTCTACCACTGAGCTACGCCCCCAGCCCCTCACTGGGGGATCCTAGGCAGGAGCTCTACCACTGAGCCACATCCCCAGCCCCTCACTGGGGGATTCTAGGCAGGAGCTCTACCACTGAGCCATGCCCCCAGCCCCTCACTGGGGGATTCTAGGCAGGAGCTCTACCACTGAGTCATGCCTCCAACCCCTCACTGGGGGATTCTAGGTATGTGCTGTACCACTGAGCCACACCCCCAGCCCCTCACTGGGGGATTCTATCCAGAACAGAATTCATGAGTTGAAGCTCCTCTTTTCAACTGCTTCTGCTTCTACTTTGATGTCTTCTCTCCCTCCTCTACCATCCATAATAGACTGTTGAGGGGCGCAGTATTACATAGGTCTTGTAAAGGTAATGACAATCACTGACGTCATGAATGCTACGGTCACTTCAGTCTGGAAGACAGAATTCCACAGCACTCCTCCCCATCCTCTGGCTCTTACATCCCTTCCACCCTCATGTGCCTTGTTCCCCAGGCCTTACACGGAGTAATGGAAATGTCTCATGCAGTACTGAGCACTTACTGGTCACTTCTCAGCACTTTGAAGAATTTTGAATCTCCTTAGTAGTCACTGCCAAGTGCAAAAGGAAGCTATTCTTTTTCCTTTTAAATTTATTTTTATTTTTGGGCTGGAGAGATGGCTTAGCAGTTAAGGCGCCTGCCTCCTAAGCCTAAGAACGCTGGCTCCAATCTCCAGCCCTTCCAATCTCCAGATCCCACGTTTAGCTAGATGCAAAGTGACACAAGAGCACAATTCTGCACTTGCCCACAAGGAGGCGCACACATCTGGATTTCATTCATGGCAGCTGAGAGACGGCTGGCATGCCCATTCTCTATCTGTCTCCCTCTCTCTCTGTCTCTCTCTGTGTCTCACTCTAAAAAAATTAAAAATTAAAAAAATTATTTTTATTTTTATGAGAGAGAGAGACACACACACAGAGAATTGGCACATCAGGGGCGCCAGCCACTGTAATCGAACTCCAGATGCATGTGCCACCTTGTGCACATGTGCGACATTGCATGCTTGTGTCATCTTATGTGTCTGGTTTCCATGGGATCTGGAGAGTCAAGCATGGGTCCTTAGGCTTTGTAGGCAAGCACCTTAACCACTAAGCCGTCACTCCAGTCCAAAAGAAAGCTATTTTGATCAAGAGGGAAAGCAGCACAAATCGATGGGCATGAACATAAATATTTAGAGGGAAATTTGATGGCCAACTAATCTCCATGTAACCAAACAACAGTAGTAGCTTCTTGCCCAGGGCCTATGACCTCCTGTAGCAGATAGCTTCAGGTTCGCTGAGATGAACTTCCAGACCAGGCAAAGTCATGGAGGAAGGGATTTATTGATGCTTACAGATCCAGGGGAAGTTCCATAATGGCAGAAGAAGCTGACCTGCTCTTACAGGACCAGGCAAGAGAGAGAGAGAGAGAGCGAGCCAAAAGCCCAAAGCCCACAGTACAGCACACTTCGGGAACTCCAGCTAGGCACACTTTGCATATCTTTAGATTGAAATCTCAAACCAGCCACCACACCTTAAGATCCGCCCAGTGACACTGCCTCCAGCCAGGTGACTGCAGATACAAACTACAGACTAAGAAAACACTGAATATATTGGGGGCCGTCTATTCAAACTACCACACCTCCCCAGCCATAGGCTTTTGACTAGGTTTTCAGTACCAGGCCTGGGATTTCCTCCTGTGGAATATGCCTCAAATCCAATCAGAGAGTGGTTGGTTGCCCCACAACAGACATGCCCCATGGGCACGTCCTGTGTGGCTGGTGGGATTTTTGGCTCTCAGGGTCCACTGCTGGTTAAGATGTTGATGACTTTTCTCCCCCAGCAAACTGCACGGCACTTTCGAGCACCGTGTCAGCTAGCCAGCAGGGAGGAGGCTTCAGCTCAGTTCCAGCTTGATTTCTCAGTGTCCAGCAATCCAAGCATGTAGTGTCTTCAGCAGTAGTGTCTTAACATCTAGCTCTGGCGGTCAACTGAGAGCATTGACAATGATCTGTATTGTTTTGGAGGCCTCAAAATTGACTAAATAATTCATGGGGAGGTTTTATCCCTGCACTTGGATTTTTCCTTTCCTTTCCTTTCCTCTCCTTTCCTTTCCTTTCCTTTCCTTTCCTTTCCTTTCCTTTTGGTTTTTCCAAGGCAGGGTCTTGCTCTAGCTCAGGCTGACTTGGAACGCACTATGTAGTCTCAGAGTGGCCTCGAACTCATAGCGAACTCCTACCTCTGCCTCCCGAGTGCTGGGATTAAAGGCGTGCGCCACCATGTCTGGCCTGGGATTTTCCTATAGTAACAGATGGTTTCTGAGAGCAGGATTCATTGTCCACCTGTGGTAGTTACCTTCTCATTGCTGGGCCAAAACAGCCAACTAAAAACAGCTTGTGGGAGGAAGGTTGTTTTTATTTTGGCTTACAGTCGCGAGGAGAAGCTCCATGATGCTGTAAGGGGAAAGGATGGCATGAGCAGAGGCTGGGCATCACCTCTGCCACAGCAGGTGGAACACTGCATGGCCAGGAGAGTGAGCTGACTAACACTGGCAAACTGAGGGTTAATAAACCTCAAGGTCCACCCAGAAGGGAAGGACACACCTCCTCAGGCAAAGCGCCCCCTCCCAAATTGCTGTCAGCTGGGAACTAAGCATTCAAAACACATGAGTGTGGGCTGAAGAGTGGGTTCTGTGGTTAAGGCGCTTGCCTGCAAAATCTAATGACCTGAGTTCCATTCCCCAGTACCCACATAAAAGCCAGATGCACAAAGTGGCGCATGCATCTGGAGTTCATTTGCAGTGGCTAGAGGCCCTGGTGTGCCCATTCTCTCTCTGTCTGTCTCTCTGCTTGCAAATAAATAAAACTATTTAAAAAAAAAAACCACACGAATTTATGAGGGACCCTAATTCAAACCACCATAGCACCCACGCAGTGTGCCTCTGCTCAAATTCCTTTTATTTATTTATTTTGTTTTATTTTATTTTCAAGGCAGGGTCTCACTCTAGCCCAGGCTGACCTGGATCTCACTGTATCTTCAGGCTGGCCTCGACCCCACAATGACCTTCCTACCCCAGTCCCCACCATATAGGCACCACCATACCTGGCTCAGACTCTTTTAAAAATTATATTTTTATTTTGCATATTTTATCCTTATTAAAACGTATTTTTATTCATGTATTTGTATGTGTGTCTGTGTATGGGTGTGCCAGGGCTTCTTGCCTCTTCAAACAAACTGCATACGCATGTACCATGTTTGCTTACATAGATACTGGGGAATTGGACCCAGGCTGGTAGGCTTTGTAACTAAGTGTCTGAACTGCTAAGCCATCTCCCTAGCCCAGAATTATATATATTTAAAACTTTTTATTTTTTATTATTTTTTTGGAGAGAGACACAGAGAGAGAGAGAGAGAGAGAGAGAGAGAGAGAGAGAGAGAGAGACGAGAGAGAGAGAGAGAGAGAGAGAGAGAGAGAGAGAGAGATGGGCGTGCCAGCAGTGTCTTAGCTGCTGTGAACGAAATCCAGATGTGTGCGCCCCCTTGTGGTCAAGTACGGCATTGTGCCCTTGTGTCACTTTGCATCTGGCTAAACGTGGGACCTGGAGATTGGAACCGTTGGAGATTGGAACCAGTGTTCTTAGGCTTAGGAGGCAGGAGCCTTAACCCCTAAGCCATCTCTCCAGCCCAGAATTATATATTTTTAAACTTGCTAACAAAGAAGTAGGTTTCCACATGATTTCTCATGCCTAATTATGATTGACTGTTCCCCACCCCTCATCTCCTCCACAAACACTTATTTGCTAAACGTATTTAATTAATTTATTTTGAGACTGTCCCACTTTGCAGTCGAGGCTGGCCTCCAACTCTTGGCACTCCTCCTGCCTCAGTCTCTGGATTACAGACATGACAAGCTCTAAATCTTCATTAGTATTTTTGTTAACATCTGACCAGAAATGGGGCATTGGTTATTTTTGAGCGACTTGACCCTGCTCTTGGGTAATTTTGAAAGTGATTGTGTGGATGCTACTGGTTGTTTCTTCAATTTCTTGCTGTTCATCACAACCAACGCTAGGTGGCAGTGGTGCTCCATAAATAACCCAGAAAGCACAGAGGTCCCCAGGTTGCAGCCAGTGCCAGAAAGACAGCGGTTCTGTGTGGAGCGGCGTTGAGTCACATACACCAGCCTAGCAGTTTTTGGATCTTTTAGCCTTAGAAAACTTTCTTTCGATGACATCTTTTTTCTCACCACTAAAAATTGAATTAAAATTAACATACGATAATATTCATCTCTCTCTCTCTCTGTCTTTCTATTGGGGATAGAACCAGAGCCTTGAACATGGTAGGTAAGCACTCTACTACTAAGCTATGTCCACTGATTCACTCTTTTTTTTTGGGGGGGGGGTGTTGTCGAGGTAGGGTCTCACTCCCGCCAAGGCTGACCTTGAACTCACTCTGTGCTTCTAGGCTGACCTTGAACTCATTGTGTTCCTTTTACCTCTGCCTTTCCAAGTGCTGGGATTAAAGGTGTGTGCCGTCATTCCTGGCTTGATTCACTCATTTTTATTTATTTATTTGCAAGGAGAGAGAAGAGAGAGAGAAAGAAAATGGGTGCTCCATGGCCTCTAGCCACTGCAAACGAACTGCAGATGCATGGGCCACTTTGTGCGTCTGGTTTACATGAGCACTGGGGAATCAGACTTGGGTCATTAGGTTTTATGGGCAACCAACTTAACCACTGAGCAATCTCTCCGGATTCACTCTTTTTGATTGTCGAGACAAAGCCTCACTATGTAGCCCAGGCTAGCCTTGAACTTGTTATATAGCTGTCCTGGGTTTCAGAAATGAGCCACCATTTAGTATGGTTTTATATGTAGGGAAGATATGGTGAAAGAGTGGAAGGAAGGAGAGATTTTTTTTTTTTACTGCTATTACTGGAGGCAAAGAGTTATGTTGCTCAAATTCTACAGAGAACCAGAAAGTCCAGTGTCACCCAGAATTGAAGGAGCTGGGCTGAATCCTGGGTCAGGAGGGCTGGAGGAAAAATAACGAAAGATGAAAGATTGGGTGGCGGCTGCAGGTGCTTTTGTGTTTCTGGGACAAAATACCTGATTAGAAGCAGTTTGTGGGAGGAAAGGGTTTATTGTGGCTTCCAGTCTCCAGGGGAAGCTCCGTGATGGCAGGGACAGCATGGCCTAAGCAGAGGCTGGACAGCACCTCTGCCACCGCAGGTGGACGACAGCAGCAGGAGAGCGAGCCAGAGTCTAGCAAAGAGGAGTTGTTTGTAACACTCCTAAGCCCATCCCAACAACACACCTCCTCCAGCAAGGCTCCACCTCCCAATTTACCATCAGCTGGGAACCAAGCATTCAAAACACATAAGTTTATGGGGGACACATGATTCAAACCATCACAGCTGGGGAGATGGCTCAGTGATACCATCGCATCAGAGTTGCCACAAAAAGTATGAAGAGGACCTGAGTTCAGATCTCCAGAACCCATGTAAAATGCCAGGTGTGGTATGCAGCTATAACCGCAGTGCTGGGGGATCCCTAAAGCTCAGTGGCCAGCTAGTCAAGACTAATTGGTGATCTTTGGGTTAAGTGAGGGGTCTTGTCTCAAAGAATGGAGAGCCATTGAATAAAACATCCTACATTGACCTCTGGCCTTCATATGCACACATGCAAGTGCACTGCGTACGGGAACATGCACACACATGCATACAAGCCACACACATCACATACATAGGCAAAAGAGAAAACGCGGGTCTGGAGAGATGGCTTAGAAGTTAAGCTGTTGTCTGTGAAGCCTAAGGACTCTGGTTTGAGGCTCCATTCCCCAGTACCCACGTAAGCCAAATGCACAAGGGGGAGCATGCATCTGGAGTTCGTTTGCAGTAGCTGGAGGCCCTTATGTGCCCATTCTTTCTCTCTCCCTCTCTACCTCTTTCTCTTTCTGCCAATCTGTTGCCCTCAAATAAAAGATTAATTTAAAAAAAGAGAATTGAACGGGCGTTCTTAGGCTTGGCAGGCAGGTGCCTTAACCACTAAGCCATCTATCCAGCCCTAGTGTTTTTTTTAAACACAATTATAGATTTATTATAGCAGCAAGAATAAGCTAACATATTTCACATTCATATTTCCCCCCCTCATCTCCTTGTGGACTACTACCCCTTTTAAGGCCTCAGGTAAATTGGAATTCCTCTCAGGGAAGACTTTCCTCAATTTGCTCATTGTGCATGCCCTTGATGAGTTTGCAAAGGTTCAGTGGAAAATCATGAACACATCTGTGTCAGGATCGGTGAATGCTCATCCCCTTGGTTCTAACATGATGTCAATGAACATGTGGCTAATTCTCCACAAATGTTTTCCAGCACCAAACATAGACCTGGACTCCACAGACACGCAAAGGGTATTGTTGCAGTCAGCTTGAGTTTGCTGGGATGAACCTCCAGACCAGGCACAGTTATGGGAGGAAGGGATTTATTGAAGCTTACAGATTCAGGAGAAGTTCCATAATGGCAGAAGAAGCTGGTCCCCTGTTACAGATCCAAGCAGAAAGAAAAGCCCCCACCAACCACACTGTAAGCAAGCACACTCCAGGAAACTGAGGCAGAACGCCGACACTTTGCTTATCTTAGGCTGGAATTCAGATTTGCTCCAAATACACCTAAAAGGTGGACCCTAGGATCCACCCACAGTGATACCTCCTCCAGCCAGATGGCTAGAGATCTAAATTACAAGCTTTAATAAAACTCCTGAATCTATTGGGGGGACATCCATCCAGATCATCACATTCTGCCCATGACCACTAATAGATTCATAACCATCTCACATTGTAAGTTGTGTTTGGTCCAAGATCCAAGGTTCCGCTGTCTTTACCAATTTTAAGATAGTACAAAAGTCCTAAATCTCATCTGAGATTTAAGATAGTCACTTAGCTGTGAGTCCTGTAAAATCAAAACAAGTTATATACTTTCAACATATAAAGGCATACAGTAAACATTTTCAACTTCTATAAGGCATAGCAAGGAGAGACTGGCACAATGCAAACTCAATAATCATCAAGAAAACATCAAACATCTGCAGTTCAAGTCTGATATCATAACTAGTGACTAACAGTCTCTGGATTTTCCAATTCTGCCCCTCCAGCTGGGTTGAACAATCAAGAAAAGCTTCTATCCCAAGCTAACAGCTCTCCATGGTAGCCCTTGCACAGTCCTGGTATATCCAAAACATCTTAAGGTCTCCATGCAAACCACAGTCCACCTTCCAATGGCTTTGCCATCCTCTTCCTCAGGGTCATCATGCCCTGTCTAATACCATATCTTAGCAATGACTCCTCGAACCATGTGCACTTCATGACAAGTCCACACATTTTTCATGCTTCTGAAACCAATATCAGGGGTGCAAGACACAGCCATATTCTTAATTCAGGGACAAAATAAATCCTGACTTTGAAGAGCTGGCTCCTTTTCAGATCTTCTTTCAAGAGTTTGCATTCCTACAATCCAGTCTTTCTGGGGTGGAGTTACCTCAGGCATTCTCTTCATTGTTTTAATGTAAAGCAGTTGTGACATCTTCCTTAAGATTGTTAATTTATTTGACAATAGCAGCCCCAGTAACCTAAAACCAGTCTCAATGCCAGTAAATTTTATTTTTGTTTGAGGTTTTCCAATTTTAAATCTTATATCTCTCAGTCCCATATCTTTAGACAAGCACATCAGTTTATGACATGTTTAACCTTGATTAAACTCTCTGGGAATGGGCAGCAGAATGCAGCCAGCACTTATGCCAGTAGTTGAGTTCCAACAAGGTCCTTTGCAGTCTTTTCTTCCCCTTAGAAAGTTCTTAAGCCAATCCTCCAAAATACAATTCTTTCTACACTTAGCACTTTCATCAGAATAGTTCATAATACTTGGCTTACCACTCTATAAAGTGTCTTCAGTTGCAAACACCAAGTTTCCCATTCTTCCAGCACATAAGTCCCAAAAGACCAAAATCCATATGGTCAGATTCAGCTCAGCAACACCCTGCTCCTGGTACCAATTCTGCCACAGTCAGCTTCAGTTTGCTGGGATAAATCTCCAGACCAGGCACAGATATGGCAGGAAGGGATTTATTGAAACTTACAGATTCAGGGGAAGTTTCATAATGGCAGAAAAAGCTGCCCCCCCCTTCTCAGATCCAAGCAGAGAGAAAGCCACACCACCAACAATACTATACCACACCAACAATCAACACACTCCAGGAAACAGGCAAAACTCTGGTACTTTGCATATTTTAGGCTGGAATTCAGATCCACCCCAAACATGCCTTAGGACTGGACCCTAGGATCCATTCATAGTGACACCTCCTCCAGCCAGGTGGCTGGAGATCTAAATTATAAGCTTTACTAAACTCCTGTATTTATGGGGGGACATCCATTTAAACCACCACAGGTATTTAAAACATTATTTAATTTTTTCCACATAGCATCTCATATATCCTAGGCTAGCCTTGAATTCCTGATCCTCTTGTCTGGGATTAAAGGTGTGAACCATCTTGTTTAGCTTTCAAAGGGTGTTTTAAAAATGTGTAAACATTCAAATAAAATATCCATCTTTACCATGGGCTAGCTGCTGTCATGTCTTGGGAGCCATGTGTATGTTTATGGGAGGGATCAGAGCACCCAACATTCCCTCTGTGACTTCATGGGGAGATGAACACAGATAAGTAGATACTTAGATGGTAATAATATATCAAATTCAGCATTTCAAATAGTCAAATTCATAATGACGTGAAGTAGGATGAGGAAGGGATGGGGTGTGGCTCATCAGGAGAGTGCCTGTCTAGACTCCCCCAGTGAGGGGCTGGGGGCGTGGCTCAGTGGTAGAGCACCTGCCTAGAATCCCCCAGTGAGGGGCTGGGGGCATGGCTCAGTGGTAGAGCACCTGCCTAGAATCCCCCAGTGAGGGGCTGGGGGTGTGCCTCAGTGGTAGAGCTCCTGCCTAGAATCCCCCAGTGAGGGGCTGGGGGCGTGGCTCAGTGGTAGAGCTCCTGCCTCGAATCCCCCAGTGAGGGGCTGGGGGTGTGGCTCAGTGGTAGAGTGCCTGCCTAGAATCTCCCAATGAGGGGCTGAGGGTGTGGTTCAGTGGTAGAGCCCCTGCCTAGAATCCCAAGTGAGGGGCTTAAAATGTGACTTAGTGACAGAGCAGTTAGCATGCACAGGCCCTGGGTTCAATTCCAGTACTAGAAAAGAAGAGAGTGAGAGCCAAGGATCTTACCAGATTTGGAATCTTACAGTAGGAAGTGGAAAACAGTATGTTCTTTATAGGGGCGCACATTTCCAGGGAAGGGCATCCCAGGCCTGTGGGGAGTTGTAAGTTGAAGACAATTAGTGAACATCTGATAGAGAGGTGTAGACTCATGGCAGGTTTCTTGGAGCTTCCTAGTGTTCCTTTGGTGTGGGGCCACCTTTAGTTTGAGGACACCATGGCTTTGTGAATTTTAGGGCTGCTATAGTTTGGATTTGAAATGTGCCCCCCCCCAAGCTAACTGCTGGACAGAGTTGGTAGGAATACCCTGAGATACAGGACCCCTGCTATCCCCCAGGGACTGACTGAGGCCTTTATGACCCACAGTGAATACCATAACCCCACTGAAGAGGGCCCCCAGGGTAATGGGAACAGGGGTGAGGGAATAAAAGAATATAACCTGTTATAATATATATAAAATAAAAAACATTGGGGCTGGAGAGATGGGTCAGTGGTTAAGGTGTTTGCCTGCAAAGCCAAAGGACCCAGGTTCGATTCTCCAGTACCCACCTAAGCCAGCTGCACAATGGGGCACATGTGTCTGGAGTTCTTTTGCAGTGGCTAGAGGCCCTGTCACTCCCATTATCTTTCTGTCTGTCTCCTCTCTCTGTCTCTTTCTGCTTGCAAATAAATAAATAAATAAATAAATAAATAAATAAATAAATAAAATAAAATAAAATAAAATAAAAAAATCTTTAAAAAATTAAAATGCTAAGTTCTGGAGACTCTGTCCTGAAGGGGGCGCTGTTTAGAGGTAATGGAATCTTTAAGAGATGGACATGGCTTTGAAGGGGATAGTGGATTCCAGAACTTTTCCTTTTTTCTTTTGTTTCCTGGTCACGAGGCCAATCGCTTTACTCTGCCACATGCCCCCCTATTGCCATCTGACACTCCCACCAGCAGCCTAAAAGCAGCATTGACCAAATGTTCTGAAGCCATGAGCCGGAACAAACCTTTTCTGTTCATAAACGCGTTATTTCAGGTACTTTATTGTAGTGACTCCCAGCTGACTGTCACTGCGGATCTCTGGGGTCTGAACTCCTGGCCTGGCAGGACCCTTCAAGGTCCTTTTGGGAAAACAGCAGATAGATGGCAGGATCAGGAGTGTGTTCCCAACGACCACCAGGGGGCACTCTCGATACATGCAAAAGTCTGTAAGGCTCCTGTGCGGACTCCCATGGGGCTGTTCTGTGGCTGGGGAAATAAAAGAGTGCCCAAGGGGTTTGAGGTTAAGGGTTCTGCCTTCTGCTCAATTTGGCCTGCACTTCTCGGATCAGGGTGGGGTTTGGGGAGCATCTAATGAGAGCGCAGCCCTGGTTCACTATCAAGGTTCCATGAGCATTTTTAGTCTTAAAACCCCAAAGTTGTGGAAGGTTCTGAGAGGCACATCCTAGCTTCAGCAAAGAACATAACGCTTGGGAAAACAGGGCTTTCTCTCCTACACAACCCACTGAAAGAATGACTGATTCTATAGGAGGAAGACAGGCCCATGGTTCCCAATGTCTTTTTCTTTTATTTTTAAAACAAACAAATAAATAAATAAATAAATTTAAATAAATAAATTTGAGGAGAGAGAGAGAGAGAGAGGGGGAGAGAAAGAATATGCCAGGGCCTCCAGCCACTGCAAATGAACACCAGATGCATGTGCCACCTTGTGTATCTGGCTTTATGTGGGTACTGGGGAATTGAACCTGGGTCCTTTGGCATTCCCAGCAAGCACCTTAACTGCTGAGCCATCCCTCCAGCTGCACACACACACATACACGCAGAGAGAGAGAAAGAGAGAGAGAGAGAGAGAGAAGGAGAGAGAGAGAGACTCTGCTTTCCCTGGGCTGACTGGAACTTCCTTTCAGACTCCACTGTACAGTTGGAGTGAACAAACCCCTAGTCTGAAGGGCTCTCCGACCCTGTGTCTCTCTTAAACCCTAAAACCTCACTGTCCATCTCCTTGACTTTTGTTTCTGTCTTTGACCTCTGCTTCAGATCTTCCTGGAATCAATAGAGTCCCCTGTGATAGCATCTTTCCCCAATTTGTCCTTTTTCCTCCTCTCCCCCAGCACTCGACAGGGATAATCAATGGGGTGTATAGCCCAGAGCTGTCTCTCTAACCCCCTGTCATGGCCTCTGAGATTTATGCTGGTGGGTAGCTATTATCTCTAGACTGAAACACTCCCTCCTGAGGGAGCAGGGAAGCTCATAAGACTCATGTAACACACCAAAAACTTACACCTAACACTCATGCAATTCACCAGAAACTTACAACTAAGACTCATGCAACCCACCAAAATCTTAAACTTAACTGATTCTATAGGAGGAAGATGGGCCCATGGTTCCCAATGTCTTTTTCTTTTATTTTTAAAATAAATAAATAGCCGGACGTGGTGGCACACTCCTTTAATCCCAGCACTTGGGAGGCAGAGGTAGGAGGATTGCTGAGAGTTCAAGGCCACCCTGAGACTACATAGTGAATTCCAGGTCAGCCTGGACCAGAGTGAGGCCCTACCTCGCAAAACCAAAATAAAAAATAAATAAATAAATAATTAAATAAATTAAAATTAATTTGAGAGAAAGAGGAGGGAGGGAGGGAGGGAGAGAGAGAGAGAGAAGGAAAGAGAATATGTCAGGGCCTCCAGCCACTGCAAACAAACACCAGATGCATGTGCCACCTTGTGTATCTGGCTTTACATGGGTATTGGGGAATTGAACCTGGGTACTTTGGCTTCACAGGCAAGCACCTTAACAGCTGAGCTATCTCTCCAGCTCCCAGCTGAATATTCTTAACTGACTTTTTCATTCACGTGGAAATCCTAGCAGCAAGAATTTGCTCAGTATAATCCATTTCTGTTTTAAATATCTTCCTGTGTGCTATGCTAGCCCTCCAGCAACTGGGCAGTAGTAGTTCCGGGTGGGTGCCAGTGACCTGCTGGGGTGGGACCCTGGTGCCCTGCATGATGCTGGCATATAGTAGGCTCTCAGTCAAGGTCCCCTGAATGTAGAGATGGTGGGAGAGAAAACCCAAGAATCTTAGTTGCAGCTCTATGGGAAACAGGTTGTGTGCTTAGCTATAGGAAGTAGGAGGAAGGGGGTCCCCCAAGGAACAAGGGCATTGAGGGATGGAGGAGGGAGAGGGAGCTGACCTCCAGCACCGTGATAAATAAATAAACAAACAAATGAATAAAAATAAATAAAAATTATCCCTCCCTTTGAGGTGGCTCATGTATGGGCAGTTGTGGACCCGTATTTGAACTCACTCAGAAATACTGTGGCCTTTCTAGATCTGACTCACTTTTTGTGTGCTCTAATCTTGCCACCCCAATCACACTTGGGTTATAAGAATCCCCACTTTTCTGTTGGCTGGGTGGCCACTCACATGCTGACAGCAAGCAGCTGGAAGAAACGTGGGTGTGTATGGAACTCTTTTTTTTTTGTTTTTTTTTGTTTTGGTTTTTGGAGGTAGGGTCTCACTCTAGTCCAGGCTGATTTGGAATTCTCTATGTAGTCTCAGGGTGACCTTGAATTCATGGTGGTCCTCCTACCTCTGCCTCCCGAGTGCTGGGATTAAAGGCGTGCACCACCACACCCGGCTTTGTATGGAACTCTTATAGGTGGCATTATTTTCTGATTGATTGGCAGCTGAGAATTCCCTGGACTGGAAATGCAGGTTCAACTTCTGCTTAGATGTGACTGGTGACTGACGTATGTGAACTTTCCCCACCGGGCTTCCAGGGCCCTATGTGATGGTCATTCAGCCTGAGCTCTGTGCTGTGAGCTTGGCCAGGCCTCTTAGTACCATGGGCTTCCCCAGAGCCTTTGTGGGTCCATAGTGCCTCTCCCAGGAGTCAAAGGGAAGGCATGTGTGCACAGTTCATGCAGGATGTGTGCATACATACATGTGTCATGTGAGAGCAGTGTGTGCACGTGACTTGCTTTGTGTGCATGCATGTGTATGTATGTATATGCAGGCAGGGCTCAGCATGTTCTTGAATGTATATGTACATGCTGTGTGCACCTACATGCAAGTGTTATGTGAGTAGTATGTACACAGGGTGCATGCTGTGTGTGCTTGTATATATGTGCTAGCCTTTGTGTGCCTACATGTATGTGTAAGCTATGTGAGCATGTGAGCGTGTGCACAGGATACATGCTATGTCTGCACATATACATGATGCTCAGGGCACATACTTATACCTGTATGTTTGCATACGTATGTACATGGCATGCAAACTGTGTGTGCACGTGACACACACTGTGTCTGCCTGTATGCATATGCTGTGTATACCTGCATACATGTATGGCACAATGCAGATCTGGTCCTAGCCAGACCACATGGCAGAAGAAACCAGGAAGTGGCTTCTGTGAACATGGCGTTCTGTGCAGGCCTGGAGTGACAACAGCTACAGTCCCATGCTTGCGAGAAACCTGCTACGAGATGACCTATCCAGAGACAGGCTGTCATTGGTCACAAAAAGGGGACCACCCCATACAATGATTGGCCAGCCAAGCCCCTTAAAACCCTCTGCACTTCCTCGAATAAACGAGTTTTATGGCAGCTCGCTTCCTGCTTTCACCCAACTCCCGGAGTCTGTGTCGTGATTCCGCGCTACTCACCCCCAACTTGGCAGAGACCCTGCTGTCCCTCCTGGGCTGGCACATGAGTGTGACCATGTGTGTTAGACTTAGTTCATGCCTGTAGGTATGCATATGCATGTGTCTTGTGATGAGTGTATGTGCTTGTGACATAAACTGTGTGTATGCATGTATGGGTGTGAGCAGCATGTACTCAGAGTACATTCTATGTGTGCATGTGGACATATGGTGTCTAGTGCATGCCTGTATATGTATGCATACAAGTGAGCACTCTGGGTATGTGATACAGGCAGGCTGTGTGTATGAATGTGTGATGTAGACTTGTGGCACACATTGCATGCCTGTTGGCATTCACATGTGATGTTCACACATGTTGGTATACTGAAGATGGCATGTTCATGTATTTGTGTTACATACTGTACATATACACATACTACATACATACATATATGTACATATATATATATATATATACACACACACACACATATATACATTCATGTGGTATGTGATGGGTATATGTCACCCATTGTGTGTGCAAGCATGTGTGCCTGTATACATTTGTTGTATAGCATGTGCCTCTGGCATATGCATAAACTGTATGTGTGCACACACATGTGGAACTGGGCAGTATGTGCATGTGACATGCTGTGTGCATGTATACATCAGTGCATAGTGTGTGCCTGCATGCATGCTGTACTTTTTTTCTCCAATATTTAATTTATTTATTTATTTGAAAGAGAGAGAGAGAAGAGGCAGAGAGAGAGAATGGGCATGCCAGGCCCTCCAGCCACTGCAAAGGAACCCCAGACAGATGCACCCCCTTGTGCATCTGGCTTACGTGGGTCCTGGGGAATCAAACCTGGGTCCTTAGGCTTCATGGGCAAATGCCTTAATGGCTAAGCCATTTCCCCAGCCCCCACGCTGTACTTTGTATGCATCCAAGTGTGTGGGAAGGAGGCAGCAGAGCCTCATGGGAGGGCAGCAAGAACCTAGGGCACCTCACACTCAATCTGGGTCCAGGGACTGTCTCCGGGCAGATTGTATTACTTGCATCCAGGCACTGGGCGGCTTCCATTTGGAAGGAAGGCTGCCTCCCATTCCTTCCTGACAGCAAGATGGAGCCTTGGCCTTTGAAGCCAGCCAGACCCTGGGAAGGCACTTTACATTTTCTTAGGGGGCTGAGGAGAATTTGTGTGTCAGGGAAACGGTGCAACGAGATTGATCGCCTCGCTTCCAGCATCTCCAGCTCAGAAGCGCCGAGGTGCTTCCCACTGGTGACTGCTCTGCAGGCTTTGGAGCCTGGGCTAGTACAGTGCAGAGGTGACAGAAACAGCTCCAGAGGCAACTGGCATCTCTTCACATTAGAGAGACAGGAATGGGAACAGGAACCCATCCCTGCCTGTGGCTGGGCCATGGAGTGATGTGGGGAGAATGCAGACACCACTGTATGGAAATGAGCACACAGTGAAACTAGTTTTCTGCAGACCTGATTTGCAATCTGCCTGTGGTGGCAAATGTTAATATCCCCAGTCAGGGCGATTTATTTTGCACTGTGTGAATCTTGCAAATGTGCTTCTGTCTACAGCTAATGTGACATTTGCCACTGTCAGCCTTCATTAGGGACCATCCCAGCTACCTGTTCTGAAAACATAGCCTGCATGTCTTTTCATTCCTTTCTTCTTCTTCTTTTTCTTTCTGCTTTATTTATTATTATTTTTTCCAGGCAGGGTCTCTAGCCCAGGCTGACCTGGATGGAACTCACTCTGTAGTCCCAGGCTGGCTTTGAACTCACAGCCATCCTCCCTCCTCTGCCTCCTGAGTGCTGGGATTAAAGGCTTGCACCACTATGCCTGGCTGATTTTTTTGTTTGTTTGTTTTCTGTCTGTTTTTTTTTTTTTAAGTATTTTATTTATTTATTTGTGAGAGGGAAAGAGGCAGAGAGAGAGAGAGAGAGAGAGGGGGGGAGGGAGGGAGAGAATGGGCACACTAGGGCTTCCAGCCACTGCAAACGAATTCCAGATGCATACGCCATCTTGTGCATCTGGCTTATGTGGGTCCTGGGGAATTGAACTGAGGTCCTTTGGCTTTGCAGGCAAGCGCCTTAACCACTAAGCCATCTCTCCAACCCTTCTGTCTCTTTTTAAAAATATTTTATTTACTTATTTGAGAGAAAGAAAGGCAGAGAGAGAGAGAAAGCACAACACACTTATCACACACACGCTGCACTCCCACACCACACACCACAGCACACTCACTACACACACATGTGCACACACTACACTCCTACACATGCACACCACAGTACACTTACCACACACACACATCACGCTCCTATGCCACACACACCACAGCACACTTACTACACACATGCTTACACTGTGCTCCTACACCCTAGCACACTTACTACACATTTGCATGCAAAAAATAAGGTACCGAGTCATTGAGGGAGACATGCAATGTTGACCTCTGGTCTCCACATACACGCACACATGTATTCATGCACTCACACACACGTACACACACACACACACACACAAAACATAAGCGTATACATATATGCAAACCTCACACACATGCCAAAAAGTGGGGCTCAGTAAATGATGAAAGAGTGAATAAGTGAATGAAGAATGAATGAATGAGGCGATTCAAAGGCAGAGTAAGATCTGCATTTTTGTCAAGGGTAGAGAGGAGATCGGGGAGCCTTTATGGCCAAAGAGAGGCGAGAGGCAGATAGATGTTATGGGCAGATTCTCCATGGGGGCCTCCTTGCTTGTTTGGGGTTCTTCCCTGCTGCCTCCTTCTGTTGGATGTCACATCCTGATGACTGGGAACAGCTGATGCTGTCAGCAGGATGGTCACCTCTCCGCCAGCTCTCACTGGTACCTGCCAGCACCAATGACACGTGAGCCCTGGCAGTGACATTGATTGCTCCCACGTTGAGCAAGAAGACAGGAGCTCAGGATCCTGGCGATATTGTCCCCTTTCATGAGAAATGACAGAGCTGCAGTATTTCACATTGAGCCCTAATTTTAGTTTCTTCTTTATTTAACAGCTGGGAAGGAAGAAGCAAGGTTTCTAAAGGAGCTTGTTTAGGCAGCAGAGAGCATCATTAACATGTTGGATGGTGGCAGTTACTTATTTTCTTTCTCAAGCCCCCCCTTTGTGTTTTACAACATATCCACTTAGCAAAATAAATAAATAAATAAGTAAAAGCAAAAACAATAGTAGTCGCCTTCCTCTCTGCCAGCTTGGTTGTCATTAGCAAGCGTGAATTCCCTCCCATGGAGTAGGCTTCAAATCAAATCCTGAAGTAGTTGGTTAGCCCCATAACAGTCACGCCACCATTGCACTAGTGGACACATCTTGCCTAGCAGGTCAGTTGTGTAGCACTTTAGGCCCTTTCTTCTTCTTCTTTTTAAAAATTTATTTATTTGCATGTATATGGTGTGCACAGCATGGTGCCTGTGTGAAGGTCAGAGGACAAGTTCAAGGTGTCTGTCCTGCCTTCTTTGAGACAGGGTCTCTTGTTTTGCAAATGAACTGCCAAAAGAATGTCAGACTAGCTATCAAGCTTCAGATTCTCCTGGCTCTGCTCCCCCCATTGTCATAGGTGCACTGGGATCAAAGACACACACACCACTTTGCCTCTGGCTTTATGAAGGTGCTGGGGGAATGAAACCAGGCAGGTAGGCTTTGCAAGCAAAGCCATTAACTGCTGAGTCATCTACCCAGCCTTTGAGATGGGAAAGGGTGTCTTTTGCTTTGTGAGCTTGGGTTCCTATCTTAATTAAAAGAAGAAAGTGAGCTGAGCACCAGCCTTCATCCCTCTCTGCTTCCTGACTATGGATACAATGTGCCCAGCTGGGTCATGACCTAGTCTTCACACCTTCCCGGCCATGATGGAATATGCATTCTCTCAATCCAGAAGCCAAAATAAATCCGTCCCCCCTTAAGTTGCTTCTTGTCAAGTATTTGGTCACAGCAAAAAGGGAAAAAAGGTGTTTAACAATAGGAAAATTTGAATCATTAATATGTTGAGCTCAAGGTTAGTGACTGAACCATTTAACTGTCGCAAGTAGATTCACCAAGCATAGTCCCCGAGTGCAGCCAAGCATGGTCCTGTGCAGGTCACAGGACTCCACTGTGGCTTTGCATTGGGCTTTTGTGAATTTTCAGTGGCTCAGATACACCTTTCTCCATGAAAGGCTTTGCCAATGAGGGGTCCAGGGACTTATCTATGGGCTTTCTGTGAGAGGTCGAGGGTGGGGGAAGAGGATGCAGAAGGGACAGGAGAGCAGAGGGAGTGGGAGAGCATGGAGGGCTGCACAGTGGTCTGGGGTTATCTGCAAGTGGAAGTGTGGGCCATGTGTGAGTCGAATCTGTCCTCTGTGTGTGTGTGCACTCTGTGTGTAGGCTAGAGGATAACCTCAAGTGTTCCTGTGTTGTCCACATTATTTTTGAATTATTTTTTTTTTATTTGAGAGACAGGGACAGAGAGAGAGAGAGAGAGAGAGAGAGAGAGAGAGAGAGGGAGAGAGAGAGAATATGGGCGTGCCAGCAGCCTCTCAGCTGCTGTGAACGAACTGCAGATGCATGCGCCACCTTGTGGGCAAGTGTGGCATTGCGCCCTTGCATTGCTTTTTGCTTCTAGCTAAACATGGGACTTGAAGATGGAATGGGCATTTTTAGGCTTGCAGGCAGGTGCCTTAACCGCTAAGCCATCTGTCCAGCCCCACATTTTTTTTTTGAGACAGGATCTAGCTAGCCAGTGAGCCCCAGGGATCCTCCCATCTTCACCTCCCCTGTGCTGGGGTGAGAAGCATGTGCCACCATGCCTCACTTACATGGGTGCTGGGATCCAAACTCAGGTCCTCGTGCTTGCATGGCAAGTGCTTCATCCATTGAGCCACCTCCCCATCCCTTAATACTATTTTTTTGGACTTTCACCCCATTTTTGTCTGTTCTTTCACAATTTCATATACACATATATTGTAGTTTCCCATATACATCTTGCAATTTGATCATATGATCCCCATTACCCGCTTTGATCCCCCTCTGACTCCCACAGGACCCCTCCCCCACATATTAGTGGGTACATAATTGAAGAGAATGACTTCCATTTCCCCCATAACATATATTTTAAAAATTATTTATTTATTTATGTGGAAGAGAGACAGAGTGAGAAAGAGGGAGGGAGAGAGAATGGGTGCATCAGGACCTCTAGCCACTGCAAACGAACTCCAGATGCATGTGCCACCTTGTGCATTTGGCTTTACGTGGGTACTGGGGAATCAAACCTGGGTCCTTAGCCTTCATAAACAAGCACCTTAACTACTGAGCCATTACTCCAGCTCTGCAACAGATATTTTAAAAATTCTTTTTTAAAAAATTTTATTTTGTTTCACTTATTTGCAAGCAGAGAGAGATAGAGAGAGGAGACAGACAGAGGGAGAATGGGCACACCAGGGCCTTAAGCCATTGCAAACGAACTCCAGACGCATGTGCCACCTTGTGCATCTGGCTTACATGGGTACTGGGGAATCAAACCTGGGTGCTTAGCCTTTGCAGACAAGTGCCTTAACCACTGAGCCATCACTCCAGCCCTGCAATATGTATTTTTAAAATTTTATTTGTTTTTGTAGAGTGACACAGAGAGAGACAGAGAGAGAGGGAGAGGTCGACAGATAGAGACGGGAGCGCCAACAGTCTCTCAGCTGCTGTGAACGAAATCCAGATGTGTGCGCCCCCTTGTGGTCAAGTGCGGCATTGTGCCCTTGTGTCACTTTGCATCTGGCTAAACGTGGGACCTGGAGATTGGAACCGGGTTCTTAGGCTTAGCAGGCAGGCGCCTTAACCGCTAAGCCATCACTCCAGCCCCGCAATATGTATTTTTAAAAGCAGGATGAGTATGATGCATGAGATGGAAAAAAAAAGCACCCACATTTCCTTTAAATAAAGCTTGCTTCTCTCTCATTGCTATCTGGGGCAAGGCATAAAGAGGACCTGAGACAAGTTTGTGTACGATGCTTTGGGGACCTGGGGCTGAGTGAGTTCTATGGCACTTTTCACCAAGGCACTTTGTCATGGTTAATCATCTGCTGGGACTCAGGCTCAGTGTGGAGACCTACAGTTGTGTATGCTGCGCCTGGGTCAGCTTCCAGATGCTCTTACCCGCGATTTTGATTTTGATTTGATTCAACAAATCTGTTACAAGCCACCTCCAGCCATGGTGGGGTGATTTAGCCCCTGGAAAGGTGTGAAGCTAACGGAGACCTGTGAAGAAGACACACAGGGCTTCCTTCTGTCCCGGGCAAAGGGCACCTCTGGACATGTGTGGTTGAAACTATGAGCACGGCAAATCTTCCCTCCATTAAGTTGCTTCCGTTGCCCATTTTTGTCACAGCAAAGAGCAAAGTGACCAAAACAAGGTCTGAACCTTCGATGCATGAGTTTTTTTTTTTTTTTTTTGTGAGTGTGTGTGTGTGTGTGTGTGTGTCTACATTTCAGATTCAAGTTGTGGGCGTTTGTAACTGACCCTTCTCCATTTTGATTTCCTGCCTCGTTACCTCTCCTCTCACATGTACTTCTGTTATAGCAATGCCACACTGTGGCATGGGGACCCTCTCCAGAGCTGGCACCATGTCGTTTGGACTTCCATCCTTCTAAACTAAAGGAACTGTTTTTTTCTTTTCTTTTTATTTTTTTAATGTTTTCTTTTTATTTATATTTGAGAGAGAAAGAGGAGAGAGAGAGAGAGAGAGAGAGAGAGAGAATGGGCACACTAGGGCCTTCAGCTGCTGTGAACAAACTCCAGAAGCATGCACTGCTTTGTGCATCTGGCTTATGTGGGTCCTGGGGAATCGAACCTGGGTCCTTTAGCCTTGCAGGCTAGCTCCTTATCTGCTAAGCCATCCCTCCAGTTCTTTTAAAATATTTTATATTATATTTAATATATTTTATTTATTTATTTGAAAGACAGAGAGAGGCAGATACAGAGAAAGAGAGAGAGAGAGAATGGGCTGCCAGGGCCTTTAGCCACTGCAATTGAACTACAGAGGTATGGGCCAAAATGTGCATCTGGCTTTGTGTGGGTCCTGGGGAATTGGACCTGGGTTCCTTGGTTTTGCAGGCAAACGCCTTAACCATTAAGTCATCTCTGCAGCCCTGTATCTTTATTTTGAGACAGGGTTTGATATTGTAGCCTAGGACAGCTTTGAACTCACCCTGTAGCCCAGGCTGCCCTTGAACTCACACATCTCCTTCCTTAGCTTCCCTAGTAGCTGGGATTGTAAATTTGTGCCACTAAGCCTGGCTCATGTGTCCTTCCTATAAAGCTCTGTGCAGGGGTTTATGGAAATACGACTGTGGAGTGACTGGGGACATCCTGTGCCAGCCTTTTGCCGACTACAGCAGTAAAGAACTTGGTCTTTATATATAGGCCTGTCTCTGGGATCTGACAGGAGGCACTGAGCTTGCTTCCAGCACACGGAAGAGATTTCCAGAAAGGCATTCAGTGTGGAAAGAGGCCTCTGGGGAGCAAGAGAGGAGACAGACAAGGTGAATCACACAGAAGGAGCTGGCTGCCCTGTAGTAGCTGACCCCCCCTCCCGAGAAGGGGAATGGCAGTAGAGCCATTTTGGAGACCTCCCCCCCCCCCCGCAGCCTTTCACCTTCTGACATGAACAATGAAGACAGGGGTGAAAATACTTTGATTTGGGTCTCAGGAGATGGCTCATGCAGTTAAAGGTGCTTGTTTGCAAACCCTGCCAATTTGGGTTTGATTCCCCGGTACCCACCTAAAGCCTGACATAGAGTGGTGCAAGTATCTGGTATTCTGTTTGCAGTGGCAAGAAACCCTGTTGTGTGTGTGTGTGTGTACACAAAAGTCAAATTTAGCTGGGCATGGTGGTGCATGCCTTGAATCCCAGCACTCAGGAGGCAGAGGTAGGAGGGGTGATGTGAGTTCGAGACCACCCTGAGACTCCATAGTGAATTCCAGGTCAGACCCTAACTCGAATACTCCTTTTTCCCTCTCAGCAATGTCACTAAACATGTCATTAAGCACCTACCCCTAGGGCTTTATGCTGGGGACAGCTAAGCCAGAACAACTCTGGGTACTCCTTTCAAAACTCTCTCTCCCTTTCTGCTCCCTTCTTTACTTTATACCCCTTCCTCCTTTTTCCTCTACTTCCTCTCTTCCCTCTCTATCCCAGTGTCAGGCAGTAGAGCTGCTGGAATGTTTGGTTCTTTCTCCCCATGGGAATGTGACCTGAGAGCATTTTGGCTCTGGTTTGAAACCACCTTTGCCCTGTCACTTGTGCTGTCTGGTGAAGTGTGATGGAAATTCTGTGTGTGGGTCCTGAAATGACTGACATGGAGCAAAGCTTTCCCATTGAACCACCCTGGACATGGAGGAAGAAAGAGACTGTTGTAACTTTCCACTGCAGTTCTGGGATTGTTTGTTACTGCAGCATCACCCAGCCTCTCCTGACTGATACACTTCCCAGGCAAGAATCACTTGCTCTTCTGTAAAGGAGACTGACATACCCACCTCCATAATTCAATACAGAACTAACCTAGCTCTTTCCAGAAAGAAAGTAGAGTATGGGGGTGGGGTGCAGGGTCAAGGAGGGGGATATTCTTTGAACCTCTAAATCAGTACACTTTGGCTTGCAACCTGCAAGCTGGTGTTACTGTCGTTGCTGTGTTTCAGGGAGATATCAGTTGCCCAAGTGAGAGTTTTTCCTCATTCTCTTGGCAGTAGGTGATTCTTAACATTGGCTCTGGGCAGTGTTTATCTGGGGATTGATGCAATTTTATACTAGCTTGTCTGCTCTATTTCCTCCTGACTGGGGTTTGGAAGAGACAATTCTTTCCCCGGTGCTGAGGAATATACTTTATCCTTCTCGTTCAAAGTTCAGGGGCTGGAAAGATGGCTCAGTGGTTAAAGGTGCTTGCTTGCAAAGCCTGACAGCAGGGGTTCAATTCCCCAGTACCTATGTAAAGCCAGATGCACAAAGGGGCACATGTGTCTGGAGTTCATTTGCAGAGGCAGGAGGCTCTGGTGTGCCCATATTCACTCTCACTCTCTCAAATTAATAAATAAGTAAAAATAAATGAGCAAATAAAATATTTTAAAATATTTTGTTTATTTATTTGCAAGGGGAAGGGGGAGTTAATGGGCACTCCAGGGCTTCCAGCTGCTGCTAAATATTTTTTAAATTTGTTTTTAAAAAATTATTTTATTTATTCAAGGGGGGGGGAAGAGGGAAGATAGGCATGCCAGGGTCTCTAGCCACTGCACATAAATTACCTATGCATGTGCCACCTTGTGTATCTGGCTTTATGTGGGTACTGGGGAATTGAACCTGGGTCCTTTGGCATTCCCAGCAAGCACCTTAACTGCTGAGCCATCCCTCCAGCTGCATATATATCTTGAGAGAGAGGGAGAGAGAGAGAGAGAGAGAGAGAGAGAGAGAGAGAGAGAGAGAGAGAGAGAGAGACTCTGCTTTCCCTGGGCTGACTGGAACTTCCTTTCAGACTCCACTGTACAGTTGGAGTGAACAAATCCCTAGTCTGAAGAGCTCACCGACCCTGTGTCTCTCTTAAACCCTGAAACCTCACTGTCCACCTCCTTGACTTTTGTTTCTGTCTTTGACCTCTGCTTCAGATCTCCCTGGAATCAATAGAGTCCCCTGTGATAGCATCTTTCCCCAATTTGTCCTTTTTCCTTCTCTCCCCCAGCACTTGACAGGGATAATCAATGGGGTGTGTAGCCCAGAGCTGTCTCTCTAACCCCCTGTCATGGCCTCTGAGATATATGCTGGTGGGTAGCTATTATCTCTAGACTGAAACACTCCCTCCTGAGGGAGCAGGGAAGCTCATAAGACTCATGTAACACACCAGAAACTTACACCTAACACTCATGCAACTCACCAGAAACTTACACCTAACACTCATGCAATTTACCAGAAACTTACAACTAAGACTCATGCAACCCACCAGAAACTTACACCTAAGACTTTTGCAACCCACCAGAAACTTACACCTAAGACTCATGTAACCTACCAGAAACTTACACCTAAGACTCATGCAACCCACTAGAAACCTACACAATTCAGGAAGCTCCTGAAACTTATAAGACTCAGAGGGCCCTTCCCCAATATTATATAGCCACTAAATAATTTCTAGAGGGAGGAGACTCTTGAGTGGTGGGGTTGCTTGCAGGGAGTTCTAGGGAAGCAGCTCCCATGAGTGATCACCTATGCTGGGGTGGGCTTTGCAGTACCTTTGAGTCCAGGCACTCCTGTAAATAACCCCAAATAAACTCATCGGTTCCCCATCTGGATTGTTTCTTTGATCTGTTGTTTTCTATGTTCAAGGTAGATAGAAAGGGTCTCGTAACATAAATTCACATAACATGTGCATTTCTTTTTTTGTGTGTGTATGTCTGGTGCACATGTGTGTAATGTGTGTTCATGTGGGTGTGGTTGCACATGTACATATGTGTGTAATGTGTGTTCACATGTGTGGTTGCATGTGTATGCACGTGTGTAATGCATGTTCATGTGGGTGTGGTCATACATGTATGCACACATGTAAAGAACATTCATGTGTGTGGCCATACATGTATCCACACATGTTAATGAATGTTTGACCACACACGTAATATGTGTTCATGTGTGTGGTTGCATGTGTAATGTGTTCATGTGTATGTTTGCATGTGTATGCATGCGTGTGTGATGTGTGTTCATGTGTGTGTGCCTGTATGTGTATCATGTGTGTGTAATGTGTGTTCATGTGTGTGGTTGCATGTGTAATGTGTTCATGTGTGTGGTCGCACGTGTATGCATGCGTGTGTAATGTATGCTCCTATGTGTGTGGTTGCATGTGTATGCATACGTATGTAATGTGTGTTCACATGTGTGGTTGCATGTGTAATGTGTTCATGTGTGATTGCACGTGTATGCATGCATGTGTAATGTATACTCCTATGTGTGTGATTGCATGTGTATGCACACATGTGTAATATGTGTTTGTGTGGTCTTGTACATCTTCATGAGGAAGATGCTGGGTATCTTTGATTGCTCTTAACTTTTTATTTATTTATTTTTATTTTTGGAGAGAGACACAGAGAGAGACAGAGAGAGAGGGAGAAGAAGACACATAGAGATGGGTGCGCCAGCAGCCTCTCAGCTGCTGTGAACGAAATCCAGATGCGTGTGCCCCCTTGTGGTCAAGTGCAGCATTGCACCCTTGCATCACTTTGCATCTGGCTAAACGTGGGACCTGGAGATTGGGAACCGCTGGAGATTGGAACCAGCGTTCTTAGGCTTAGGAAGGAGGTGCCTTAACTGCTAAGTCATCTCTCTAGCCCAACTTTTTTTTTTTTTTTTTTTAATCTAGAACAGAATGTCTCCATGAACTCAGAGTGCACCCCTTTGGGTTGAATGAGATGTCCCCTCATAGACTCATGTGTTTGAATGCTCGCTGTCCAGCTGGTGACCATTTGGGAGATGGAGACTTGCTGGAGGTGGTGTGCTTCTGGGGGGTGGGCTTAGGGGTGTGACAGTCAGCTCCCTCTTGCTGGTGCTAGTTAGGTCACTCTCTCGAAGCTTTGTACCACCTTTGTGGCAAGATGTGATGATGCCCAGCCTCTACCTCGCCATGCTTTCTCCATCATAATATAGCTGCTCCTCAAAACTGTCAACCCAAAACAAACCCGTTCCTCCCATAAACTGCTTCTGATCAGCTGGTGTTGTCCTAGCAATGAGAAAATAACGACAACATCAATTCAGCTAGGCTAGCTAGCAAGTGAGCCCTAGCAATCCTCCTGTCTCTGCCTCACTAGCACCAGATGCCAGGGGTGAGCCACCACACCCAGCTTTAATGTGGGTTCTGGGGATTTGAACTCAGATATGGGGAGATGGCTCAGTGGTTACGGGTCACTTGGTTGCAACACGTGATGGTCCTGATTTGATTCCCCAGTACCCACATTAAACCTGACGTACAAAGTAGTGCAGGTGTCTAGAGTTCGTTTGCAGTGGCAGGAGGCTGTGGTGTGCACATTCTCTCTTCCTCACGCTCTGCAACCGCCCCCGTAAAATGAATACAAGAAAACCCTCAGGTCTTCACGATTGCATAGCAAGGGCTTTACCCACTGAGCTGCCCCTCCAACTCAACCAGTGCAGGCAAGTTGATGAAACTATCCAGAATATTCTCTTGGGCCCATATGGGGAGGGCAGTACCAGCTGAGGTCCCAGCTCTAGTGTGACATCCCTGAATGGGTTAATGCTAGGATGGAACAGGGCACGTGAGACGTTCATGGGAGATTTCATCTAGGGAAGGAGGGATGCAGAAGCGGCAGTGGGCAGAGTGGGAAAATGGAATCACATTGCAGGTCCTGCATGGCCCACTGCTGGGCCATTGGATCTGTCTGGTAGCATCTGGACTTGGCCGTTTCTCTTTAGAATCTCTCGCATGCATCCGTCATCACTAGAGGCAACCCTCTGTAGCCACCTCCCTCAGAGTCAGGGGAGTTTGTTTAAACATGTACATGCTAATGGCTGGGAAGTGGTTCACTCACTAGCATATCAGAGGACCTCACTCAATTTGTATTCATGCTCTTAACCTCTGCTGAAGGTTTCCCCTTGCACTGTAGATCACAAGCTTGCAGTTTCACAGCTCCAGCGCAAGAGGAACAATTTCTCTCTATTTAAAGGGTGCCCTTCACTTGCTAAGAAATTAAAATGATGATAAATCAAAGCTCAGGGTTCCCGATGAGCTGCAGCCCAACACTTAGAGAACCCCTGGTAGATTTCCTGGTGAGTCACATCTTTCATGTTTCCTACCGGTTTGTACAGAAGCACCCTGGGGGTACCAGAGTGAGGGGAGGGGGATGAAGAGAAATAAAAGGATGCCTTTCCATGTTAGATTAACCGGTCTTCATGGGAGTGGTGGTCAGTGCAACAGACAAGGGCAGGGGTTAGTGTATCCTTTTTTATTTTTATTTATGAGAGAGAGAGAGAGAGGGGAGAGGGAGAGAGAAAGAGAGAGAATAGGTATGCCAGGGCCTCCAGCCATTGCAAACGATCTCCACATGCATGTGCCACCTTATGCATCTAGCTTACGTGGGTCCAGGGGAATCGAATCTGGGTCATCTGGCTTTGCAGGCAAGCACCTTCACCACTAAGCCATCTTTCTGGCCCATTGGGTATTCTTTTAAGGGATAGATGAGACAGGGGTGAGGGATCCTTACTGCGACCTGTGTACTGATGTCCTTCATCCCAGCATGTCTTTTCTTGGGTCACCTGTTCAAGGCAGTTGAAGATGGTGTCCATCTTTGCATTAGCTACCTTCAGGTTGCTGTGATCAAATACCCGACAAGAAGCATCTTAAAGAAGGAAGTGTTTTGACTTACAGTTTGGAGGGGGGGGGTTATAGTCCATCATGGCCGGGAAGGCATGGTAGCAGGAGCAGGAAGCTTGCTGGCCACATTGTGGCTACAGTCATAAAGCAGAGAGCAAACAGGAAGTGGGGCTGGGCTGTAAAACTTAAGGCCTGGGCTGGGAGATGGCTCAGGGGTCAAAGGTGCCTACTTGCCTGTTCAATTTCCCAGCACCCACATAAAGCCAAACTTACACAGTGGCACAAACATCTGAAGTTTATTTGCCATGGCAAGAGATCCTGGCATGTCCATGTTCTCTCTCTCTCACCCCCTCTCTCTTTCTTAAATAAGTAAATGAAAACATTAAACATAAAAAAAACTAAGGCCTACCTCCCCCCACCCCCCGTGACCCACTTCCTCCTAAAGGTCCCACAACATTTCAAAACAGCACCACTATCTCGGGACCAAGTGTGCCAACACATGAGCCTGTGAGGGACTTTTCATATTCAAACCACCACAACCTTCAAAGATGAACTTCTGGGTTTGGTGGTACATACACATCTGAAATCCAGCATTTGGGAGGCTGAGGCGGGAGGATTTTGAGTTCAAAGTTATCCTGGGCTACACACACAGTGAGTTCCAGGCCAGCTTGGGTTACATACTGAGACTTGTCTCAAAAAACAACAAAACAAAACAGAAAGCAAATATACAACTACTACCAGGAAAATCAATGTTTTTTTTAGAGCAAGAAAGAGGATAGAGTTTGGAAGATAGCATTCCAAGCACTCCACAGCATTTTCTGGCTCTTACTTTCATTTTTACCCCATCTCCCACAATGTTCCTGGCATCTTGGAAGGTGTGATAGAAGTGTCTCATTTAGTGCTGAGCATTCAATAATCATTCCTTCCTTCCTTTCCCCTTCCTTCCTTCTTTCCTTCCTTCCTTCCTTCCTTCCTTCCTTCCTTCCTTCCTTCCTTCCTTCCTCCCTCCCTCCCTCCCTCCTCCTCCTTCTCCTTTTCTCTTTCTTTCTTTCCCCCTCTCTCTCTCTCTCTCTTTCTTTCTTTCTTTCTTTCTTTCTTTCTTTCTTTCTTTCTTTCTTTCTTTCTTTCTTCCTGAGAGAGAGAGAGAGAGAGAGAGAGAGAGAGAGACTGGGCACACCAGTGGCCTCTCAGCCACTGTGAAAGAACTCCAGATGGATGTGCCCCCTTGTGGGCAAGTGTGGCATTGCATACTTGCATCACTTTATGTCTGGCTAAATGTGGGACCTGGAGATCCAACGGGCGTTCTTAGGCTTGGCAGGCAGGCATCTTAACTGCTAAGCCATCTCTCCAGCCCAATAATCATTTATTTTAAAAAATATTTTTATTGGGCTGGAGGGATGGCTTAGCAGTTAAGGCACTTATGTCTCTCAAATAAAATGAAAAAATTTTATTAAAAAATTAAATTTCTTTTATTTATTTGCAATGAGAGAGAGAGAGAGAGAGAGAGAGAGAGAGAGAGAAAGAGAGAGATAATGGGGGCACCAGGGCCTTTAGCCACTGCACAGACTTCAGATGCATGTACCACCTTGTGCATCTGGCTTTACGTTGGTACTGGAGAATCCAACCCAGGTTGTTAGGCTTTGCATGCTGAGCCATCTCTCCAGCCCACAGTAATCACTTCTCAGTGCCTTGATGAGTTTTGAGTCTCCCCAGTAGTCACTGCCATATGCAAAAAGAAGCTTCTCTGACCAAAGGTGAGAACAGCACTAATCTATGGGCATAAACATGAATATTTAGAGGGAAATTAGGGCCTATGATCTCCTCAGCCACAGACTCCTGACTAGGTTTTCTTCAGTTTCAGACATGAATTCCCCTCCTATGGAGCAGGTCTCAAATTCAAGCAAGTGCCTTTAACTGTTGAGCCATTTCTCCAGCCCTCCTCCGATTCAATCAGAGAGCAATTGGTTACCCCCACAATAGGCATGCCACTATTACACCAACGGGCACATATTGCCTGGATGGACTCTTCTTATTGGTCTCCTTCTGCTTCCTGGCTCCCATGAGCCTAAGTGTCCTGGATAACCAACAAGTAAGCAATGGTGGGACCAGCTGGGGCCAGAACTACCATAAAGGTTCTTTAAAGCAGCTTAATAGAAGCCCCTGGATGGTAACTGGTGTGTTAACAAAACCTGGACTCAGGGCTGGGGAAATGGCTTAGCAGTTAAGGTGTTTTCCTGCGAAGGCTAAGGACTCTGGTTCAATTCCCCAGGATCCACATAAGCCAGATGCACAAGAGGGAGCATGCATCTGGAATTTGTTTGCAGTGGCTGGAGGCCCTGGTGTGCCCATTCTGTCTTTCTCTTTATCTGCCTCTTCCTCGCTCTCTTGCTCTCTCTCTTTCAAATAAATAAATAAACATATTTAAAAAACCCCTGGACTCAACAGAAAGACTTGAGAAGAGTTGGTTAGAGGATGTGGACCAACTAGGTCAGTTAATTCCCAGCCATGACCTTGAGAAGCTGAGGATTACAACTCACCAGGTGACTCGGCACCTATGGCATACTGTGGCATCCCTGCCTTATTTTATTTACTTTTAGGTGCTGGGGCTCACACGTCACATGCTAAGCATGTGCTTTACCTCTCAGCCACACCCCAGCTACCAGCCTTATTTTAGCCACGAGAAATGGCAATGGTGGTGAGAGAGTCTGAGGTCATAGTTGCTGGGCCTCATAGCTACATTTTTCTCCCTCATTGTCCAGCCTCTTGGTTGGAAACATGCCCACGTGTGGGTATGGGCTTCTCAAAGGAGAGTCGCCTTTTGCCTTTTGTCTTTGCAATGGTTCCATATATGATCTGTTGAGCTTTCAAGTTAGATTGCTCTAAGAATCTGATTGACAAGGTTCTATCTATCTATCTATCTATCTATCTATCTATCTATTATTTATCTATCTTTTTGTGTATGTGTATGTTCATATGTGTGTGGGTACACATATGTGCATGTATGTGAAGGCCAGAGGTTGATATCAGGGCTGACTTCAGTTGTTCTCCACTTATACTTTGAGGCAGGGTTTTCATTGAATCTAGAGCCCTCCAATTTGTCTAGACCAGCTAGCCAGCAAGCCTCTCCACCTCTCCAGCATGAGGATGTCGGGTGCATGCTGCCGTGCCTGGGCCATGATCTGAACTGATGGCCTCATGCGTTCAAGGCAAGCACTTTACTCACTGACTCATCTCCCCAGCTCCCTGCAACAAGGCTTAAAGATTTAAAATTAAGTAATTTTAGCAAAATTAAATATATATATGAGCTGGTTCACTTATGCTCTTATCTTAAAAACTTCCTTTTGTGAATGACACCATAATGTGGTTTTATGAGGTGTGTTGTTTCAATTTAAGGACGAGTGCTAATCTGGTAAAACTCAGGATTACAAACACTCTGGTCCTACATAAGCACATGTACTTGTTGTCTTTAACATTGCTGTGTGAGATGTGTTTAGGAGAACAGGCATTATTTACACAGGCCATTTTGTCATTCTCGGTGGTGTTTTCAGTTTTTAGATTCTGTCAGAAGGAAAAGAACTGAATCCTAGGGTGAAAGATGTTGTAGCAGACAGCCTCAGGTTATTGTGTCCAGACCAGACACTGTTTATAGGAGAAAGAAGGGATTTATTTGAAGCTTCAAGATCCATGGGTAGTTCCATGATGCCAGAAGTTGCCCTCCCTTTCACAAATCCAAGGAGGGGGGGGGGAAGGAGGAGGGGAGGAAATAAAGCTACCACCAGCACCAGCAAGCACACTTCAGGAATCCAGTCAAACTCAGGCACTTTCCATATCTTTATTTGGAATTCCAAATCCACCCCCACACCTTAGAACTGGACCCTAGGATCCACCCTAGTGACATCTCCTTCAGCCAGGTGGCTGGAGATCTTAATTGCAAGCTTTAATCAACTCCTGAATTTATTGGAGAGATATTCATTCAAACTACCACATTCTGCTCCTGACCCCCAATAGATTCATAACCATCTCACATTGTAAGTTGTATTCAGTCCAACTTCAAAGGTCCCACAGCCTTTACCAACTTAAGATAGTTCCAAAGTCCCAAGTCTCAGCTGAGATTTAAGACTGTCTCTTAATTGTGAGTTCTGTGAAATAAAACAAGTTATATACTTTCAACATATAAAGGCACAGAGTAAACATTTTCAACTGCTATAAGACATAGCGAGGGGAGACTGGAAAAATGCAAACTCAATAACCAGCAAGCAAACATCAAACTTCTGTAGTTCAAGTCTGATATCATAACCAGTGACTGACAGTCACCAGATTATCCAATTCCACCCCACCAGCTGGGCTGAGTAGCTAGGGAAAATGTCCATCCTTAGCCAACCACCTCCATGGTAGCCCTTGCACAGTCCTGGTATATGTAAACATCTTTTGGTCTCCACTGCAAACCACAGTTCATCTTCCAATGGCTTCACCAGCCTCTCAGGGTCATCTTGCCCTCCCTCATGCTATGTCTCAGCAGCAGTTCACCATGTTCACTTCATGACCCATTCCACACATTTTTCACACTTCAGAAACCAATACCAGGTATGCAGGACACAGCCACATTCTTTTAAAAAATTTAAAAAAATGTATTATTTATTTATTTGACAGAGAGTCAGTGGGGATGGGGACAGAGAGAATGGGCATGCCAGGGCCTCCAGCCACTGCAAACAAGCTCCAGATGCATGTGCCACCTTGTGCATCTGGCTTATGTGGATCCTGGGGAATTGAACCTTGGTCCTTTGGCTTTGCAGACAAGTACCTTAACTGCTAAGCCATCCCTCCAGCCCATAGCCATATTCTTAATTCAAAATTCTTAATTGAAACTGAGGTCAACTCTTTTCCAAAAGAGTTTGCACGTCTATCATAGTCTTTCCTCAGACATCTGTTCCATTGTTTCAATGTAAAGTAGTTGGCCCTCTTCCTTTGTTATGCTAATGTATTTGACAATAACAGCTTTGGCAATAAGTCTCTGTGCCAGTAATATTAGACTTGCTTGAGTTTTTCCAACTTTAAATCTTAAATTTCTCAGTTCTATATCTTAGCCAAGCCCATCAGTCCATTATAAACTTAACTTTGATCAAACTCTCTGGTCTTAGGCAGCAGAAAGCAGCCAGCCCTTATGCCAATAGTCCAGTTCCAACAAAGTTCTCTGCAGTCTTTTTTTCCCCTTAGAAAGTTCATAAGCCAAGCCTGCAAATACAGTTCTCTCTGCACATAGCATTTTCAAACTCTCATCATAATCTTCAGTTGCAATACCAAGTCCATGCCAATTCCTCCAAAGCAAAAGTTCCAAAAGACGAAAATCCACATGGTCAGATTCATCTCAGCAACCCCACTTCTGGTACCAATTCTGTAATAGACAGCCTTAGTTTGCTGTGATGAACCTCTAGATCAGACACAGGTTATGAGAGGAAGAAGGCATTTATTTGACTCTTACAGATCCAGGGGAAGTTCCATAATGTCTGAAGTTGGCCCCCCTTGCACAGATCCAAGCAAAGAGAAAATAAAGCCACCACCAGCACCAACAAGCACACTTCAGGAATCCAGGCAAACTCAGGCACTTTCCATATCTTTAGACTGGAATTCCAATTCCACCCCCATACCTTAGGACTGGACCCTAGGATCCACCCACCGTGACACCTCCTCCAGCCAGGTAGCTGGAGATCTAAGTTACAAGCTTTAATAAACTCCTGAATTTATTAGGGAGCATCTATTCAAACTACCACAGGTGTATTAGTTTACTCATTGCCATGACAAACACAGGAGCAGCAGCTGCTTAACAAAGGAAGGGTTTATTTCAGCCTACAGTTCAAGGTTACAGCCCATCATGGTAGGGAAGGCATGGCAGTAGGAATGTAAGGCAGCTGGTCACATTGCATCCACAGCAAGGAAGCAGAGAGTGATGAATGCTGGTGCTCTGTTCTTCTCCCTTTATTTAAAAGAAATATTTTCTTTTCATTTATATATTAGAGAGAGTGGATGTGACAGAAACCTCTAGCCACTTCAAACAAACTCCAGACACATGCACCACCATTTGCATCTGGCTCATGTGGTGTGGTAGTTTGAATAGATGTCCCCCCATAGATTCAGGGAATTTAGTAAAGCTTCTTAGATTTCCATCCACCTGGGTGGAGGAGCTGTCACTGGGCAGATCTTAGGGTCCAGCCCTAAGGTGTGGTTGTGGATTTGAAATTCCAGTCTAAAGATGCGTGAAGTGCCTGAGTTCCTCCTGGAGTTTCTGAAGTGTGTGTGGTGTGGCTTTGGGTTTTTGGCTTGTGGCTTTCTCTCTCTCTCTCTCTCTCTCTCTCTGCTTGGATCTGTGAAAGCAGGCCAGCTTCTTCTGCCATTATGGAACTTCCCCTAGATCTGTAAGCTTCAATAAATATCTCTTTCTCCATAAGTGTGTCTGGTTTGGAAGTTCATCTCAGCAACCTGGAAGCTGTCTACTACATGTGAGTTCTGGAGAATAGAACCTGGGTCCTTAGGCTTCGGAGGCAAGCACCTTAACCACTAAACCATCTCTCCAGCTCCTTCTCTCCCTTTTATACAGTGCAGGGCTCTTTGCCCATGGAGTGGTGGAACCCTCAGTTAGGGTGGGTCTTCTTACCTCAATTAACCTAACAAACAATCGTTCATAGTCATGTCCAGAGGCTGGTTTCCTAGGTGATTCTTGTCAATTTCACAATCAATGCCAATCATCACAAAGGACTGCTTTCCTTTTCATGTCCCCTTAAGTTTTTCTCCTGTCTCAGTTCTGCTTGGACCCAGTTCTTCCCATGCCTTCCTGCACTGTCCTTTGAAGCACAGCCAACACTCTCCTAGTGCATCCGGTGGTCCTACACAAGTTGTTTATTGCTTGCAGAGCCATATGTGGGTCTGACTGACTCAACAGCTTCTATGCCATCAGACACTCTCAGCAGCTGCCTGAGGACCCTGGCTGATGTGTCTGTCTCCTGGGCCAGTGGGGGCTTTCGTGTGATGTTCCTTGGCCCACATCTGCACCAAGGAGCCGCATCATTAAAGACGGGAAGAAAGTTGTGAGATCAAAATTCACAGCTTTGGCCAGAGCTCACAGAATTGAGCGGAAGCAGATCATGGAGGGTTTGTTTCAAGAAATCCAGCTCTAATACTTTCAAAAGCAGCCTCAGGCTATGAGGGTTTGGAACAGTACCCCGTTGAGCCCTTGGAGTGGTTCATTGTGGAGTCAGAGAAGCACATAGCTGTGAGGGGCCTGGAGGTCACCTCAGTACCGTCAAGTGAAAAACTCAGACCTACACAGGGGAATGAAACTGCTTTAAGTCGATTGCTTCAGTTATCTGAGAGAATCAGAAAAAAAAAGGGCATCCTCTCCAGGCAGAGATAGCTCAATGCCAGGGGGCAAAAGTTCAGGGAGCAGAATGCAGGCTGGATCTCACCCCCCACCTTGCCAACTCAGATGGGCGAGTCTGAGCAGTAAACAGCCCATGAGACTGCACATGGAGTCTCTGATGTCAATATTGCACGGGCACCTGGTGCTAGAAGTGGGGCTGTACACAGCTGCTTTCCTGTCTCCTCCCTGTGGATGGTTGATTTGGACAGAGAGCATGCGCACACACCGCCATGTGTGTCCAGAGAGCCCTAGATTTGATGAAGCTAGGAAATCAGCCTTGGGTCCATGGCTTTTTAATTTTTAAAAATTAATTTATTTTAAAATTATTTTATTTATTTGACCGGTGTGGGGGGTGCAGCATATAGAGATAGCGACTGGTTGGGACAGGGCCTCTAGCTACTGCAATGAACTCCAGACCATGCACCACCTTGTGCATCTGGCTTTACATGAGTACTGGGGAATTGGACTTGGGTCCTTTGGCTTTGCAGGCAAGTGCCTTAACCTCTAAGCCATGTCTCCAGCCCTCCATGGCTTTTTGACCAAGAGGAGTGTTTCTTACCTGATTCCTGACCCGGTCAAGTGGACAATAGAGAGATTAACCACCACAAATGGGGACCTGTGACCTATGTGGAAAAATGTCCCCTCCACATGGCCATGAGTGCTCATTTGGGAATCAACAATCTGGGAGTTTGCACATGTGACAGGAAGCATTTTGAGAGCAGAAGCAGATATCTTAGCCAACATGGCCAAGGAGGGGGTACAAGGAAGACGTGAATGTTCTGGAATCCTAAGATCAATAATAAGTGATAAAAGATGCACGTGGTGGCACATGTATCTGGAGTTCATTAGCAGTGGCTAGAAGGCCTGGTGCCCCCATTCTCTCTCTCTCTCTCTCTCTCTCTCCCTCCCTCTCTCTGTATAATAAATAAATAAATAAATAAATAAATAAATAAATAAATAAATAAAGAAAGAAAGAAGGAAAATAAAAAAGGGCCAGAGAGATGGCCCAGTGTGTAAAATGTTTGTTATGCAAGCATGAGAACCCAAGTGCACACATGGAAGAACGTGGGTGGGGTGGTGTGCACCTGCAATTCTAGGGAGGCAGAGACAGGAGAATCCCTGGTGCTCGCTGACTAGGTAATCTAGCTGCAGGTTTAGGGAGAGACCTTGCCTCAAAAATATGATGCAGATTGATCGAGGAAGACACCCAACATAGACATGTGGTCTCCACATGCACACACACAAACACACAGACATAAACACAGACAGAGATAACAATATACAAAGGACTCCCTACTTGGTCTCTTGCATATAATTGTAGATGATTATTTATTTTATTTATTTAAAATATTTTTATTTATGAGAGGGGGGATATGAGCTCACAGGGCACCAGGGCCTCTTACCACTACAAATGAACTCCAGATGTACGTGCCACTTTGTGCATCTGGCTCTCTGTGGGTACTGGGAATCAAACATAAGCAAATGTCTTTACCTACTGAGCCATCTCCCCAGACCACCTCCCTGCAGATCACTATTTTTTTTTTTCCCGTTTTTTTGATTTTTGAGGTAGGTTCTCACTCTAGCCCAGGCTGACCTGGAATTCACTATGTAGTCTCAAGGTGGCCTCAGATTCACGGCGATCCTCCTACCTCTGCCTCCTGAGTGCTGGGATTAAAGGCAAGTGCCACCATGCCCAGCAAGCTCTGATCGCGAGGTTCAGCTCATCAGCTGACTTTGGAGGGATACAGATACCCAGGTCCCTTCTCAGAACCTGTGATCTTGGTGCCCAGACATCTACACTTCCAGAGTGTGCCCCAGTATTGCTGCTGCAGGGCTGGTTTGAAATAGCATGGAGCTGGAGGATACCTAAGGGTGAGGACCCGGATCTCCTTTGAGCCAGCACTACATCATTTTATTTTATCCTTCAACAATGGCTCACTGGACAAAGTGCTTGTTATGCATGACAGAGCCCCAGCACCCACATCCAGCCAGATGCTGTAGTGGGTGTGGGTAATCTTGGCGTGCCTATGGCAAGAAGCAAGGTGGAGATAGGAGACTCTGCCAGCAACTTGAGGGACAACTAACACGGTGACTAGAACAGTGAATAATGAGCTGCTTTGCCTCAAATGAGGTGGAAAGTGAGGACTGACACATGAGGTTGCTCTCTGACCTCTGCGTGAATGCTGTGGCATGTGCATGCCTGCATTTACACTTATGACCATGTACACACATGCACACACAACGAGGGGCATATTAACCTGCAGAGCATAGCTCAGGCCTCTGACCCTCATTCTCTGTAACCCGCCTTGCATTGCATTGGGTTAGCTCTTGTGACATCCGTCTGCCCTTTTCCCTATTGCCTGCCTGCAAGATGTTTGTCAGGTTCTGTGAAACTCAGGCCCTTTGCTCTGTTGAAACAAGTTATTGGTGGAAGACAGCCTTCCACGGAGGGTTGTAACTGCACAGCAGGAAGCAAAGTGGCCCCTCAGGAATGTGCACAGTTCGGTGGTGGGGGCGGTGGTGGGCGGAACTTTCTTCTTATGGATCCTGCTATTAACATTTAGAGGAAGTTTTACTCGGGGGGGGGGATTTGTCATGGAACAGAGTCTTCTTGGAAGAGATCTTGCTGAGCATTGTGGTGTAGCTGGGCAGGTGCCTGTCACTCCTTGGGCATCTGTCTTCCTTGGGTTGACTGTCCTCATCTGTCTGGGACCCCATGCTCTCTTTCCACAGAGCCACGAGGCTGCAGATCAAACAAAAGATGGCTGACGGGGGCTGGAGAGATGGCTTAGAGGTTAAGGCACCTGCCTGTGAAGCCTAAGAACGCCAGGTCGATTCTCCAGGTCCCACGTTTAGCCAGATGCAAAGTGACGCAAGAGCTCATGCTGCACTTGCCCACAAGGGGGCGCACATGTCTGGAGTTTGTTCACAGCGGCTGAGAGGCTGCTGGCATGCCCATCTCTATCAGTCTCTCTCTCTCTCTGTCTCTCTCTCTCAAAAAAAAGATGGCTGATGGGCTTGGAGAGATGGTTCAGTAGATGCAAGCTCTTGCCTTAGAAGCCTGAACACGTGAGTTCAGATCACCAGATTCCCATATCAAACCAAATGGGGTGGTATGAACATCTATATGGCAAGATGGGAGGTGGAGACAGGAGAATCTACAGGAAGTCTGCAGGCCTGGTGCACATGGCAGTGAACAAGGGACCCTGCCTCTAGAAAGGTAGAAGGTGAGAACTGACACCTGAGGCTGACCACTGATTTTCACACATGAACACCATGCATGCCAGCACTCACACACACATGCACACCAAAACAAACAAATAAATAAAGCTGGCTCATGACGGAATAAGAAAGTGAGTCAGGGGCTGGGGTTGTATCTCAGTGAGTAGAATGCTCACCTAGCATGCACGAAGCCCTGGGTTCCATCCCCAGCACTGCAAAATCCGGGTGTGGCGCACACCTGTCACCCCAGCCCTTGGGAGGTGGAGTAGGAGCAATCTGGTGAGCTTGAGGCCAGTCTGAGCTACACAAGACGATGTCAATTAAAAAGGAAAGCAAGGGCTGGAGAGATGGCTCGGTGGTTAAGACTCTTGCCTGCAAAGCCAAATGATCTGGGTTTGGTTCCCCAGTACCCACATAAAGGCAGATACACAAAGTGCCTCATGTATCGGGAATTTGTTTGGAGTAGCTAGAGGCCCTGGCATGCCCATTCTCTCTCTGTGTGTTTCTCTCTGCTTGTGAATCAATCAATCAATCAATCAATCAATAATAAATAAAATGAAAGTGAGTCAGACTGTCCTCAAGTAGCGATACATCGAAGGGTTCCGAGGGGCTGTCTGTGATTAAAGCTTGCTAGCAGCATGTGGTAGTTTGAATATATGTCCCCCAATATATTCAGTGTTTTATTAGTTATAGTTTGCATCTGCAATCACCTTGCTAGAGGCAATGTCACTGGGGGCCGGTCTTAAGGTGTAGTGATGGTTTGAGATTTCATTGTAAAGATATGCAAATGTGCCTAGCAGGAGTTCCTGAAGTGTGCTGTGTGACCTTTTGGCTGTAGTTTTGCTCTGTGTGCTGTGTGGCTGGTTGGCTTTCTCTCTCTCTGCTTGGTCCTGTGGAGAGCAGGCTGCTTCTCCTGCCTCTATGGAACTTCCCCTGGATCTGTAAGCTTCAATAAATAATATCCCTTCCTCCATAACTGTGCCTGGTCTGGAAGTTCATCTCAGTGAACCTGAAGCTGTCTGCTACACAGCATCTCTTACATCCCGTCAGTATTTGCCACTTTTCTCACGGCTGTGATAAGATACCTGGCAAAGCCAACTTGTCCTGGCTCATGGTTTGTGGGCATACAGTCCATCGTGGTGGGAAAGCTGTGGTGGCAGTAGGTTCTTCACCTCATGAAAGACAGGAAGCAGTATGACCTACTTCCTCCAGTTAAGACCCACCTCCTAAAGTTTCTACAGCTTTTCAAAATAGCACTCCCCAGCTGGGGAGCAAGCCTTGAAGACAAAGCTCATGGGGGACATTTCAGACTTGAACTATTCAAACAACATTACTCACTGTCTTCATATCATCCCCATTTGTGGAGACCTGCAAGGTGCAGGTAAGTCTCTGTGGGGTTTTGTCAGATACTGGGTCAGTGAATTCCTGAAATAGCTTCATGAGGTGAGCATTAAACTCATCTTTTACACAGGGGCACTGACTCACAGTGAATTTTCTAAGCCACACAGCAATTGAGAGGTGGAACTGAGCCATTTGCTTCCTGCCCAGAGCTTCACATTTTCTTGCTCTTATTTTGCACATGTATGTGGTGAATATGCATGTGTGAATGTAAGTTTGAATGTGTGTGGGTGCATGTGTGGATGCAGGCTGGCATCAGGTGTCTTCCTCGATCATTCTTCACCTTGTTTATTTATTTATAATTTGTTTATTTTTTGGTTTTCCGAGGTAGGGTCTCACTCTAGCTCAGGCTGACCTGGAATTCACTCTGTAGTCTCAGGGTGGCCTTGAACTCATGGTGATCCTCCTACCTCTGTCTCCCCAGTGCTGAGATTAAAGGTGTGTGTCACCACAATATGTATCTATGGAGAGAGAGAGAGAGAGAGAATTGGTACCTCACTAGGACCTCAAGCCACTGCAATTGAACTCCAGATGCATGCTCCACCTTGTGCACATGCGTGACCTTGTATGCATGTGCCACTTTGTGCATCTGGCTTACATGGGTCCTGGGAGTCAAATTTAGGTCCTTAGGCTTCACAGGCAAGCACCATAACCACTAAGTCATCTCTCCAGCCCTTTTAAAATATATTTATTTATTTACTTATTTGCAAGCAGAGAGAGATAGAGAGAAGAGAGATAGGCAGAGAGAATGGGTATGCAAGGGCCTCCAGGCACTGCAAATGAACTCCAGATGCATGCACCACTTTGTGCACCTGGCTTTACATGGGTACTGGGGAATTGAACCCCGGTCATTATGCATTGCAGGCAAGTGCCTTAACCACTGACCCATCTATCCAGCCCTTCACCTTGTTTATTAAGACAGGATCTCTCACTGAATCCAGAGCTCACTGATTCATACGTTGACTGATTTCTGTATGTTGAACCATCCTTGCATCCCTGGGATGAAGCCTACTTGATCAAAGTGGATAATGCTTTTGATATGTTGTTTAATTTGGTTTGTAAGGATTTTTTTTCAGGATATTTGCATCTAAATTCATCAGGGATATAGGTCTATAGTTTTCTTATTGTATCTCTGTCTGGTTTTGGTATGAGGGTGATGCTAGCTTCATAAAAGGAGTTGGAGAGGATTCCCTGCTCTCCAATTATGCAAAACAGTTTGAGACAAATTGGTTTCAGGTCATCAATGAAGGCTTGATAGAATTTGACTGAGAAGCCATCCAGTCCTGGATCATTATTTTGGAGGATGTTTTTTGATTATTTTTTCAATTTCCATGGATATGATAGAGTTGTTTAGGAGATTAATCTGCTCTGAGTTTAGTTTTGGTAGGTGGTATGTGTCTAGGAATTCATCCATTTCTTCCAGATTACCCAGTTTTATAGAATAGAGGTTTTGGAAGAATGTCCTGATGGTTCTTCCAATTTTTTAAAAAATATTTTTTTTAAAGTTTTTATTTTTATTTATTTATTAGAGACAGATAGAGGGGGAGAGAGAGAGAGTGAGAGTGGGCATGCCAGGGCCTCCAGCCATTGCAAACAAACTCCAGACGCATGCACCACCATGTGCATCTGGCTTATGTGGGACCTGGAGAATTGAACCAGGGTCCTTAGGCTTCACAGGCATGCACCCTAACCACTAAGAAATCTCTCCAGCCCCGTTTTTCCAATTTCATTGATGTCTGTTGTGACCTCTCCTTTTTAATTTTTGATTTTGTTAATTTGAGACTTCTCTTTTTTTTTTTTTTTTGCTTGATCAAATTGGCCAGGGGTTTATCGATCTTGTTTATTATTTCAAAGAACCAGTTCTTCATTTCATTGATATTTAAATTTGTTTTCTTAGTTTCCAATTCATTAATTTCTGCTCTGATCTTGATTATTTCTTTTCATCTGCAGCTCTTAGGGTTGGATTCTTTTTGTTTTCCCATTGCCTTTAGGTGGGCAGTTAGGTTATTATTTTGGGATCTCTCTGTCTTTTCTATGAAGGCATTTAGTGTTATGCATTTTCCCCTTTAGACTGCCTTCATTGTGTCCCATAAGTTTTGGTACGTTGTGTTTTCATTATCATTCAGTTATAGGAATTTTACAATTTCTTTTTTGATTTCTTCCACAACTCATTCATTGTTTAAAAGTTTGTTATTCAGTCTCTAGGAGCTGGTGAAGTTCCTGATGTGTCTCTTGTTGTTAATTTCTAGCTTTAAAGCATTGTGATCTGATACGATGCAGGAAGTTACTTCAGTTTTCCAGAATTTCTCTCTTGCTGCTTTTAGCACTTTCTCTTTGTTTTCATTGTTAAGAATTTTAACTATGTTGTGCCTTGGAGAGTTTCTTCTTTGGTCCTGTCTGTTTGGTGTTCTCTGAGCTTCTTGTATCTGGATGGGCCTCTCCTTTGAGAGATTGGGAAAATATTCTTCAGTAATTTTGTTGAATATGTTCTCTATGACTCTGGCCTGGATTTCTTCTCCTTCTGGTATACCCATGATCTCAATGTTTGGTCATTTTAAGGTATTCCACAGTTCTCTCATATTCTGTTTGCATGATTTTTTGAACTTTGCAAAGTTTTGGCTTCCTGACCAATTTCTTCTGTCTTGTGTATCAGCTCAGAGGTTCTGTCTTTCACATGAGCAACTTTGTTAGTGAGGGGTTCTATGGAGTTTTTTTTTGAGAGATAGATAGAGAGAGAGAGAAAGAGAGAGAATGGGCATGTCAGCAGCCTCTCAGCCCCTATGAATGAACTCCGATGCGTTTGCCCCTTGTGGGCAAGTGTGGCATTGCACCCTTGCATCACTTGCATCTGGCTAAACATAGGATCTGGAGAATCTTAATAGGCATTCTTAGGCTTGGCAGGCAGGTGCCTTAACCACCAAGCCATCTCTCCAGCCCTCTAGAGAGATTTTTAAAAGCTCTATTTGATTTTTGTTTTCTGTTGTGTTATTTTGCATCCTGTCCATCTCTTTCTTAAGGTACAATTTCAGGTTGAAGTCTGATTTTCTTGATGCTTCCTGGAATTCTTTCTTGCATTTGATCAAGTCTTCATTAAGCTTAATCAACTGGTTATTGAGATCTTCCATTTGCTGACTCACCTTCAATTCATTTATATCTCTTTTGAGGCTTTTAAGGCTTTCTTCAATTAAGTGAAGCCAGGGTCAAAAGCTGAGTGCTCTAAGAGACAATTCTGCTCAATTTCATATATGCATTGCTGGTTTTTTGATGGCTTGCTTCCAGTTCAGCAATTCTTTTGATCAGGGTCATGTTGGTTGTTGTGTTTTCATTTTGGGATTCAATTTATGTTGATTTCTCTATGATTTCATTGGAGGCTTCCATCGTGGGACTAGGTATCAATGGTGGAGATCTCTCAGTTTTCTGACTTTAGTTGTTTTTTTTTTTTTGCATTGCGGACTGTCTATCTTGGGGGAATGTTTTATTCTATTGAGGGGGAAGCAAGTATTTATATCCTTGTAGGATCTTGAGTTGGTGTTCTGTTTTAAATGTGAACCAGATTGGTATATGATGGAGTTATAATCACAGATGTGCAGAGTGTGGAGATTGCAAGTACATCAAAGGTACCTGGGGAACTGGGAGCTCTGGCCTACTCACTCCACTTGTATGCACTCTTCAGTACACAGAGATCAGGGGTTGAGGAACCAGGAAGCTGGAGAACCAGGGGCAAGAGGCCAGCGACTACAGTAGCCCCTGAACCCTCCGTCTCAGGGGAATAGGGATTTGGGTACCCAAGGGCCAGTCAATCAGGAACCAGAGCCAAAGGCCTGCTTCCACAGCCCACATGCGGGGACCAGGCCACCCCAAGGCAGCAGCAGGGGTACCAGGACCAGGGCTCTGACCTACTCACTCCATGTGCACACTCTCCAGAGCAGGGGATCTGGGAATTGGGGACCCAGGGACCCTTCAATCAGGAATCCAGAGCAAGGGGCCTGCTTCTGAGGCAAGCTCGCAGGGTCCAGGCAGGCCCAAGCCAGGAGCAGGGGAACCAACCGGGACCAAGGAACTGGGGGTGGGGAGAGAGAGATCTGGCCTACCCACTCCATGCACACACTTTAAGAGCACGGGATCCAGGCAAGCCAGATGTACAGAGAGAAAAAGAGAATGGGCACGTTATGGCATCTAGCCACTGCAAATGAACTCCAGACACATGCATCCCCTTGTGCATTTGGCTTACATGGGTCCTGGGGAATTGAACCGGGGTCCTTAGGTTTCGCAGGCAAATGCCTTAACCACTAAGCCATTTCCTCAGCCTGAGAGCAGTATTCTTGCTGCTGCTTCCTCTGTGGCATCTCTTGGGCCCCGACTGATATGTTAGACATGGGATGTCTATCTTTTCTTGTTGTGTTCGTGGATTCTTGGATCTCCCCAGTATTCTCTGCCATCTGTAAAAATAAAACAGATTCTCCAACCAAAAGTGAGGGCAGCTTGGATTGAAGGGGACAGGGGTGGTTATTTGAGAGACTTTTTGGTGTGTATGCTCACTCTTGTTATCCAGAGCAGTAAGAGCTTTCGCGCGCGCGCGCGTGTGTGTGTGTGTGTGTGTGTGTGTGTGTGTGTGTTGGGGGTGGGTCTCTGACTTTCCTGTCCATGGGATATTTACTTGGTTTCCAGCTCCAGGTATAAGTTCTCTCCCACTGATTGGGCCCCATGTCCAAATGCAAGCAGTTGTTTACTTGCGTGGGCTGTGTGCCACAATTGCACAGGTGTGTTTTTCTGGCCTGGCTGGTTGGTTGTAGCCTGCAGGACCCTTGCTTATTCACTTTGTTGGTGACTATTGTCTGCCAGCAGCTCCCATAGCACTTTCCAGTGCCATGAGGTCAAGCCAGGAGGGAACTGGCTCCCCTCCCAATTCCAGCATGGTGACTCAATGTCCTGGTACCACAGCCTGTGGTGTCTTCAGCAGTAATGCCTTACCTTTTTTTTTTTTTTTTTTTTTTTTGAGGTAGGGTCTCACTGTGGCCCAGGCTGACCTAGAATTCACTATGTCGTCTCAGGGTGGCCTCGAAATCACAGCGATCCTCCTACCTCTGCCTCCCGAGTGCTGGGATCAAAGGCGTGTGCCACCACACCTGGCAATGGCTTACCTTTTTAGCTCAGGCAGGTAATCAAAATGCTTTGGCAAAGGCCTACATTGTTCTGGGGACCTCATGGGTCTCTCTGACCAACAGCTCATTGTTGGAGGTAACCCAGTTCTGGGGTTGGGGTTTACCATCCAGGGCCCATGGTTGTAGGATTAAGCTTTTTCCATTTTTTATAGGGCATTTCTGTGCAGACCATTCCCCTCTCCTTTTATTGATGGTTACATATTGTAGAGTGCTATCTAAGAGGAAGCTTTCTTTTCCACCTTACTGTTTTTGAGACAGCATCTCTCCATGAACCTGGAGCTTGGCTGGTATAAGTAAGTTACTAGGGTGGGGCATTGGAAGTTACATCCATCCCTGGTTCCTGTGTCTTTGTCTCTCCCGTCTCCTTCCCTCCCGTCTCCTTCTTCTCCTACTCTTTGTCTGTCTGTCTGTCTGTCTGTCTGTCTATCTATGTGTTTCACCCTCTCTGTATGCCTTAATGTGAATAGCCTCCAACCACATAGTCTTTTTTTTTTTTTTTTTTTTTTTTTTTGAGGCAAGTCCACCAGACTGGCCTTTTAAAAGTTTTTAAAATTTTTTATTTGAGAGAGACAGAGAGAGGGAGGAAGAGGCAGAGAGAGGGAGGAAGAGGCAGAGAGAGAATGGGCACACCAGGGCTTTTTCCAGTGCTGTGAACAGACTCCAGACATGTGTGCCCCCTTGTGGGCATGTATGACTTTGTGTGATTGCATCATTTTTGCGTCTGGCTAACCGTGGGAACTGGAGATTGGAACAAATGTTCTTAGGTTTTGCAGGCAGGCACTTTAACCACTAAGCCATCTCTCCAGCCCAGACTGGTCTTTTTATGAGAGAAAGGGAGAGAGAGGGACGGGGAGAGAGAGAATTGGTGTGCCAGGGCCTCTAGCCACTGCAGTCAAACTCCAGGCGTATGTGCCCCTCTTGTGAGCATGTGTGACCTTGCATGCTCACATCACTTTGTGTATCTGGCTTACGTGAGACCCGGAGAGTTGAACATGGGTCTTTAGGCTTCGCAGGCAAGCCCCTTAACTGCTAAGCCATTTCTCCAGCCCCCAACAACCACATACTCCTGCTGCCATTAACAGTGCCGCCTCACAATCTCTTCCCCACCCTGCTGGACTGAGACTCTCCCAAACTATGAGCCAAAATAAAGCTTCCCTCCCGCTTTAAATTGTTTGTTAGGTATTGTGGCCTAGTGATAGAAGAGTAACTAAACACCTGCCCCCATCTTACCCTTTTGTCACCTGCTGCCACACTACGGCAGACCTTTGACCTTGAACTTCCCACCTCCAGCTCTGTGAGAATTAAGTTTCTGATCTTTGTAAGGTCTCAGGCTGAGTGTCTGTTACAGCAGCAGACTCAAACCCCTAACTGTTCATAACAAAAGCGCTGATAAAGGAAAGCCTTGTAAGAGAATCCAGAACCTTTGTGTCCAAGGAAGGCATGGGCAGGCCTGCAGGAGACAAGTTGCTTTTGTGCTCTGCAGAACCCAGGCTGAGCTTTGGAGAGTGTTTTCTGCCTTCCCTGGTGGTGCTCTGTTGACTTGGAGAACCTTCCAGCTGGGCTGGCTTCCAGGCAGCCATTGGATTGGACTCAACTCGCTTCTGCTCTCCATGTAGGCACTTGGGCCCAGGTGCCTGATGAATTGAGCGTACCGCGGTTCCCTTCTCCAGGATGTCTCTGCTTAGCACAGCCGGGGCCTGTACTGTTGTCATTAGGAGATATAAAATCCTAATTTATATTGCTGGGAGGGTAATTTATACACTAATGTAAATTTCTTTTACTGCTGATTTTTGAGCAACTGATGTGCAATTATTTCCAGCTCCCCTTCCAAGGCAATTCTAAAGCTGCGGCTGCTAATACCTTAATATTCTCTATGATTGCCAGCGATGATATTTTTCCCAGATCAAATGGATCCAGAGGGGCTTGACATAATTGGGTTAAAGATTTTGCTTTCTGAGGCTGTAAGACTTGTTAGGCTGTGCTGGGCTGGGGGAGGTGATGGTATAGGCTTTTTGTTTGTCTGGCTGTTCTTGTAGCCTTGCCCCCTCTTATTTATTTGTGTGTATATGTATTTATGTGTTCCAGTGCACATGGGTGGGTGTGCATCATGTGTGTGCATTTGCATGTGGAGGCTAGAGGACAACCTTAGGTGTTATTCCTCAGGTGCCACTCAGCTTTTTTTTTTTGTAATAACTTTTATTTTATTATTTATTTGAAAGAGAGAGAGAGAGAAAGAGGCAGAGAGAGAGAGAGAGAGAGAGAGAAAGAGAATGGGTGTGCCAGAATCATGTGCCACTTTGTGCATCTGGCTTACGTGGGTCCTGGAGAATCAAATATGAGTCTTTAAATTTCACAAGCAAGCACCTTTTAACTGCTAAGCCATCTCTTCAGCCCAGCATTAAAAAAATATTTGATTTATTCATTTTCAAGCAGAGATACAGATACACACACACACACATGTGCATGCATGCGTGCACATACACACACACAGAAAGAGAGAGAGAGAGAGAGAGAGAGAGAGAGAGAGAATACTCCAGATATATGGGACACATACATCACTTTGTGCATCTGGCTTTACATGGGTACTGGGGAATTAAACCTGGGTTGTTAGGCTTTGCAGGCAAGCATCTTAACTGCTGAGCCATCTCTTCAGTCCCCACCTAGCTTTTTAAAAATATTTATTTATTTGGAGGACGGGGGGGGGAGGAGACAGAGAGAATGGGCACACCAGGGCCTCCAGCTGCTGCAAACAAACTCCAGATGCATGGAACACTCTGTGCATCTGGCTTTACGTGGGCACTTGGGAATTGAACCCATTTCCTAAGGCTTTGCAGGAAAGCACCTTAACCACTGAGCCATCTCTCTAGCCCCACCCAGCTTTTCTTTTATAAAAATGTTTTTATTTATTTATTTGAGAGAGAGAGAGGCAGGGAAAGAGAGAGAGAGAGAGAAAGGGAGAGAGAGAGAGAGAGAGAGAGAATGGGCATGCCAGAGCCTCCTACCACTGCAAACAAACTCCAGAAGTATGTACCATTCTGGGCTTCTGGCTTTATGTGGGTACTGGGGAATTGAACCAGGACCATCAGGTTTTGCAAGCAGTTGCCTTTAAACACTGAATCCTCTCTCCAGCCCCCATTCCAAGTGTTTTGGAGATAGGGTCTCTCCCTGGCCTGGAGCTTTCCAAGTAGGCTAGACTGGCTGGCCAGTGAGCTCTAGGGATCTTTCTATCTCCACCACTGCAATACTGGGACGATAGCCACATGCTCCATGCTTGGCTTATAATTATTATTTTTAAAGTGGGTTTTGGGGATCAAACTCAAATCATTGTGCTTGAATGGCAAACACCTTGTTGACTGAGTCATGTTCCCAGCCCTGGCACAGGGGTTCTGTTTGTGTTTTTCTGTTCTAACAGCCTGGTTCCCCTCTACTTTACTGAGCTGTGAGTCTCTCTCTTTCTCTCAGTTTATTCATTTTTTTAAGGTGAGGTCTTACGTTGCCCATGCTGACCTCAAACTCTCTATATAGCTGAGGATGACCTTGCACTTCTGATCCTCCTGCCTCCACCTCCCACATGCTGGGGTGACAGACCTGTGCCATGTCTGGCTGGAATTATCCTCGCTGCATGGAATGACCAAAGCTCATATCTGTATGTGGTCCAACACAGCTGCTGACTCAAGACATTCACCAGGAGCCTTCGTTCCCTTCCTTTCGCGTAGAGCACGGAGATTCTTTAACACTGGAGGTAGAACACACACGCAGACATTTCTCATCCTCCCTTGCAGGTGTGAAGGTCCATGTGACTGAGCTCCAGCCAATGGGATGGGCAAAATTATTATATTCCCTAAGACCCCTGTCCCCCCAATCCTCTACTCCCATTCTGTTCGTATGAGTTACTTTCCTTCCTTCCTCCCTTCCTTCCTTCCTCCCTCCCTCCCTCCCTCCCTTCCTCTTTTCTTTCTTTCTTTCTTTCTTTCTTTCTTTCTTTCTTTCTTTCTTTCTTTCTTTCGGAGAGAGTCAGAGAGAGAGAGAGAGAGAGAGAGAGAGAGAGAGAATGGGCGCACCAGCAGCCTCTCAGCCACTGTGAATGAACTCCAGATGGGTGCACCCCCTTGTGGGCAAGTGTGGCATTGTGCCATTGCCTCATTTTGTGTCTGGGTAAATGTGTGACCTGGAGAATCAAAGGGGCATTCTTAGGCTTAGCAGCCAGGTGCCTTAACCACTAAGCCATCTCTCCAGCCCTGAGTTACTTTTCTTATTGCTCTGATAAAAACACCTGACAAAACAACATAAGGAAGGCAGGGTTTAGTCTGGCTCACAGTCTGACGGGATACAGTCTGTCATGGTGGGGAAGGCATGGAGGCAGACGCTCAGGCAGCTGTTTACAATGCACCCGTGGTCAGGAAGCAGGGAGGGATGAATGCTGGTGCTCAGCTCACCTTCTCCTTTTTCTTCAATCCAGCACCCCAGCCCATGGAACGGTGCTCCCCACAGTTAGGGTGGGTCTTCCCTCCTTAGTTTACCTCATCTAGAAACTCCTTCACAGACATGCCCAGAGGTGTGTCTCCTAGGTGATTCTAAATCCTGTCCAGTTGACAGCTAAGATTAACCATTGCACTATTGGAGAGCATTTTTTTTTTTTTTGAGGTAGGGTTTCACACTAGCCCAGGTTGAACTGGAATTCACTATGTAGTCTCAGGGTGGCCTCAAACTCATGGAGATCCTCCTACCTCTGCCTCCTGAGTGCTGGGATTAAAGGCGTGCACCACCACGCCCAGTTTATTGGAGAGAATTTTATCACATGGCTATAACCAACCTCAAGAAGGCTGGCAAATATAGTGCCCTCCAAAATGGACAGTCGATTTGGTCATATACTAGCAGTATCCGCCACATAACCATCAAGCAATGATCAAAGGGTGGCTTTCTGGTTTGCCTGCACTGGCTCAGATACAGATGTCATGGCAGGAGCTGGAGAAGTTGCACATTGAGATTAGCAGGGCTGCTGTTCTAGCCCCTCGTCAGCTCAGAATTGGTAAGGGAGAGATAAATTTATTTTTTATGCTTGTGTATTAATTTAAAAACATTTCATTCATTTATTTATTGAGAGACAGAAAGGCAGATAGAGAAAGAATGACCACTCCAGGGCCTCCAGCCACTGCAAATGAACTCCAGATGCATGTGACACCTTGTGCATATGGCTTTATGTGGGTACTGGGGAATTGAACCCAGGTCCTTAGGCTTTGCAGGCAAAGGCCTTAACTGCTGAGCCATCTTGCCAGCCCCCTCTTTTTAATTTTTCTTTTTCTTTTTTTTTTTTTTTTGAGGTAGAGTCTCACTCCAGCCCAGGCTGACCTGGAACTCACTATGTAGTCTCAGGGTGGCCTCGAACTCACGGTGATCCTCCTACTTCTGCCTCCCGAGTGCGCCACCACGCCTGGCTGGTAAACATATATTTTCTTTAAACTTTTAAAAATTTTTTATTATTTTTTTTGGAGAGAGACACAGAGAGAGACAGAGAGAGAGGGAGAGGAAGACAGAGATGGGCGTGCCAGCAGTGACTCAGCTGCTGCGAACGAACTCCAGATGTGTGCTCCCCCTTGTGGTCAAGTGCAGCATTGCGCCCTTGCGTCACTTTGCATCTGACTAAACGTGGGACCTGGAGATTGGAACCAGTGTTCTTAGGCTTAGGAGGCAGGCACCTTAACCCTTAAGCCATCTCTCCAGCCCGGTAAACATATTTTTAACTTACTTAAGCTTGGTTAAAAAAAAAAATTCAGGAGTTCTCACTTATCCATTCATGCATGTCCTTGTTTCCAAAGATGCTCCGTGAGGTAGAAGGATATTGTTTATCTCCACCGTGAAGCAAGTTTCATCTTCTTTACAGTTTCTCCTGGGAAGCCTGGCAGCCCACCACTCAATGGCGTTCCTGGTTGCTTGCCCAGAAGTCAAATGAAAGTAATGAACTTCACACTCAATAAAAATCTCCAATGTGGGAGGAAGAACACTCGAGATAACTAAACAAATATCATATGTTTGAAACGGAGAGAGACATAAAAGAAAGGGCTAAGAACCGCAAGGAAAAGAATCACATGCCAGATTTTCCTTCTCATTTTACGACCTGCACCTGGTATTGAGCCAGTAAAATTTAAACCCCAAACAATGCATGCAGAAGCCTCGTTATGGGCCTCAGAAAATGCCACATGTGTGTGTCATTAGACATGGCCGATTCTCTGAAGGAAGAAAGAAAGCTAGCTGTAATATTGTAATTGGGTTCACATGTCGCCTGCACCCCTAAGCATATGCTTTCAGAAGTTTCCTGACTTAATGATCATAACAGGAATGTAACTCATTTTTTTTTTTTTTTGGAATATGTAGTGCATGGTAATTTTTCTTCTTTCTGAGACGTGGTCCTTGTATGGCTTTGAAATCACAGCAGTCCTGCTGCCTCTGACTTCCGGGCACTTGGAGTATCAGTATACCAGGTATTTTTTTTTCTTTCCCTCCCATGATTCTAGTTAAGAAAAGAAATGAGGAAGAGAGAACTTAGAGATCAAGACACGTGGACATGGGGAGATGGCTCAGTGGATCAAGCACTTGGCACGTAAGCATGAGGACCTGAGTTTGGATCCTTAGCACGGCTGTGCAAGCCAGGCATCATGGCACATGGCTGCAACCCCAGTGCTGAGGAGGCAGAGACCATGGGGATCTTTGAACCTTGCTGGCTTGACTAGCCAAATCATTAAGCTCCACATTCAGTGAGAGATCCTGTTTCAAAAAACCAAAAACATAGTGAACAAGTGAGGAAGCCACCCAACGTCGACCTCTGACCTCCATATGCAGGCTTACATGTGTGCACACATATATACAGACATCCTCCACTCATGCACACACACACACAATCATGGCATATAGCCCATGTGCTGGAACACATCTGTAATTCCGGTGCTTGGGGTGGAGAAACAGGAGATTGCAAGTTTGAAGCCAGCTTGTGCTGCATAGAGTTCAAGACCAGTGAGGGTTGCCCAGTGAGAATCTGTCTCAAAAAATTTCCTTCTTTTTTGGGCTGGAGAGATGGCTTAGCAGTTAAGGCACTTGTCTGCAAAGTCAAAGAACCCATGTTCAATTCCCCAGGACCCATGTAAGCCAGATGCACAAGGTGGTGCATGCATATGGATTTCATTTATAGTGGCTGGAGGCCCTGGCATGCCTATTCTCTCCCTCTTTTTCTCTGCTACTTTCTCGTTCTTTCTCTCAAATAAATATTTTTAAAAATTTGAGAAGAGGGGGTTGGGGATTTAGTGGATGAGCGCTTGCCTAGCAAGTGCAAGGCCCTGGGTTTGGTCCTCAGCACCGAAAAAAAAAAAAAACCCAAAAAAGAAAAAAAGAATAAAGAAAAATTTGAGAAGAATGCACCATCATTTCAAAGAGCTAGAAAACAGGGAAACTTCTAATATATATATATATATATATATTTTTTTTTGGTTTTTCGAGGTAGGGTCTCATTCTAGCTCAGGCTGACCTGGAATTCACTATGTAGTCTCAGGGTGGCCTCGAACTCATGGCGATCCTGCTACCTCTGCCTCCCGAGTGCTGGGATTAAAGTTGTGCGCCACCATGCCTGGCCTAAAAATATATTTTTATTTATGTGAGAGAGAAAAAGAGGCAAGAGGCATATAGACAAATACATAGAGATAGAGAGATAGAGAGAGGGAGAGAATGGGTATGCCAGGGCCTCCAGCCACTGAACTCGAACTCCAGATGCGTGTGCTATGTTGTGTGTACATGTGACCTTGCACACGTGCCACCTTGTGCGTCTGTATTATTTGGGATCTGCGGAGTTGATCGTGGGTCCTTCAGCTTTGCAGACAAGCACCTTAACTGCTAAGTCACCTCTCCAGCCCTGGTGGCACTATTTCTAATGCTTGGAAACTTTAGGAGGTTGGGCCTCATTGGTGGATGTAGTTCACTTGCAGCTGGTTTTCAAGGGCCAAAATTACCCCAAGCTCTGCCATGATTTGAACAGTGTCCACTACCTGTTCCCACTGTCATGAACTGAGCTGTTCCCCCATGCCTTCCCCAGCACAACAGACTGAACAAATCTTTCCTCCCTTTAATGATTTCATAGTTCCGTGAGAGTAACGAAGACAAGCCTTCTCTCCAGTCTTCACTCTGCAGCCTAGGCTCCAGGCTGCCCAGCAGCTCCATACAGTGGGTTCTCCAAGCATTTGATGAGATGCTGCCAGTCTCTCTCTGTAGTATGTGTGGTGTGCATTGTGTGTGCACATGTTTGTATACATGCACATAGTCCATGTGCATGTGTGTGAATGCCAGAGAGCACTAAGTGTCCTGCATCAATTTTCAACTTCATTCCCTTGATACAGAGTCTCTCACCAAACCTGCAGTTGCTGGTTTGTATGTATGTATGTATGTATGTATGTATGTATGTATGTATGTATGTATGTATGTATGTATGACTCACTAGCAAGCTCCAGTGATCTTCTTTTTTTATTTTTATTTTATTTTTAAAAATTTATTTATTTGCAAGCAGAGATGGAGAGATAGAAGAGAGACAGACAGAGAGCGAATGGGCGTGCCAGGGCTTCTAGCCACTGCAAGCGAACTCCAGATGCATGCACCACCTTGTGCATCTGGCTTACGTGGGTCCTAGGGAATCGAACCTGGGCCCTTTGGCTTCACAGGCCAATGCCTTAACCACTAAGCCATCTCTTCAGCCCGATCTTCTTTTTTTAATACATTTTATTTATTTATCTCTCCTCTCCTCTCTTCTCCTTTCTTCCCCTCCCCTCCCCTCCCCTTCCCTTTCCTTTCCTTTCCTTTCCTCCTTTCCCCTCTCCTCTTTTTCTCTCCTTCTGGTTCATTTTAACCACAATCATTTCCCCATGGCAGGACTGGCTGAGGCTGCCTCTTGAAGATGGCTGTCTGGAGCACACACTGCTGCTCCCATTCTAGTCACACATCCCCGCCCTGCACCCATGGGACATTTAATGTTGGGAGCAATACAGGCCCTGGAAGGGAGAGGCCTTCAAAGTCAGAAGGGCTGCTGTTTTGCTCCATTGTTGAGTCACGATCCCCAGCCCCCTTCCTGGCCTGACCCTTCAGAGGGACAGTCCTTCCTGGCACTGGAGAGGGAAGCTCTTTGATCACGTGTGGTTCTTTGGGATAGACTAATGCCCCCATCTGTGTGTGTGTGTGTGTGTGTGTGTGTGTGTAAATATGTGAGAAGGTGCACATTCACAGGTGTGTGCACGCAAATGTGGAGACCAGAGGCCAATGTCAGGTGTCATTCCTCAGGTGCCATCCATCTTTGTTTTTTTAATTTGAGAGAGACAGAGAGAGAGAGAGAGAGAAGAGAGAGAGAGAGAGAGAGAGAGAATGGGCACACAAGGGCTTCTCAGCTGCTGTGAACGAACTCCAGATGCGCGCCCCCTTGTGCGTCACTTTTGCGTCTGGCTAAATGTGGGACTTGGAGATTTGAACGGGAGTTTTTTGGCTTCTCAGGCAGGCACCTTAACTGCTAAGCCATCTCTCCAGCCATTTATTTTTTTTTAATTTGAGAGATACAGAGAAAGAGAGAGACAGAGAGAGGCCATCCATCTCTTGAGACAAGTTCTCTCACTGGCCTGGAACTCTCAAAGTAGGCTAGATGGGTTGGGCAGTGAGCCCTGATCCTTCTATCCTACCTCCCCAGCCCTGGGATTACAGACATACATCATCATGCCTGGTGTTTACATGGGTTCTGGGTGTCAAAATCCAGTCCTCATGCTTGCAAGCCAACATTTTACCTGCTGAACTATCTCCCCAGCCCTTTCTACTTATTAAAAAAATATATTTTAAGTTATTTATTTGAGTGAGGGAGAGAAAGAGAGAGAGAATGGGCACGCTAGGGCCTCTAGCCACTGCAAACTAACTCCAGATGCATGTGCCCACCATGTGCATCTGGCTTACATGGGTCCTGGGGAATTGAACCTGTCCTTAGGCTTTGCAGGCAAGTGCCTTAACTGCTAAGTCATCTCTCCAGCCCTTTGTTTTTTTTTTTTTTTGAGACAAGGTCTCACATTATAGCCCAGGGCTGTCTGGGAACTCCTCAACTTCCTCTCTTTCTGTCTCCTGAGTGCTGGGATGATGGATAATGAGCCACCATCCCCAGCAAATGGACGCCCCGCCGGCTGCCACGCAAGCATCCTGCTTTGTTGGAGGTGTCCATAAATTAGGAGGCTCAGGTTCCACCTCTAGGAATAACAGAGCTGTGGGGTGGGCCTGGCTCAGTGGCATCCCTTCCAAGGTCTGTCCTTTGCAGCTCTCCGACTCCCCTGTCTTTTGCCTCTTGGTTTCCCAACCACAGCTTTTAGCAGCTCAGCCCTCCAGCTGACAGAAGTGATTCCAGCCTGTGAGTGATAATATAATTCAATACCCCTCAAGGAGACTGGCTATCAGAGAGAATTCTTTTTCTTTCTTTTTTTTTTTTTTTTTTTTTAAGAGGGCGAAAAGTATATAATATACTGGTTGAAAAGGGCTATCTTTCTTCCTGGAAGAACAGTTATTAATCTCTTCCTAGTACATTTTCATATCATTCTGGACATTTATTTCCAGGCCGTGATATTATAAAACCAGGCTTCGGTGTCAGTTTTGATGCCGTGGAACACGCTGAAACATGAAAAGGCGTAATTACCGCCGAGTCCATTGGAATTGCTAACGAGACTGACATTTTCAAATCGGACCCAGTTCTCAGTGATCCGGAAGTGAGGCCCCCCCAGCTACGCCCGCTGAATGTCAATGAGGCAAAGCCAGGCCTTGAGGATTGAAGGAGGAAGGGGCTGGCTGGGCACACTTGGAGTTGAATGCAGGGACAGGAGCTGAGCCCTCAAAATGCAGGCAGACGTCTTTCTTTTCCTCCACGCTGCCTTTGGCCATCCAAAGGACAGAAGGGGTTTTGTCCTGGCCCATTTTTTTTTTTTTTGGTAGGGGAAGGTGATTTCAGATCCCCTAGTGTCCTAAAACCTGGGGTGTTTACTGAACCCCTTTTCCTACCCATACTGTTCCTTATTGTTTGACTGTGAAAAGGTCCCTATAGTGAACCCCTGGTCCCCAGCAAGTAGCGCTGTTTTGGGGGCTAGTGGAACCAACCCCCAGGAAGTAGGTGGGAGAGGGGCCTTTGATGGTTATAACCAAGCCCCACTTCCTTTTCTGCTCTGAGACTCTTCCTCACACCCCCTTCTATGATGTCGCATTTATTTATTTATTTATTTATTTATTTATTTATTTATTTATTTATTTATTATTTTTGTCACAGGGGGGAAAGTAATATACTGTGTTAGCTGTCTTTTGTTAGGTGCCAAAATATCTGCACAAAATTAACAAGTTGAGGAATGATTTATTTTGGCTCATGGTTTCAGAGTTTTGGTCATACTTGGTGGGGCATGGTAGGGTAGAGCAGCTCACGTTGTGGGGGACAGGAAACAGGGAGAATTCCTCAAGCACTGGGTGGCTCTTTTCCCCTTTGCCTCTTTTATTCTAGCTCTGGGTTATGGCATGGTGCTGCCCAAATTTGGGTCAGGTCTTCCCCTCCGTAGAAAACTATGTCTGGGCCTGGAGGGATGGCTTAGCAGTTAAGCCGTTTGCCTGCAAAGCCAAAGGACCCAGGTTCAATTCCCCAGGACCCACGTTAGCCAGCTGCACAAGGGGGCACACTTGTCTGGAGTTCACTTGCAGTGGCTGAAGGCCTTGGAGCACCCATTCTCTCTTTCTCTCTCTCCCTCTCTCTCCCTCTCTCTCTGTCAAATAAATAAAAATAAAATATTTCTTTTTTAACAAAAGAAAGACAACTGTGTCTGGAGACACACTCCAGGAGACCCCTAGACGTATGCCTCCATTGCCTAGGTATTTCTCAGTCCAGTTAAATTGACAAGATTGATCATCACACATATAAACTAGACACAGTAACAAACACTGACAGTTAAATGACCTCCCAACAGGAGCTGACGGGTGCGTTCATGACTCTGCCATGGTTACTGACAACCCCCACAAGACCAGCATCATTCTGAGCTCATTGACATTGTGACATGGAGGGCGGAGGAGGGTGAGAAGAATAAGGTAATGGGACAGAGGAAGGACCGTCTTGAAAGACGAGGGTCCTCAGGAGATGAGAGGCAAGGGAGAGGGGACCACAAAGGACAAAGGAACAGGAACACAATCAAAGTACTGTATGTTTCTATATTAAAATTCTCAATAAAAACGGAAAACAAGGGCTGGAGAGATGGCTCATCAGTTATTGTGCTTGCCTATAAAACCTGGCTGCCTGGATTCAATTCCCCAGGACCCATGTAAAGCCAGATGAACAAAGGGGCACCTGCATCTGGAGTTCGTTTGCAGTGGCTGGAGGCCCTGGCACGTCCATTCTTTGTCTCTTTCTCTTTCTCTTGTGTCTCTCTCTGCTTGCAAATAAACAAATAATTTTTTTATTAAAAAGGAAAACAAGGTTGGAGAGATGGTTTAGTGGTTAAGGTGCTTGCCTGCGAATCCTAAGAACTCACTTTCAACTCTTCAGGTCCCACATAAGCCAGATGCACAAAGTGATGCAAGCACGCAAGGTCGCACATGGGCACAAGGGGGCGTACACATCTGGAGTTCGATTTCAGTGGCTGGAGGCCCTGGTGCACCAATTCTCCCCCCTCCCCCAATTAAAAAAAAGGCCAGTCTGTTGGGTTTACCTCAAAAAACAAAAAAAAAAAAAAAAAAAAAAAGAAAGAAAACAAAAAATACACACTATTTCAAACATGTACTGCAATGAAACTCATGTGAATGGAGTTTTCAATCCCGTCCCTCAATGCTGTTGAAAAGGAGTTGAACCCAAACTTTGGAAAGCAAGACTGAAAAAGTGAAAAGGAGGGATTATTCTGTAGGGTTGCCCATTCAATACATGGTTGTTGAAGACCTATTAATGCTTGGAACTGTGAAGAGAGCAAGGGTCAGGGCAGAATTTGTGCCTCGTGAAAGCATGGAGATAGAATGCCCCTGGGGCAGCCACCCTTCAGACCCCTTTTTCTTTAAGCTGTGCAGCAGCAACCACACAATCACCTGGAATGTGCCAGAAATGCAAATTCTTGGACAGTAGCATGTAACTGCTTAATTAGACACCCAGAGTGGGACTCAGCGCTGTGTTTAACAAGTCTTCCAGGGATTTTGATGTACTGTGTGTTTTCTAGAAGCTTGGCTCCTTCTCTTCTTCTTCTGGGCAGGAGCTCTACCACTGAGCAACACTTCCAGCCCCTCACTGAGAAAATCTAAGCAAATACTCTACCACTGAGCCATGCCCCAGCTCCTCACTGGGGGATTCTAGGCAGGAGCTCTACCACTGAGCCATGCCCCAGCTCCTCACTGGGGGATTCTGGGCAGGAGCTCTACCACTGAGCCATGCCCCAGCCCCTCACTGGGGGATTCTGGGCAGGAGTTCTAGACTGGTCACACGGCCCCCTCACTGGGGGATTCTGGGCAGGAGTTCTACCACTGAGCCAACCACAGCCCCTCAGCCCAGGTCACTGGGGGATTCTAGGCAGGAGCTCTCCCACTGAGCCACGCCCCCAGCCCCTCACTGGGGGATTCTGGGCAAGGGTGTTACTGCTGAGCTGCATCACCATTCCTTTTTGCATTTTGGGGACAGGGTCCCACTGGGTTACCCAGGCTGACCTTGAATTCACTCTATAGCCCAAGCAGACCTTGAACTTGCCATCCTTTCCTCAGCCTCTCCAAGTAGCTGGGATGAAATGCCCTATTCACGAGGCCTGTGTTTCACTCTGATTTCTACATTTGGCATTATATAACATGTCATAGGAAATGGTGTATGATTGAGAACTTGGATTTGATATAGAGCCCATGTCCTGTGAGGAAGTCTATTGCTTGTGGGCATTACATAGTTGCCCATTTTGTTGCAAAGAAATCAAATCCAGTTCTTCACTTTTGCCTAGCTGGAGAAAATAGTGACTTGGCCAATATGAGTGTATTAGAGATGATTGTCTGCACCAGGGACCAGCAGGGCTGAGGAAGTGATTTTGGTCACAGAGGTCTCATGTTTGGCATTACAGCCCACAGTACTCGGAGCCGCCACAAATCTGCTCTGCTCATCGTTGTGGTGGATTTTTTTTTTTTTTTGTTTTTTTGAGGCAGGGTTTCACTCTAGCTCAGGCTGACCTGGAATTCACTATGTAGTCTCAGGGTGGCCTCAAACTCATGGCAATCCTCCTACCTCTGCCTCTCGAGTGTTGGGATTAAAGGCGTGTGCCACCATGCCCGGCTGGATTTTTTTTTTTAATTTGAGAGAGAGAGAGAGAGAGAGACAGGTAGAGAATGGGCTCACCAGGGCCTCTCAGCTGCTGTGAATGAACTCCGGACACGTGCATCCCCTTGTGGGCAGGTGTGACATTGCGCCCTTGAGCCACTTTGTGTCTGGCTAAATGTGGGACCTGGAGATTTGAATGGGTGTTCTTAGGCTTTGCAAGCAGGCACCTTAAATGCTAAGTCATCTCTCCAGCCCACTAGATTTTTTTTTTTTTCGAGGTAGGGTCTCACTCTAGCTCAGGCTGACCTGGAATTCACTATTTAGTCTCAGGGTGGCCTTGAACTCATGGCAATCCTCCTACCTCTGCCTCCTGAGTGCTGGGATAAAGGCATGCACCACCATGCCCGGCTCTTCTACTAGATGTTTTTTATAAAGCCATCATCTCCGGCTGGGGAGATGGCTCAGTGGGCCAAGAACTTGCCTTGCAAGCATGACGATCAGAGTTTGAATCTCCAGAACCCATGTAAAAGGGCTGGATGAGGCAATGCAAACCTATAATCCTAGTGCTGGGGTGGTGGAGAAGGTGGGTCCCTTGGGCTCACTGGTGAGTCAGTCTAGCTTAATTGGTGAGCTCCAGGCCACTGAGAGACCATGTGTCAAAGGAGATGATGGATGGCGTTCCTGAGGATGACACCCGAGGCTGTCCTCTGGTTTTCACATGCACGTGTGGATACTGTATGCATACACATAAGACAAAGAGGTACATCTTATGCTTGACCATTTTATTTTGTTCATTTGGTTTTTCTCTTTTTTCTTTCTTTTATTTTATTTTATTTTATTTTATTTTATTTTATTTTATTTTATTTTATTTTATTTGTGTGTGTGTGTGTGTGAGTGAGAGAGAGAGAGAGAGAGAGAGAGAGAGAGAATGGACACACCAGGGCCTCTAGCCACTGCAAATGAACTCCAGATGCATATACCACTATGTACTTTAGGCTTATGTGGGTTCTAGGGGATTGAACCTGGGTCCTTATGCTTTACAGGCAAGCACCTTAACTGCTAAGCCATCTCTCCAGCCTTACTTGACCATTTTTTTTGAGAGAGACAGAGAGAGAGGGAGAGAGAGACAGAGACAGAGAATGGGCGTGCCAGTGGCCTCTCAGCCACTGTGAACAAATTCCAGATGTGTGCCCCTTGCAGGCAAGGTTGGCATTGCGCCCTTGTGTCACTACGTCTGGCTAAACGTGGGACCTGGAGAATCAATGGGCGTTCTTAGGCTTGGCAGGCAGGTGCCTTAACCACTAAGCCATCTCTCCAGCCCTTGACCTTTTTTTTTTTTGAAACTGTTTAAAACAATTTTTTGCTGGGCATGGTGGCACACGCCTTTAATCCCAGCACTTGGGAGGCAGAGGTAGGAGGATTGCCAAGAGTTCGAGGCCACCCTGAGACTACATAGTTAATTCCAGGTCAGCCTGGACCAGAGTGAGACCCTACCTCGAAAAAAAAAAATTTTTTTTTTTTTTTTTGAGGCAGGGTCTTGCTCTAGCACAGGCTGATCTAGAATTGACTCTAATCCCAGGCTGGCCTTGAACTCACAATGATCCTCCTACCTCTGGCCTCACGAGTGCTGGAATTTAAAGGTGAGTATCACCACACTTGGCTAAAAAAAGCCTTTTATTTTTTTTTTTTGTTTTTCGAGGTCAGACTGACCTGGAATTAACCATGTTGTCTCAGGGTGGCCTCGAACTCATGGTGATCCTCCTACCTCTGACTCCCAAGTGCTGGGATTAAAGGCGTACACCACCACGCCCGGCTAAAAACAAACTTTTATTGACAACTTCCATATATATAGACAATAAAACATGATTGTAATCCCCTCCCACCACCCTCTGTTTCCCCCCTCTCAAATCCTGGCTCTGCTGAATCCCTTTTTTTTTTCCCAAGTAGCCTTTCTTCTATTTTGATGTCATCATTTTTTTTCTCTCTTATGATGCTGGTCTTGTGTAGGTAGCATCAGTATCACTTTGTGTGTGGAAGATTGCATTGTAAGCAGTCCTTCCCTTTCTATGACTCTTACATTCTTTCCCTTCTGTCTTCTGCAATGGTCACTGAGCCTTGAAGGGTGTGATAGAGATGTCTCACAGTGCTGAATCCTATCACTGCTCAGTGCTTTGGTGAGTTTTTGAGCTTCTTCAGTTGTCACTACCATCTGAATAGAGATGCTTCTCTAACCAAAAGTGAGAGTAGCATTCCTATATGGGCATAATCATAAATATTTAGAGGGCAGTTTGGTGGACATAATATATTCATTTAGCCAGATAATAGTAGTGGTTTCCCCTCACTAAGGCTTATGACCTCCCCAGCCATAGTTTTTTTAAAATTTTATTTATTTATTTATTTATTTATTTATTTATTTATTTATTTATTTATTTATTTATTTAGAGAGAATGGGCACACCATGGCCTCCAGCCACTGCAAACGAACTCCAGATGCATGCGCACCCTTGTGCATCTAGCTTTCGTGGGTCCTGGTGCTTCGAATTGGGATCCTTTGGCTTTGCAGGCCAACACCTTAACCGCTAAGCTATCTCTCCAGCCCAGCCATAGTTTTTTTTTTTTTTTTTTTTTTTTTTTTGAGAGATACAGAGAGAGACAGAGAGAGAGGGAAAGGAAGACAGATAGAGATGGGTGCACCAGCAGCCTCTCAGCTGCTGCGAACGAAATCCAGATGTGTGTGCCCCCTTGTGGTCAAGTGCGGCATTGCACCCTTGCATCACTTTGCATCTGGCTAAACGTGGGACCTGGAGATTGGAACCGCTGGAGATTGGAACCAGCGTTCTTAGGCTTAGGAGGCAGGCGCCTTAACCACTAAGCCATCTGTCCAGCCCAGCCATAGGTTTTTAATTAGATTTTTCAGTACTATGCAGCAATTCCCTTTCATAGAGTGGGTCTCAAGTCCAATAAAAGAGCAGTTGGTTTTCCCCATAACAGACATGGCACCATGGCGCCGATTGGTACATTTGGCCTGCCTGGCCAGCCATACAGCTTGCAGGGCTCACAGCTCTCTCTTGCGTGGGTCTTTACTGGGAAGCTCCTCGGCACAGTGAGCCATAGTGAGGATTCTGCTTCACATTCCAGTGGCCCAGGGGTGTAGCCATTGTGGGTGCATCAATACAGGCTTCTCTTATACCTTTGGCTTGGGAACAGGTGAAAAAGAGCCATGGTGCAGGTCAATTAGGGACTTTCCAAAGCACCTCATGACTCAAATATAAGAAGGTCAGTGCCCTGGTTTGTCCGTCCCTCTCTCCCTTTCTTGTCTCCTTTGGAGTTTCATTCTTTCCTCTTTCTTTCTTTCTCTCTCTCTCTTTCTTTCTTTCTTCTTTTTATTTTTAAAATTTTAATATTTATTTATTTATTTAAAAGAGAGAGACGAAGAGGCAGATAGGGAGAAAGGGAGAAAGAGAGAACGGGTGCTCCAGGGCCTCTAGCCTCTGTAAATGAACTCCAGATGCATGCGTCATCTTGTGCATCTGGCTTACGTGGGTCCTGGGGAATCAAACCGGGTTCCTTAGGCTTCGCAGGCAAACGCCTTAAATGCTAAGCCATTTCTCCAGCCCTCCTTCCTTCCCTTCCCTTCCCTTCCCCTCCCCTCCCCTCCCTTCCCCTCCCCCTCCCCCTTCCTTCCCTTCCCTTCCCTCCCCTCCCCCTCCCTTCCCCTCCCTCCCCCCCCCCCCCTCCCCCTCCCCCTTCCCCCTCCCCCTCCCCTTTCTTCCTTCCTTCCTTCCTTCCCTTCCTTCCTTCCCTTCCTTCCCTTCCTTTCTTTCTTTCCCTTCCCTTCTTTCTTTCTTTCTTTCTTTCTTTCTTTCTTTCTTTCTTTTTGGTTTTGTAAGGTAGGGTTTCACTCTGGTCCAGGCTGACCTGGAATTAACTATGTAGTCTCAGGGTGGCCTCAAACTCTCGGCGATCCTCCTACCTTTGCCTCCCAAGTGCTGGGATTAAAGACGTGCGCCACCAATGCCCGGCTCTCTTTCTTTTTTTAAAAAATTACTTTTATTTTATTTATTTGCAAGAGAGGGTGATAGAGAGAAGAGAGACAGAGAGAGAGAATGGGCACTCCAGCTGCTGCAAACAAACTCCAGATGCATGTGCCACTTTGTGCATCTGGATTTTATGTTGGTACTGGGGAATCAAGCCCAGATTGTTAGACTTTGCAGGCAAGTGCTTTAATTGCTGAACAATCTATCTAGACCCCTCTTTCTTTCTATCTGTTGCATCTCTTTATCTTTTTTTTTTTTTTTTTTTTTTTTTGTTTTTCGAGGCAGGGTTTCATTGTAGCTCAGGCTGACCTGGAATTCACTCTGTAGTCTCAGGGTGGCCTCGAACTCATGGCGATCCTCCTACCTCTGCCTCCTGAGTGCTGGGATTAAAGGCATGCGCCACCACTCCTGGCCATCTCTTTATCTTTGTATCTTCATCCATTAATCCATCGTGTGTCTGTCCATCCATGCATCCATCCGTGTGAACATTAATTAATCCATTTCTCTATCTAGCTATCTAATCATCTGTCCATCCATCTGTCTGTCTATCTATCCACCCACCCTCCCACCTGTCCATCCATCCATCCATCCATCCATAGATCTGCTCACTTTCCTCTGTATTCATTTATGCATCTGTCTATCCACTTGGCCCTGGTTTGCTACAGAAGGTCCAGGGTGAAATAAACCTCACCCAGGGCTGAGTTTTCCCAAGCCTGGTGCTGGAAGCGGTCTCTGCCAACTCCTCGGGCTGGCCTCCCTGAGTCAGAGCTGGCTCTCATCACCCATACGGTGGTGGCATCAGACTGGATGGCCCCAATGGTTCCTCTGAGTCTGTGACTTGGAGTTTGGGAGCCTCCTGGATGACATCCTCTGGTGGTGACTCCAGATCCCCTTGCCAGCATGACAGAACTGTTTTTGTAGCCACAGTTGGGCCTCCAGGGCAGCGTGGGGGCCAGGAGCCAAGAGGCTGCCTGGCATGAGTGAGCGATGTGGGCTGAGATGCTCTGTGAGGGCAGAATTGGAGGGCAGCAGGCCTGGGCTTTGCTGAGGTGGCTGGCACACTCCGACATCTGCTATTTTTCACTCCAGGGTGACCAGCTGGCTTCAGATGGGCCCCTGCAGACTATCTGCAGTTGTGCTTGGAAGTATACTGGCTGCCTGCATTTCATCCCAGAGACCTCTAAGAGACAGAGGACCTCGTACTAACTGCCAGAGCCAAAGGGTCAGTGGGCACTACAAGAGGACCCTGATTTCAAAGGACCCCTCCGAGCAAGTGTGCTCTTATTCTCCTGAGTTGTCACCCCACTTCAAGCATATGCCTGCCCTAGATTTTGCAAAGGGAAGACTGCTCAACTTGGCAGGCCCCAGCTTGGAGGAGATGGTTTTATTGGGTCAGTCAATTATTTGGACCAATGTTTGTGGTTATTTCTCAGCCCACAGAACTTCCAACCTCACCAAAGGAGTCAGGCAGCTTTCCTAGTCTCATGTTTTCTCGCAGATTCCTTTCACCTTAACAGTCTCAGAACACCCTTGGGGACAAAACCACTTCATTCTCCAAGCCTTTATTTCACAGAATAGCTTGGTGGAGGCAAAAGATTCCTGGCCAGAAGTGAGGACACTTGAGTGTAAGCATAAGCCTATAGTTTCAAGGCCAAGTGACCTTGGACACGTCATTGGACTCTCAGGGCCCCAGTTTCCTCAATTGTAGCTTAAGATATTCTTGTCTTTTCAAGGTTGATGGTCAGTATTTTCGTTCTTGTATTTTGTTTTTGTTTTTGAGAGAGGAGTATCTATAGAAACAGCAGATGCTGCCTTGGTCTTCTTAAGGTAGAAACACAAAGGGATACAGCAGTGCAAATGCCTCCTCTGCAGGAGCCATGTCTCATTTGTGCATCGCTGTAACAGTTTGAATACTGTGTCCCCTTTCAGACTTACGTGTTGTGTACTTGGTGTCCCCCTGGTGGCGCTATTTTGGAAGGTTCTGGCAATTTCAGGAGATGGAAACTAGCTGGAGGAAGTAGATCCCTGGCTATTTCCTGGTCAGCCATGATGAGAGCCGACATCCTCTACCTCATGGTCCCACCATCATGATGTTCTGATCAAGTGACCATGGATTGAGCCCTCTAAAACCACGCACAAAAGTAAATCTTTTGGGGTTGGGGAGATGACTTAGTGGTTTTAATCACTTGATTGCAAAGTCGGCCACCCTGGGTTCAATTTCCCATTCCCCACATAAAGTCAGATGCACAAAAGTGGCACATACATCTGGAGTTCATTTACAGCAGCAAGAGGCCCTGGGTCACCCATTACCGCCCTCCCTTCCTCCCTTCCTCCACCCTCCGCTCACAAATAAATATAAACATTTTTTTTGAAAATAAATTTTTCCCCAAGTTGTTCTACCAGGTATTTTGCTACACTGTTGAGACTAGGTAACTAGTACACTAAGGAAATTTCTTTCTTCCTGGGCTTTTACCAGGCGTACTGTCTCCGGATACAAGAAATAGCAGGGCGACTGATCTGGGAGACTTAGACGTGGAAGACAACAGGAGTAGGCCAATGTGTGTCCCTTTGAAGTAATCCCTTTGAACATTTCCCTAGCCTCAGCACCCCCACATGTACACCCTGTTCTCTGATTTCCTCATGTGTGTTCTAGAATGATCTACCTGTGACTGAGACTACTATGTATCCCACATTTTCCCTCTTCTGCCCCAGTTAAACAGTAAAATAAAATAAACACATAAAGTAAAATAAAATAAACATGCTTCATGCATGTTATAGAACTATGAGCTTGGGTGAATTGCTTGCTGCCAAAGAGTGAGGACCTGAGTTCAGATCCCAGAACCCATATAAAAAAGCCAAGCATGGGGCTGGAGAGATGGCTTAGCAGTTAAGGCGCCTGCCTGCTAAGCCTAAGAGTGCCCGTTGGGTTCTCCAGGTCCCACATTTAGCCAGATGTAAAGTGCTGCAAGGGCGCAATGCTGCACTTGCCCACAAGGGGGCCCACGTGTCTGGAATTTGTTCACAGCAGCTGAGAGGCTGCTGGCACACCCATTCTCTCTCTCTCTCTCTCTCTCTCTCTCTCTCTCAAAAGAAAAAAAAAGGAGAGATGGCTTAGGGTTTAAGGCGCCTGCCTCCTAAGCCTAAGAACACTGGTTCCAATCTCCAGGTCCCACGTTTAGCCAGATGCAAAGTGACGCAAGGGCGCAATGCTGCACTTCACCACAAGGGGGTGCACACATCTGGATTTCGTTCGCAGCAGATGAGACACTGCTGGCGTGCCCATCTCTGTCTTCCTCTCTTTCTCTCTCTCTCTCTCTCTCTCTCTCTGTCTCTCTCTGTGTCTCTCTCTCTCTCTCTCAAAAAAAAAAAAAAAAAAAAAAAGCCAAGCATGGTGGTGCATGCCTGCAATTCAAGCACTGGGGGCACAAAGATAGGAGAATCTGTGAGGCTTTCTGGCCAGCCAGTCTAGCCAAATTGGTGAGTTCTAGATTCAGTAAGAAACCCTGTTTCAAAGCATAAGGTAGAGAGTGACTGAGGAAGATGTATGATGTCCACCAATGGCCTCCACATGTATGCACATGTATATGCACCCTCCACATGTGAACACACATACGCATGTTAATATTTTATTTATTTATGAGAGAGAGAGAGAGAGAGAGCGAGCGAGCAAGAGTGAGAGGATGGATGCACCAGGGCTTCTAGCCACTGCAAATGAACTCCAGATGCATGCACCACCTAGTGTTTCTGGCTTTACATAGGTACTGGAGAATCAAACCCAGGTCCTTAGGCTTTGAAGTCAAGTACTTTAACCACTTAAAATCTCTCTAGCCCACATACACATGTTAATATACACATGTTTATATATATGTATATATATGGTGGGGTTTATTTGCAGAAGACCAGTTGAACCTTGCCCAGCCCTTAGATCAGGAAGTCATGTACTGGGACAATTCTCTGTGGTTACGCTCCTTGGATTCCACTGACATTGGATTACAATTACACTTCTCGGATACTGGTAAATTAATATGCTGTACAGTCCTTGGAGTCTTGACCAGGGATATGGCCAGTGTAGCATTTATCTTCTCACTGCTGAGACACATACCCCACCAGAAGCAGCTTATGGGAGGAAAGGGTTTGTTTCTGGCTTCCAATGTCAAGGGGAAGTTCCATCATGTCAGAGAAAACAGCCAGGCAAGCATCCCATCTGGTCACATCAGCTGGGAGTAAGCCGCAGAGTGAGTCCCTGGCTAACACTGGCAAGGGGCTGTGCTGTAAAGTCCCCAGGGTCACTCCCAGTGATACACTTCCTCCAAGGGTCCACCTCCCAAAGGTTCCACCAGCTGGGAAGACACCTGAGGCTATGGGGGATATTTCATATTCAAACCACCACATCTGAAGGCTTGGCTGGTCAGCCATGATATTTCAGGAAAGGCAGGCTCAGAGAGTAAAGGTTAGTTTCCAGGCTGGACAGGCAAGTTCCAGAGGTGGAAAAGACTTGGCAGAAGCATTCTCAGGTGTTATTCATCTATCTGTTTATCTAGATTTTTTTTTTTATATACTAGTGTATGTGTGAGGCCAATCTTGGGTGTCATTCTCGGAAAGGCAATTCACCTCTTTTTTTTTTTTTTCTTGGTTTTTCAACATAGGATCTCGCTCTAGCCCAGGCTGACCTGGATTTCACTATGTAGTCTCAGGATAGCCTTGAACTCATAGTGATCCTCCTACCTCTGCCTCCTGAGTGCTGGGAATTAAAGGCATGCACCATAACATCCAGCTCTCTTCTTTTTGGAAGAGACGGGGGGGGGGGGAAGAGGCAGAGAATGGGCACACCAGCGATCTCAGCCACTGTGAATGAACTCCAGATGCTTGTGCCCCCTTGTGTGCATGTGTGACATTGTGCCCTTGCCTCATTTTTGTGTCTGGCTAAATGTGGGACCTGGAGATCAAACAGGTGTTCATAGGCTTTGTAGGCAGGCGCCTTAACTGCTATGCCATCTCTCCAGCTCTTGGCTCTTTTTTTTAATTGAGAAATTTATTTCATGGACATATTGCAAATGGGCCATATTCCCATCTGATTATACTCATATATTCCCTCTCCCCCACCACACTTCACTGAAGACCCTCTTCAGTGGAGTTATTAGCATTTGTTTGGGGTCATGAATGCACCAGCTCGGTCTCTGTGGGGCAAAGATACACTATTTCACCCTGAGGTTCTTACGTTCCTTTTGCCCCTACTTCCACAATGTTCCCTGAGCCTTGAAGGGTGTGTTATAAGTCTCCTTTAGTGTTGAGCTCCCAGAAGCCTCTGATTTTCTGCTTTCATGAGTTTTGAGTCTCCTCAGTGTCTACTGCCATCTCCCTACAGGATGTTGTCAGGCTAGCAGAGAGAGCAGCACTCATATTTAATCCACCTCTTCCTTCTTTGACATCTCTTGCATCCAGACAGATGTGATAGAGAAGACTCATCTTGTGCTAGGCAGTGGGCTTCCTTTTCTGGTCATACTGATAGTTCTTGGGTCTCCCTGGTATTTGCTGCCATGTGTAAAAAGCAGATTCTGTAGCCACGACTGAGAGCAGCATGGATCAGAGGGGATCAACATAGATCTTTAGAAAATGGTTTTTTTTTTTTTTTTTTTTTTTTTTTTTTTTTGAGGTAGGGTCTCACTCTGGCCCAGGCTGACCTGGCATTACCTATGTAGTCTCAGGGTGGCCTTGAACTCACGGCGATCCTCCTACCTCTGCCTCCCGAGTGCTGGGATTAAAGGCGTGCGCCACCACGCCCAGCTTAGAAAATGTTTTGACTTCTCTTTTTATCCAAAGAAGAGTGGAAGCTCCCCTCTAGGGTCTATGGCCTCCTAAGCCATAGGCTTCTGACTTGGTTCTCATAGTAGGTATCAATTCCCTCCCACTCAGCTGGCCTCATAGCCAATCAGAGAGCAGCTGATTACTCCCATAGCCTGTGTGACACTATTGCACCTGTGTACATTTTGCCTAGCTGGTTCAATCCACTTCTTCCTGAAATCTTCCCACTCCTCATTGGCCTTGAGCTCACCATATAGACAAGCTAGCCAGGGAGCCCCAGGTCTGCATCTTCCCAGCACAGGGATGGTCAAGTCACATGCCACCCTGTTCAGAACTTTTCCATGAGTGCTAGGAATTGAACTCAGGTCCTCATGATAGTGAGGCAAGCACTTTATCCACTGAGCCATCTCCCCAGGGTCCTCTGGGGATGATGTTTTTTAAACAGCCTGTTCCTATGGAAGCAGTGGGGAGCCATCACTGGCCAAGTGATCCAGGTGGTTTTGTTTTGTTTGCTGGAAGTTGGCGATGACAGCATTGGGGCAGCTGAGCTGGCTCAGGTTGGTTGTAAATCACAGGGCAGGGCTGTCCCGGGAGGAGAAAAGTTTTCAATTTCTGCCAAGACGCAGTCATTTAGTAAGTAAATGTCTTCCAGAAACATCAGACACTGAAATGTGTGACTGTGTATTTTCTTCCTCCATCACAAAGGAACATTTGAAAGCCAGAGACCTGGACAAAACTGTCCTTTTATCTTTTATCAGGAACAGGGTCTCCAGAATATAAGCCCTGAAGTGTGTTCAAATATTTGAGCACTCAGGACATTCCAGTAATGTGATTTAAAGAAATGCTTCGACAAGAAAGCTTAGGATTTTATACCAGCATGCTTCACCAAGGGTTATTTCCCTCTCTGTCTCCTTCCCTCCTTCCCTCCCCTGTCTCTTTCCTTCTTTTCTATTCTATTTTTCTATTTCTTTTATTTTTTAAACATTTTTTGATTTTCTTTTCATTTACTTACTTGAGACAGAGAGAGGGAGAGTGAGAATGGGCATGTCAGGGCCTTTAGCCGCTGTAAATGAACTCCAGATGCATGTGCCAGAATAGAACCAGGGTCCTTAGGCTTCACAGGCATAAGCCTTAACTGCAAAGCCATCTCTCCAGCTCTATTTTCTTTATTTTATTTTAATTTATTTGAAAGAGAGAGAGAGAGAGAGAAAATGGGCATGTCAAAGTCTCCAGTTGCTGCAAACAAACACTAGATACATGTGCTACCTTATGGCTTACGTGGATCCTGAGGAATCAAACCTGGGTCTTTTGGCTTTGCAGACAAGTGCCTTAACTGCTAAGCCATCTCTCCAGCCCTCCTTCCCTCCCTTCCTTTCTTTTAATAATTAAAAAATTTTTTTATTAATTTATTTGAGAGTGACAGACAGAGAGAGAAGGAGGCAGATAGAGAGAGAGACAGAGAGAGGATGGGCGCACCAGGGCCTCCAGCCACTGCAAACAAACTCCAGATGCATGCACCACCTTGTGCATCTGGTTGACGTGGGTCCTGGGGAATCGAGCCCTGAACCAGGGTCCTTAGGCTTCACAGGCAAGCGCTTAGCTTAACCTCTAAGCCATCTCTCCAGACCTCTTTTTTTTTTTTTTTTTTTAGAGAGTCTCATGTAGCCCCAGGCTGGCCTTGGACTTGGTAGATTGCCAAGAATGAACTGGAACTCCTGGAACTCCTCCTGCTTTCACTTTTCCATTGCTAGGATTATAGGCGTGAACCACCGTGCTTGCTTTTGGCTTCCCTTTCCTCCCCCTCCCTCCTCCCTCCCTCCCTCCCTCCCTCCCCTCCTCCTCCCTTTCCTTCCCTCCCCCCTCTCCTCCTTCCTTCCTTCCTTCCTTCCTTCCTTCCTTCCTTCCTTCCTTCCTTCCTTCCTTCCTCCCTCCCTCCCTCCCTCCCTCCCTCCCTCCTCCCTCCCTCCCTCCCTCCCTCCTTCCTTCCTTCCTTCCTTCCTTCCTTCCTTCCTTCCTTCCTTCCTTCCTTCCTTCCTTCCTTCCTTTCTTTCTTTCTTTCTTTCTTTCTTTCTTTCTTTCTTTCTTTCTTTCTTTCTTTCTTAGGTAGGGTCTTGCTCTAGGCCAGATGGAATTCACTATGTAGTCTCAGGGTGGCCTTGAACTTATAGCAGCCCTCCTACCTCTGCCTCCCAAGTGCTGGGATTAAAGCCATGCACCACCACACTCGGCTTGGCTATCCTTTTGAGACAAGGTTTCAGTGTGGGTATTAGTCAGGAAGCAGAGACATTAATGATGTGCTCAGCTCACTTTCTTCTTCTTCTTTTTTTTTTTTTTTTGGTTTTGCAAGGTAGGGTCTCACTCTGGTCCAGGCTGACCTGGAATTCATTATTTAGTCTCAGGGTGGCCTCGAACTCTCGGCGATCCTCCTACCTCTGCCTCCCGAGTGCTGGGATTAAAGGCGTGAGCCACCACACCCGGCTTACTTTCTTCTTTTTATTTAGTCTAGGACCCAGCCATAGAATGATGCTGCCCACAGTTAACCTAATCTAGAAAACCTCACAGACATGCCCAGGGATTTGTTTCCAGGGTAACTCTAAATCCTCTCAAGTTGACAACTGAGACGAATCATCACAATATGTAATAGTTTACGGCGAGCTACTCATCTCTCCCTGGTGTAGAAATCCAAACTTATTCCTTCTATCTAATTATGTTTGGGACCACTTATCCAACTTTTTTTTCATTCCTGTATCCCCTTCCAAGCTTCCGGAAATCACAATTCTATCCATGCTGGGATGGGCTTTCTGGTGATGCAGCTGCCTTTGAGTCATGCATGCTCCTGTAAGTGACCCCAACAGACGCATTGGTTCATAAACCTAGATTTGGATAGAATCACTTTTATGGATAGGACATTTTTATGGCCTATCCTTGGTGCCATATCTGGGGTGAGCAGATGTTTTTATTCATATCCCCCACAAAGACTCACACAACATCCTCCTGGCCTGCTCTCCTGCTCTCTCTGAACTTGTGAAGGTCTCCCGGACTTCACATCAGAGCTGACGCTCCCTATGGGGCAGCCCAGTCCCTCATATCTACCTGCAGGCTCCTGTTTTCTGGTTTGGTGTTTGTGTTGGTCTGAATGGGAGGGTGTGCTTTTTTATTTAATTTTTAATTTTATTTATTTATTTATCTATTTATTTATTTATTTTAAAGAGAGAGAGAGAGACAGAGGCAGAAAGAGAGAAAGAGAATGGGCATGCCAGGGCCTCTAGCCATTGCAAACGAATTTCAGATTTATGCACCCCCTTGTGCATCTGGCTTATGTGGGTCCTGGGGAATTGAACTGGGGTCCTTAGGCTTCTCAGGCAAACGTTTTAACTGCTAAGCCATTTCCCCATCCCTTTTAAAACATTTTTTTAAAATCTTTATTTATTTATTTAAGAGACAGAGAGAGTCAGATAAGATGTGCTTTAAAAATATTTATTTAGCTGGGCGTGGTGGTCCACGCCTTTAATCCCAGCATTCGGGAGGCAAAGGTAGGAGGATCGCCATGAGTTCGAGGCCACCCTGAGATTACATAGTGAATTCCAGGCCAGCCTGGGCTAGAGTGAGACCCTACCTTGAAAAACCGAAAAATGAAAAAAACCAAAAAAATTTTTTATTTATTTGCCAAGGAAGGAGTTGGGAGAATGGACTGCTGTAAATGAATTCCAGAAACATGCACCACTCTGTGAGTTTGGCTTTATATGGATGCCGGGGAATCAAAATCAGAATGCAGATTTTGCAAGCAAGTGCCTTTAAGCAATGAGCCATCTCCTCAGCCCAAGTAGTGTGCATTTTAACACTGAGGGAAAGCAAAAGTTAAGACGCTACCTATTGTCGATTGTAACATGGGACTTTCTGCCTTCCTCCTCAAACTTGCTCCTTCTGCAGTCGTCCCGATTTTACTGCATAGCACTTCGAACTTTGCTGTGCCTCTTTCTGAAAACCTTGGCGTCCACTTGGGCTGCACTCTGTGCACCAAGTTTCACTGCCACTTGGCTCCACCATCACCACAGATCCGGGTCCCAGCCACTGCCGTCATCCCAACTGCTGCCACCCTGCTCGGGTCTTTCTTTCCCCTTTCCAGGATCATTGTAGTAGTCTAACGAATATTCCATCATAGGAAGAACCATCGCCCACTTGCTTCTTTTATTCTTCTTGCTTCTTTTATTCAGAGAGAGAGAGAGAGAGAGAGGGAGGGAGAGATAATGGGTGTGCCAGGGCCTCTAGCCGCTGCAAATGAACTCCAGATGCATGTGCCACCATGTGCATATGGTTTACGTGGGACCTGGAGAATTGAACGGGGTCCGTAGGCTTCGCAGGCGTATCCCTTAACCACTAAGCCATCTCTCCAGTCCTTCTTTTATTTAGGTTCATGCAGACCCAGGAACACAGGCACTGACTCCTCCACTGAGCTCGCTCACAGCCTGGAGGTTCACCCCCAGCCCAGAGCTCCACCCTCAGCCCAGAACTCCACCCCAGCCCACAACCATCCTTTCTGTCTTTCACCAATGTCTTACCGTATGTTCCCACAGAGTTTAGGCCCCATCTTGGAGCCTAAACATTATTTCTTTTTAAAATCTTTTATTTGCAAGCAGAGAGGGAGGGAGAGAATGAGAATATGAATGTGGGCACCCCAGGGCCTCTCTAGACGCACGTGCTACGGTGTGCCTATGGATTTACGTGGGAACTTCGGCGATTGAACCTACAACAGTAGGCTTTGTAAACAAACACCTTTAACTGGTGAGCCGTCTCCCCAGTTTCTTCAATATTCTTTCTTCCTTTGAGAACCCAGGTTTCCTGGCCTGTTCTGGGATTCCGGAATTCTCCCGTGGGAATTAGGAATCCTACTGCAGCGGGGTCTCACACAGAGTGGACAGTTCTTGGGAAAGCCTCCAGCAGGCATCTCAAAACCATCCCACAGCCTCAGAGGGCAGGCTCCAGCGGGCGCCAGTAGATGGCACTGTGGTTGTTTGCAAGAAGCCGGCTAGGGTCTTGGGGAAAGCAATGTTTAAATGGCTTTCACAGCTGCACTGGCAGAGCAGAGGGATGCTCAAAAACATTAACCCCTGCGTGGCGGGAAGCAGGGACTGGGGGCACATGTGAGGCCAGGCCTAGAGAAAGGGTTAGAGAGAAGCGGGGAAGGAATTATAAAAGCTGACTTCAGAGCATCTCTTGTTGGGGGCAGGCCAAGCCAGCCAGGGCTTTCTGAGGGGTTTTTCTAGAGTGGGGGAGGGGGGAGGGGTAAAAGGGCAGGGGGCTGCTGAGCAACACTGTGCATGCGGTTTGTGTGTGAGACTCCTGTTTCTTCCTGCTAGCCCCTTTGGGCCACTGATTTAAATTGTGTGTTCATCTTTCCGTGGAGGCCAAAAGCATTTGGCCTCCTCCTCCTCCTCCTCGGTCTTCATCCTCTGGAAATAATTGTTACCCATGAAGTGATGCATGATTGAAATAATACCTGATTGACTGTTGGATGAATGGATCTTGGATTTGAGGAAGGGGAATTTTCTCTTTATCCCTTCTTCCTTCCTCTCCTTCCCTCCTTCCCTTAATTTCTTTTTCACCTTTTCCTTCCCTTTCTCTTTCTTTTCTTTCCTTCCTTCCCCTCCCCCCTCCCTTACTTTCTTCCCTCCCTTCCTTCTGTCCTTCCTTTCTGTTTCTTTTTTTCTTTCTTCCCTCCCTGCCTCCCCCGCTCTCTACTCTCTTTCTGTAGTGCTGAGAATTGAACTTAGGACCTCCTGCATGCTAGGCAAGCACTCTGCCACTAAGCTATATTCCCAACCCTGGGATTGTTTTTTAAAGGAAAACAATAACACCACCACCAACAAAAGAAATAGCGAGTGCAGTGGCTCACAACTGTGATCCCTGCGGTTTGGGGAACTGAGGCAGGAGCATTGCAAGTTCCAGGCTAGCATTGGCTAGTTCAAGGCCCACATTAGGCTGCATAGCAATGTCTCAAAAACAAAACAAAACAAAGTGGAATTTCTAGTGTCTTTCATTTCTTCTCAGTGACAGCTCTTCTGACCTCTGTGCCCGCAGTGTCCGGCTCTGTTTGCAAATCATTTTCCTCCTGTGTTCTCTTCTGTCCATCCCCTGATGCCCTGAGATCCTTATTCATCCCCCTTCTCTAGCAGTGTATCTCTGTCCTATCCTCACTTCAGTGCAAGCTCTTAGCCCCATGTTTCCTTGTCCAACTACAAGGACCATTTAAGGTGGACAGTTTACATTACCCAAGCAATTTTACACGCATTATGGTCTTAATCCCCATGAGGGTTCTTTAAGGAAAATATCATCTGTAAACAGTCTTCTCTAAGGATGCTGCATCACTGTGAACTCCTTCATCTTTCTCTCTTTTCATTTGCTTTCTTCTATTTTTTCAAGTGCGAGGGATTGAACTACAGCCCTCCATTGGGCAGGGTAGGGGTGGGTTATTCCAGGCAAGTACTGTACTGCTGAGACACACTTCCAGCCCCTCACTGGGGGATTCTAGGCAGGAGCTCTACCACTGAGCCACGCCCCCAGCCCCTCACTGGGGGATTCTAGGCAGGAGCTCTACCACTGAGCCACGCCCCCAGCCCCTCACTGGGGGATTCTAGGCAGGAGCTCTACCACTGAGCCACGCCCCAGCCCCTCACTGGGGGATTCTAGGCAGGAGCTCTGCCACTGAGCCACGCCCCCAGCCCCTCACTGGGGGATTCTAGGCAGGAACTCTACCACTGAGCCACACCCCCAGCCCCTCACTGGGGGATTCTAGGCAGGAGCTCTACCACTGAGCCACACCCCCAGGCCCTCACTGAGGGATTCTAGGTAGGTGCTCTACCACTGAGCCACGTCCTCAGCACCTCCCTGGGGGATCCTAGGCACATGCTTTGCTGCTGAGCTACACCTTTGGCACTTTTGTTTTATTTATATATCAGCCAGAAGGAATGAAGACTTGGGATCTGTGTCAGTTAGTATTTCTTGTTGCTATGACAAAATACCTGACAAAAGCAACTTAAGAGAAGACGGGTTTCTTTTAACTCGTGGCTTAGTCGATGTCAGTCTATTATGTCAGGGAAGTGTGATGGTTTACTTGACAGGATTTAGAATCACCACGGAGACAAATCTCTGGTTAAACAAACATGTAAGGCATTTTCTAGATTAGATTAGTTGAAGTGGCAGGATGCAGCCTCACTGTGGGTAGTGCTATCCCATGTGCTGGGTCCCTGGACTATACAGAAGCAGAAAGCTAGCCCAGTACTCAGCGTTCATCTCTCTCCCTCTGCTTCCTCTCTGCTAATGTCACAATGGGATGTCGGTTCCCTTCCCTGCTGTGCTTTGTCCTCCATGGTAGATGTTCCCCTGTGGAATTGTAAGCAGAAATAAACTCTCTTCTTCTCTCAGCTGCTTTTGGTTGGGTATCTTGTCCCAGCAGTGGGAAAGTAATGGATACAGGAAGGTGTGGTGGCTGGGGTGGGCCTGGGGTAGCAGAAGTGTGTGGCTTAAGAAGCGGTAAGAATGGACCAGCAGAAATGGGGTCAGCCTATAACCCTCAAAGTCCCATACCCCATCCCCAGCTTCACGTTGCTGCCAGAAAACACCCGGCCAAGAGCGGCTTGTGGGAGGAAAGGGTTTATCTTGGCTTACAGACTCGAGGGGAAGTTCCATGATGGCAGGGGAAAATGATGGCATGAGCAAAGGGTGGACATCGGCTCATGACCAACATCAGGTGGGCAATAGCAACAGGAGAGTGCACCGAACACTTGCAAGGGGAAGCTGGCTATGGCACCCATAAGCCCGCCCCCAACAATACACTCTCTCCAGGAGGATCCAATTCCCAAATTGCCACCAGCTGAGGACTTAGCATTCAGAACACATGGGGAACACCCTAATCAAACCACCACAACAACCTTGCAAAACAGCAATACCATCTAGGGACCAAGTGTTTAAAGATATGAGCCTATGGGGCTGGTATTTTGCCTCCACACTGTAATAGGATTTTTCTGGGATTAACCAATATCAGTGGGGCTTGTATTTTGGGGCTTGTTGCAGTTAACTTCTTATTGCTGGGACAAAACACCTGACCAGCAGCATTTTTATGGGAGGAAAGGGTTCATTTCTGCCTACAGTTTAGAGGGGCAGTTTCGTTGCCACAGGGAAAAATCATGGCAGGGCAGAGGCTGGACATCACATCATTGCACATCAGCTGGGAGGGAGCAGCAAGAGTGAAAGAGCTCTGAACATGCAGCAGGGTTGGATTAATAAACCTCACAGTCCACCCCCCAGTGACACACCTTCTCCAGCAAGCCTCCACCTTCCAAACTACCATCAGCTAGGGACCTTGTATTCAAACCTCGCGAACCTATGAGGGAGATTTCATTCAAACTACCACAGGGCTTCTGGTCCAGGGCAACTTGTAATTACTCTTCTGAGACGTGCGGCCCCACAAGCATTAGCCAGGGCTCAGACCTTCTGACAGATGCTCACTCAGCTCAGCCAGCTGGCCAGTAGCTAGCTTCTGAAGCGGGGGTTAATTGGTGCTGTTATCTTGACAATGCAGCACCATATTTGTAGGAAGAAAAGCTGAGGAAACGATCAATCACAACATTCCCTCTGCTTTGTTAGTTGTTTTCATCAGAGCTGGGCATTGGTGGTGAACACCTTTAATATCAGCACTTGGCAGGCAGAGGTAGGAGGATCACCATGAGTCTGAGGCTACCCTGAGACTACATAGTGAATTCCAGGTCAGCCTGGACTAGAGTAAGACCCTACCTCGAAAAACCAAAAAATAAAATAAAATAAAATCATTGGGCTGGAGAGATTGCTTAGTGGTAAAGGCAGTTGTCTGCAAAGCCAAAGGACCTAGGTTTGATTCCCCTGGATCCACATAAGCCAGATGCATAAGGTGATGCATGTGTCTGGAGTTCATTTGCAGCAGCTAGAGTCATTGGCACGCCCATTCTTTCTCTCACTATCTGCTCTTTCGGTCTCTCTCTCTCTCTCAATCAAATATATAAAGATGCTGGCCATGGTGGCACATGGCTTTAATCCCAACACTCGGGAGCAGAGGTAGGAGGATTGCAGTGAGTTCAAGGCCACTCTGAGACTACCTAATGAATTACAGGTCAGCCTGGGCTAGAGTGAAACCCTACCTCAAAAAAAAAAAAAAAAAGATAAAACAAAACAAAAATATCATTACTGTCCCACCACCTCAGCCACAGCAGCCTCTCTGAGGCCAGGTCATTATGTTGTGGTGTGGCCATGTGGAGATGGAGCTACATGAAGAAGTGTTATTGGACTCAAACGTGAGTGAATGCTCATCAAGGCGGGTCTCTATACATTCATACACACAAAGACTAGTGGCTGGGAAGGGCCTTACAGACTGTCTGGCTTGCATCTCCAATTGACATGGGGGAAATAATGGAGGCCAAACTGAGTGTGGTCAACTGTGAAAGGTCCGCTTATCCCTCCAGCATCTCTGGGTGCTGTCCTGGGTCCCTCGTGTTGTGGTTTGACTGTGAAATGTTCCCCACATACTCACGTGTTTAAACACTTAACTTGGTCCTCAGCAGGTGACACTGTTTGAGGAGGTTGGGGGACCTTTAAGGGGTGAAGCCTTGCTGCAGGAAGTGGGTCACTGGGGGTGGGACTTCAGTCTTAAGAGTCTAGACTCACTTCCTTTCTGCTGTCTGCTTTCTGTCCATGGATATAATGGGACCGGCCTCCTCATGCTCTTACTGTCTTGCTCTTCCCACCATGATAGGCTGTACCCATTATTTAATTGGGAGCCAAAATAAACCTCTCCTCCCTTAGGTCGCTTCTTGTCAGGTATTTGGTCACAGCAGTGAGCAAAGTAACTAATAGGGTTGGGGAGATAGCTCAGTTGGTGAAGTGTTTGCCTTTTAAGCATGAAGACCTGAAGGTTTGATCCACAGGAACCACATTAAAAAAATCCAGGTGTGGGCTGGAGGGATGGTTTAGCTGTGAAGGTGCTTGTCTGCAAAGCCTAAGGACCCAGGTTCGATTCCCCAGGACCCATGTAAGCCAGATGCACAAAGTGGCACATGCTTCTGGAGTTTGTTTGCAGTGGCTGGAGGACCTGGCATGTCCATTCTCTCTCTTCTCTCTGCTTGCAAATAAATAAATTAATAAATATATATATATATTTTTAAAACTTTTTTTATTATTTTTTATTTATTTGGAGAGAGAGACACAGAGAGATAGAGAGGGAGAAGGAGACAGAAATGGGCGCGCCAGCAGTGTCAGCTGCTGTGAACGAAATCCAGATGTGTGCGCCACCTTGTGGGCAAGTGCGGCATTGCGCCCTTGCCTCACTTTGCATCTGGCTAAACGTGGGACCTGGAGATTGGAACCGCTGGACATTGGAACCAGCATTCTTAGGCTTAGCAGGCAGGCGCCTTAGCCGCTAAGCCATTTCTCCAGCCCATAAATATATATTTTTAAAGCCAGGTGTGATAGCATATGCCTGTAATCCCAGAGCTGGGAAGGTGGAGACAGGAGCAGCCTTAGCTCACTGCCTGGTTAGACTAGCCTAATGGTGAGCTGTAGGCCAGTGAGCGACCTTGTATGGAGAAAAGTAGATGTTTCTCCTGAAGAATGTGAGGATGTCTTCTGGTTTCCAAATGCATGTACACACACATGCATCTGCACACATATGAACACACACCCATACCTCCCCTCACACACACAAAAGAAAGTAATTTTTTAAACAGCTGTGGAAGCAGGTGGATACCTGTGGCAGAAATGCTTCTCTGAGGGTGTATCTATGTATCTCAGTAATCCATAACTCTCCAGGCCTTGTGTTGAATATATGAGGGCAGGTAGATCACAGTGACATAAAATTTCTGCCATTTATCAAAACCTGCTGTGTGACACACATGGGACACAGGCCTTTCTCTTCTGGATCTTTTAGGATGTCACAGAAAGCCTAGGAGGGAGATGTCATTATTGACTTTTTTTTTTCCAATTGGAAAGAAAGTAAAGGCTTAGAATGACTAAATACTCAGCCCAGGCCCCCTTGCTATAACTATAAAAATGGAGGTTCAAATGCTGTTGGCTGAAACCAAATTCTGAGTCTTTTTCATTATGCCAGTGTGGTCTAAGCTGGGAGGTTCTCTGAGCTCCTGCCCCTGTTGTGGGCTGGTGTGTGTGTATCTGTATGCACGTGCTATGGCATGTATGTGGAGGTCAAAGGACAACCTCAAGGATCCTTCCACCTTTCCTGAGGCAGGATCTCTATTTACCACTGGGTTCATCAGGCTAGCTGGCCTGCGAGCACCTCCCTTCTCACTGTAGGTACACTGGGATTGCAGATGCTCGCACTACAGCAACTTGCTTTACGTGGCTACTGGGGATCTGAAGCACTTTATCCACTGAGCCATCTCCCGGCCCTCAGCATCTTTTGTTACCCTTGTTAAACACTGAATTTCATGTCTCTACAATATTCATGTGGTGAAGCTCTGACTCCCACCCCACCCAACGTGCTGGTGTTTGGAGGCTCGGCCTGTACCAGTTACCTTCTTGTTGCCAGGACAAAACACCGAACCAGAAGCAGCTTAGGGGAGCAATGGGTTTATTTTGACCTCTAGTTTTTTTTTTTTAAATTTTTAACATTTTATTTATTTATTTGAGAGACAGTGAGAGAGAGAGATTGGGAGAGAGAGAAGAGAGAATATGGTGTGCCAGGGCCTCCAGCCACTGCAAATGAACTTCACATGCATGTGCCACCTTGTGCATCTGGCTTACATGGGTCCTGGGGAATTGAACCTGGGTCCTTTGGTTTTTGTAGGCAAGTGCCTTAATCTCTAAGCCATCTCTCCAGCCCATTGACTTACAGTTTTGTGGGGAAGCTTCATCATGGCAGGGAAGGCATGGCAAGAGCAGGAAGCTGGCTCACATGGTCACATATCAGTTGGAAGGAAGAAGGAAGAGTAAGCTTGCTGTCAACATCCAGTAGAGCTGGACTAAAAAACCCCCAAGGTCAGCCCCCAGTGAGACACCTCTTCCAGCGAGGCTCCACCTCCCAAAGACTCCACCAGCTGGGCACTAAGTAGAAGGCTTAATTACAAACACATGAGGCTATGGGGGACATGTTACATGCCAATCACCACAGGGACATTGTAAAAGCTGACAGGAAGATGCTCAGTAATTCTCCGCGCCTTCAACCTTAAGCAAGGATGAGCTGGCTTAGGTATCCCTTGATCTAGATCGATACTCCTTGAGCAGTTAATATTCCCATGTGCAGACGCGAGCAGGTGCCCCAAAGTGAAAGACGCAGATGCAAAATGAGGGCAGAAGTGTCAGGTCTACATCCTGCTTTTATTTATCTTGTGGAAGCAAGTGAAGAATCTGTTTAGTTTTTTAAACAAAAGCAGTTTCTAAGTGCCTCAGAGAGAGGGTCATCCAGGAACCCAACCTTCATATTTCAAAGTACCTGGGTACAAGTGCATTGGTTGAGTATTTTTCTACATTGTTCAAAAGAATGAAGTGGGGCTGAGTAGGGATAGCTCTTTGCAGTGCAAGCAAGCATAAGATCTTGAGTTCAAATCCCTAGTTCCCATGTAAAATTCAGGGCACAGTGGCATGCATCTGTTCTGGGAGACAGAGACAGGGAATGTCTGGGGCTCGCTGGCTGGTGAGTCTAGCTGAATTGGTGAACTTTAGGTTCAGTGAGAGACCCTGTCTAAAAAAATAAAGTGGGTGCTGGTTAAGGCACTTGCCTGCAAAGCCTAAAAACTTATGTTCAAATCTCCAGGTCCCACGTAGCCAGATGCACAGTGACACAAGCGCACAGTGTTGCACATGTGCACAAGAGGGAGAGCACATCTGGAGTTTGTTCTCAGTGGCTGAAAACTCCGGTGTGCTCGCTCTTCCTTCCCTTCCTTCCTTCCTTCCTTCCTTCCTTCCTTCCTTCCTTCTTTCTTTCTTTCTTTCTTTCTTTCTTTCTTTCTTTCTTTCTTTCTTTCTTTCTTTCTTTCTTTACTTCTCTCTCTCTCTCTGTCAAAAATAAATAATAAAAATAAAGTGGACAGTTAAGTGTTCAGCACAAAGTGAAACACCTGTATCACACCCTCCAAGACTCAGGGACCATTGTGGAAGAGGTGACAGAAAGAATGTAAGGCCAAAGGATGGGGAGGCGTACTGTTTTCCAGACACAAAGTAGTGGTTGCATTTATGACCTCACAGGGCTGTCACTACCAACACGTGACCTGCTTAATATGAGGGGAAAAAACAAAAGACATCAAAATATAAGAGGAACTAGTTGGCAAGAAGCAGGGGTTTAGTGGAGGAGGGATGGGGAGTCAGGACAAAAGGGACTTGTGGGAGGGGATTATGATCAGGGTACATCGTGTAAATATATGGAGGCTGTCAATAAAAAGTTTAAAAAAAAGAAGGTGGAGAATGACTGAGGACGATGCCAGATGTTGAACCTCTGGCCTCTGAAAATGCACTCCCACACACATGAGCACCCATACACATGAACATGCATACACACATGTGCATACCACACACAAGTACACATGCATGCACACTCACACAAAAGCAGAAAGTGGCTACTGGGATCTGAAAGATCCAGAACTTGGTGAGATTTTCCCAAGGAGGATTGTCCCTGGATTCTACCAGCCTGCCATGCGGATTGAGCCACTGGAGACAAGCCAGCCTTCCTCATGACCTTTGGAGCTAAACTCTTGGGCTCCTCCACACAAGGACCAAGCTCAAGGCCAGTCTTTGGCAACATAGGGAGGCCCTGTCTCCAAACAATAAGTAAAAAAGAGGATCAGTGGTTGACCACCCGCCTAGAGTCCCCCAGTGAGGGGATGTTGTTATGTAGAAGATTCTAGATATAGATAGACAAATGGATCTAGATAGAGGTCAAGAGATTAGGATTCACTGCCAGTGAATCTTAAAAAAATTTACATAAAAGGTTTACATTATATGTATTTAAGTATCTGCACAGAAAGAAACAATCCTTTAGTAAATATACCCAGAATTCTAGCACTTGCCCTCTCCCAGGCTCACAGGTGGAAATGCTTGGGTGACAGTCCCATGACTCCACTGTGCAGAGTGTGAAGCCTCGTGTGCCTCATTCCCTTCATTTCAACCTCATCTAAAAAGTGTTAGCCATGATTAAGTGCCGGAGGTGGGATTTGAACTCGGGCCTGATGTCATTTTTCTAAAGCCAGAGGCAAGAAAGCCCTTCACTGACCCAGGACAAAGGGGTCTGGGCATGGCCTCATTAGTTAACAGGTATACCAGTTCGGGTGAAGGCATAGGGATTAGGGAGTTGGGACCCTCCAGGTGGCTGGTGTGGGTGGGCATAGCAGGGAAGCAAAGGGTCAAACTATTTGGATTTGATATAACTGGTCATGGAGAGCCTTGGACGTTTCTGGAACAGGGTGTACTGGGTCAGATAGAGTGTATGAGAGAGATTATTGGTGCTTCAAGGACAGGAGGGGACAGGGAGATAGATAGAAGAAATTCTGCCTACCTTCTTCATTCTCTGATGAAATGGGACCTAGCCGTGTCACTGAGCAAATGGCTTTATCCTCAGCAGGACATAGGGGACCATGCAGGCCGCAACACCCACCTGGCTCTAGGATTTCATTTTCCTTCTGAACAGGGCAAAGCCCTCCAGGGTCTGGCTGCTGCCTCAGCACAAATATTTATGAGCTGTGAAACTCAAGATCACAGGTTCTTATATTTTACATTTTTTTTAACAGGCCAATAACTTAAGAAAACATTTTTGCCATAAGAGAAACTTCAAAGATTCTGGAGAATAACATGCTAGAAATTATTGAAAGGCGGCATGGCACACATCTTGAATTTCAGCACAAAGGAATGCATCGAAGCCAGACAGGCCTCTGCGGAGGTCTTTGGTTTCCCTTCCCTCTGCTTGCAATCAAACAGAGTCTAAGCTGTTAGGAATTTGGCTGTGTCCATCTGGAGGGCAGACTCGTCAGCCAGATTTCTTTTCATCCAGTGGAGGGGCTATTGAAAACATGCCCCTCATATATATATATATATATATATACACATACATATATGTTCTTAAGTTAAACTTGGAAATCTCTCTGCTGCTGTGGAGGGGCAAAGGGGCCCCAGGATCCCCTTTACTGAGTGTGGAAGTGATTTAGGGCAATTATACCGTAAGGGGAGGGGTTGCCATCTGGAAGAACCCAGGGCTTGCCGGTCTGATAAAAACACTCTGAGCCTCAGGTTTGTTGCCCGTTGGATTAGTTCCCTTGTGTTGTTGCTGCTGTGACAACCACCCAACCAAAGCGCCTTGAGGGGACACAGTCCATCCTGGTGGGGAAGGCATGGCAGTGTTAGTGTGAAGCAGCTGGTCACGTCGTGTCCACAGTCCGGAAGCAGAGAGAGATGAAGGCTGGTGCTCAGCTCGCTTTCTCCTTTATACTCACTCGGGGACCCCAGCCTGTGGATTGGTGCCACACACAGTTAGGGTGCATCTTTCTCTCTCAGTTAACCCAATCTAGAATTCTGCAGAGATGTGCTTAGAGGTTTGTTTTGTCTCCTGTGTGATTCTAGATCCTGTCAGGTTGACAATCAGTGTTAACCATCACACCCATTAATTGAGATATTCTCCCTAGATGACGTTGCTCTTGAGATACAATGAGAGCAGATTAAAATGTGCATTTGTGGATATGGATTAGTTAGGTTTCCGTTTCTGGGAACAAAATATCTGACATCACCTTCTTTAAAGAAGGAAAGAGTCATTTGCCTAATGTAGTCTCTCAAGTTCAGCCTACTTTGCCCCTGGCTCCATGTTAGTCCAGCCTGAACCTGATTTTGGGTGTGCATGTGCGTGTGTGCATGCACATGTGTACATATGCATGTGGAGGCCATAGGTCAATGTTGGAGTCTTTCTTATTCACTCTCCACCTTATTCTTTTTGTTGTTTTTGTTTTTTTTTTTTTTTGAGGTAGGGTCTCACTCTGGCCCAGGCTGACCTGGAATTCACTATGTAGTCTCAGGGTGGCCTCTAACTCATGGTGATCCTCCTACCTCTGCCTCCTGAGTGCTGGGATTAAAGGCGTGAGCCACCACGCCTGGCTTGTCCACCTTATTCTTTGAGATGGGATCTCTTGGCTGAAACGTGGAGCACACTGATTCAGTTAGACTAGCCAGCAAGCTCCAGGGTCCTACTCCCCAGAACTGGGATTACAGGTGCACCCCACCACACCTGACTTTGCTTTTTTTTTTTTTTTCAAGGTAGGGTCTTGCTTTAGCCCAGGCTGATCTGGAATTCACCATGTAGTCTCAGGGTGGCCTTGAACTCACAGTGATCCTCCTACCTCTGCCTCCCAAGTGCTGGGATTAAAGGCATGCACCACCATGCCCAGTGCCTGACATTTTTTTTTAAAAAGACTTAATGCTTTTTTTAAAAAAATATTTTTTAGAGAGAGAGAGAGAGAGAGTGAGAGAGAGAGAGAGAGAAGAGAGAGAGAGAGAGAAAGAGAGATTTGGCATGCCAGGGCCTCAGCCACTGAAATCAAACTCCAGACGCTTGTGCCACCTAGTGGGCATGTACAGCCTTGTGTTTGCCTCACCTTTGTGCGGTGGGATCTGGAGAGTAGAACATGGGTCCTTAGGCTTTGCAGGCAAGCTCCTTAACCACTAAGCCATCTCTCCAGCCCATGCCTGACAATTTTATGTGGGTGCTGGAGCTCTGAATTCAGGTCTTCCTGCTTACACAGTTAGCACTTTACCCACTGAGCCATCTCCCTAGACTTGATTGCTTTTTTTTTTTTTTTTTTTTTTTGTGACAGGGTCTCAGACTCACTATGTATCCAAGGATGATCTTGAACCTGATCCTTTGTCTCCTGAGTGCTGGGATTACAGGTATGTGCCACCATGTCTGGCTTGCACCACTGATCTGTTTAACTGTGTGGGGGTGGTCCTGTACCTTTTGTGGGGCTTGCCAGTTCCTGTAGTCATCCTGAAAAGATGGGGTATCTTCCACTTCTGATTTTGATTCAGATGTCACACCCCCACACACACTTGGAGAGAATGAAAGGACTCAATGCTGGCAGAGGGAGGCTTTCTGGGAAGAGAAGGGTTTTAACATGAGACAGCCAGGAAAGAGACTGGGTGGGGTGATGTTGCCGACATGGCCAGCTCAAGAAGCTACAATGGAATACTGTACAATGAAGGATTACAGCACAGACATTTCCTGCTTTTCTTCATTGAGAACTTGAATATATGAACATACTATGTGACTATGTGATCCCATCCCTGTCCCATTACCCTCTTTTTTCTAGACTTTTAAAAAAAGATTTTATTTTTATTTATTTATTTATTAGAGAGAGAAAGGAAGAGAGAGAGAGAGAATGGGCATGCCAGGGCCTCTAGCCACTGCAAACGAACTCCAGACACATGTGCCATCATGTGCATCTGGCTTACATGGGACCTGGAGAATTGAACCAGGATCCTTAGGCTTCGCAGACAGCCGCCTTAACTGCTAAGCGGTCTCTCCAGCCCCCCCCCATTACCCTCTTTTGTCCCCTCTCCCCATCCTCCATCCCCTGAGGGCTGCTCCTCTTTCAAGGTCGTGGCTCCTCTGCTATGTTGTCTTATTCCTTTTGTACAGATATTTAAAAAATATTTTATTTATTTATTTATGAATGAGACAGAATGAGAATTAGAGCTTCAGGGCCACTTGCTGCTTCAAACAAACTCCAGATGCGTGTACAACTTTGAGCATTTGGCTTTATGTGGGTACTGGAGAATCAAACCCAGGCCATCAGGCTTTGTAAGCAAGCACCTTAACTGCTGAGCCATTTCTCCAGTCCCCCCCCCCGCCCCATCCCACGTTTCCTTCTTATACTCTTGGAGGCTTGTAAGTTCAGGTTGGCATCACCAGGTTCTGCTTCAGAGAAGCAGATGGTTCTCATTTTCTGTGTCCTCACAGATGGTGAAGGAAGAAAAGCTCTGTTTTCTCCTCTTCCTCCACTTCCCTCATCTTCCCCCTTCTCCTTAGTGTGTATTAATTACACGGAGGAAGGAGATTGGTCATGGCATCTCCATACATGCAAAGAGTGCACTTTGATGATAAGGGAGGAAGGGTGTATTCTGGCTCACAGGTTGAAGGGACACAGTCTGTCATGGAGGAGATGGCGAGGCAGCAGGCCTGTGAGGCAACTGCTTCAACTGTAACTGCAGGCAGAGTGCAGACAGCAAGTGTGGCTGGGCCATCAAACCTCATGTTCCACCTCCAGACATTCACTTCCTCCGGAGAGCCTCTGCTTCCTCAAAGGTTCCACAACTTGCCAAAACAGTCCCACCAGATGGGGACCAGGATTTCAAAGTACATGAGCATGTTTGGGACATTTCCCATCCAAACTACAGCACCGTGTTTCTGTAATGTTTCTTTCCCTCTCTGTAGTTATTTGGTTGAGTGAGCTTGTACTACTCAGAATTCTCTAGAATTTTTCACAGAGAGGAAGAACATTAGATCACTGCGACTCATGAGGCATGGGGTACCCAGAGAGCTCTGCACACTAGGCACAAGTCCCAGTGGAAAAGACAGCAAGGCTGCTCACCCCCAGTGTCTGAGTTCCACCTCACCACCCTCCAAATCTTTTTAGAGCAAAGAAGAAAATGGCTTCTCAGATCTTTGTGTCGAAATGCATCCTGGGTGGATAAATGAGTTTTTCATGAACTCATGTGTAGAAGTCAGAAGACAACCCTGAGTTGGTCATCATCTTCTACCTGGTTTGAGATAGAGAGAGAGAGAAGAGAGAATGGGCACCCTAGGGCCTCTAGCTACTGGAAACAAACTCCAGACACATGCGCTATCTTGTGCATCTGGCTTACGTAGGTGCTGGGGAATTGAACCTGGGTCCTTAGACTTCACAGGCAAGTGCTTTAACTGCTAAGCCATTTCTCCAGCCCTAGGGTCTCTGTTTTTAATAATGATTTTTCAGTGTGTGTGTTCATGTTCATGTGTGGTGGTCTGAGAGTGTACACACCTCAGGTGGTGGTCAGAGAACAATTTTCAGATGTCTGTCCTTGCCTTCCACTTCCAAAAATTATTTATTTATTTAGTTGATTTTTATTTATGTATGAGAGGCAGAGACAGAGTATGGGAAAGCCAGATCCCCTTGCCACTGCAAACGGGCTCCAGGTGCATCCGCCACTTTGTGCATCTGGCTTTGTGTGGGTGCTGAGGAATCCAGCCTAGGCCGCTAGGCTTTGCAAGCCACTGTTGTTAACCTCCGAGTCACCTCCTCCGCTCCTCCGTCTCCTTTCTGAGGTTTTGTTTGTCTCTGTGGTCTTGCACTGCTACGTTCACCAGACTTGCATGAAGTGCTCCCTCTCTCTGCCTCCCATCTCACCATCAGAGTGGTGGGATTACAGACATTATTATGGCTTTTGCGGGGGTCCCTGGGATCTGAACTCAGGCATTTATGCTTGTGTGGCAAGTGCCTTACCCACGGAGTCATTTCCCTGGCTCAGCATTTCCTCCGATGTTTTACATGGACTAGTCTGAGGCCAGTCATTTACCATCTTTGGGATTCATTTTAATCATTTGCCTCATGGGGAACTTGGCTGTGTCAAGATGATAAGCTAATCGATGTTTTCTAGCCTTGTCCACTGATGAGGCATTCATTCATAGACCAACTAACCTACTTCCTTTACTCATAACACTCTGTGGTGTGCACTGCTTTCTGTAGTCACGGAAAATATGGACCACTGAGGTTCAGTGAATTCAGGATTATTTTCTAGCATTACACACACACGTGCGATATGATACATACATATAGATAAAAGTGTCAGAATTTGAACTGAATAACTTAGGTGTATGGGTGTGCATGTGCATGTATAGTTCAGAGAACAATGTTGGGTGCTGCTGCAGTTACGATCTCATTGCTTGACAAATACCTGACCACCTGACCAGAAGTAGGTTAAGGGAGAAAAGGGTTTATTTCAGGCTTATAGATTCCCATGGAAGTTCCATTATGGTGGAAGGAGCTGACTCACTTCCACGGGCGCATAGCAGAGACACCACTAAATAGCCAGTAAATACCAACACTCAGAGCTCCAACTGGCTCTCCACACACCTTAGTAGAGCTGGACTAAAGATCCTCTCCCCGTGATATACCACTTACCCAGCAGGGCACTGCCCACAGGAGACTTAAATTGCAAGCTCAATCTTAATAAAAAAATCCCCGAGGCTGGGCTGGCCAGATGGTGTAGCAGTTAAGGCGATCATGTTCAACTCTCCAGGTCCCACGTAAACTAGACACACAGTGACACAAGTGCACAGTGTTGCACATGCACACAAGAGGGTGCATGTGCCTGGAGTTCAATTGCAGTGGCTGGAGGCCCTGGTGTGCTAATTCTCTTTTTCTCTCATAAATAAAAAGGTCAGTCTATTGGGCTTGCCTCCAAAAAAATTTCTCTGATGCTATGGGAGACATACGTTCACATTCAAAGCACCCCAGGTGTCGTACCTCAGGACCGTCTACTGTTTTTGAGAGTCTCTGGCGGGCTTGGAGCTCATCAGTGAGATTAGACTTGTTAGCCAGTGGGCATCTGGTCTCCACCTCCTCAGTGCTGGAATTGTGGGCATGCACCACCACGGCCAGCATTCTTTTTACTTGTGCTCTGGCAATTGAACTGAGATCCTTATGCTTGCAAGGCAAGCACTTTATCGACTGAGCCATCTCCCCACCTTTAACCGTACATTTTGGGGGGGGGCTCATACTCACAATTTTCCTATCTCAGCTTTGTGGGTGCTTGGATTATAGGTGTGTACCACCATGTCTAGTTCATATGACTTATGGGCTTGTTGCCTCTCAAAAATACAAAAACTCGGGCTGGAGAGATGGCTTAGTGGTTAAGGTGCCTGCCTGCTAAGCCTAAGAGCCTGGTTCCAATCTCCAGGTCCCATGTTTAGCCAGATGCAAAGTGACACAAGGGCGCAATGCTGCACTTGCCCACAAGGGGGCGCACACATCTGGTCTTTTGGGCCTGTCAGCAGCTGAGAGACTGTTGGCACGCCCATCTCTATCTGTCTCCCTCTCCCTCTCTCTCTGTCTCTCTCTGTGTCTCTCTCCAAAAAACAAAAACAAAAACAAAAAAAAAAAACAAAAACAAACAAACACAAAAACTGAAATATGCTAACCAAATCCACCAGAAACCAAAAGTTTTCGGGATGATACTTCTAACACTGAGGACGTGTGAAGGGCTGTAGTTACTCTACGATGTTCTGTGCTAAGTCAGCACAGGCAGAAGACATGCCACAGAGTCCAGGAAGAGCTTCTCATTGCCAACATGCTTATCCAGCAGGTCGATGCTGTGTAAGTTATATTTTCCTTGCTGGGATGAAATACTAGTCAAAAATCGGTTTAAGGGCTGGAGAGATGGCTTAGCAGTTAAGGCGCTTGCCTGCGAAGCCTAAGGACCCAGGTTTGATTCTCCAGGTCATATGTAAGCCAGATGCCCAAGGTGGCATATGTGTCTGGAGTTCGTTTGCAGTGGCTAGAGGTCCTGGCGCACCCATTCTCACTCCTCTCTTTCTCTCTCTGTCTCAAATAAAAATTAAAAAAAGTAAAATAAATGAAAAGGATTAGATCAGTTTAAGGGAGGAAAGGCTTATTTCAGCTCACATTTCTGGAGGGCCAAGTCCATCGTGGTGGGAGAAGCATGGCAGGGGCAGGAAGCCTGCTTCACTTCAGCACATTAGCAAGGAGGAGGTAGAGAGAGGTGAATGCTAGCATTCAGTCAGCTCCTTCCTTTTTTTTTTTTTTTTTTATTTTGTTTATTTATTTGAGAGCAACAGAGGGAGAGAGAGAGAGAGAGAGAGAGAGAGAGGGGGAGGGAGGGTGAGAATGGGCCCACTAGAGCCTCCAGCCACTGCAAATGAACTCCAGATGTATGTGCCACCTTGTGCATCTGGTTTAAGTGGGTCCTGGGAAATCGAGCCTTGAACTGGGATCCTTAGGCTTCACAGGCAAGCACTTAAACACTAAGCCATCTCTCCAGTCCCAGCTCTTTCCTTTTTTATACAGTCCAGAACCAGCAGCCCATGGAATGGTGCCACCCACAGTTACAGTGTATCTTCCATCTCAATGAACCTAATCAAGATCTTCCCTCACAGATGTTTCTATGTCCTGTCAAGCTGACAGTCAATGTAAATCACCACAGATGCACAGCTTAGATGATTTTTTAAATTGTAATTTTAATTAATTAATTAATTAATTTATTTTTTATTTTTGGTTTTTCAAGGTAGGGTTTCACTGTAGTTCAGGCTGACCTGGAATTCACTATGTAGTTTCAGGGTGGCCTTGAACTCACAGTGATCCTCCTACCTCTGCCTCCCGAGTGCTGGGATTAAAGGTGTGTGCCACCATGCCCTGATTAATTTTTATTTATTTATTTGAGACAGAGAGAGGGAGGGGGAGAGAGAAAGAGAGAGAGAGAAAAAAAGAGTGAGAATGGGAGCGCCAGGGCCTCTAGCCACTGCAAAAGAACTCCAGATGCATGTGCCTCCTTGTGCATCTGGCTTACATGGGACCTGGAGAATCAAACCAGTGTCCTTAGGCTTCGCAGGCATGCGCCTTAACTGCTAAGCCATCTCTCCAGCCTAGCTTAAATGATTTTATGGCTCAGATTGTCAACATTCTCCATGGTGTGTAAACCTGTGCATACCTGTGGACCCTGCATGCTACAGTAACTGAGCTGTGAGGCAAGATGTGCCCACTGGTACAACAGTGACAGAAACCAGCCAGTTTCTTATTGGACATGAGGTCCACTCCACAGGAGGGAATTCATGCCTGGCACTGTAAACCTGATCAAAAGCTTATGCCTGGGGAAGTCATAACCTCTGGTTTTTTTTTTTGGGGGGGGCGCGATTAACTACTGTTTTATTGCTAGATTGACATGTTGTCAAACTGCCTTCTGAATACTTATGTTTAAACCCATCGATGAGTGATGTTCTCGGCTCTGGCCAGAGAAGCTTCATTAAATAGTGGGCAAAGATTGATGCAGAGACTCATAACTGGTCAAGTGCTGAGAATAAGGGACCGTGGAGTGTTGAGCCCTAAACAGGACCTTTACATCATCCCCTCCAAGAGTCAGGGAACATTGTGGAAAAGGTAGTGGAAGGAATGTCAGAGCCAGAAGCTGGGGAGGAGTCCTGTGGAACCCTGTCTTCTGGACATGACAAGGTCATTACACTCATGAATTCGGAGCAGCTGTGGTTTCCTGAACAAGACTGAACCTGTCAACATTTCATCATGGTTGGAGGAGGGAGGGGCTCCTGAGGTCGCAACCTTCTCTGAGGAGTTAATGGTTTTGTGGGGGGGGGGGAGTCATATTTTTCAGTGCTGTAGCCACAAGTAAATTGCCCATAATCCAATAAAAAACCCTCCACCCATCCTCATGCAGGCAACTCTAATTTAACTCAGTGGGTCAGAAAAATAAAAGAGAAGACATGAAAGTAGGAGGAGGGCTTCTTAGGAAGAAGAAAAGGGTCATCAGGCATGAGAGGGGATAAGAAGGTAATGGGGTGCACATGATCAAAATAATTATATACACGTATTAAATTGCTAAAGAATAAAAATATTTTATTTCTACTTATTTATTTATTTGTTTGACCGAGAAAGAGGGAGAGAGAAAGAAAGAGAATGGGCATGTGCCTCCAGCCACTGCCAACAAACTGCAGATGCATATGCCCCCTTGTGCATGTGGCTAATGTGGGTCCTGGGGAATCGAACCAGGGTCCTGTGGCATTGCAGGCAAATGCCTTAACTGCTAAGCCACCCCTCTAGCCCAAGAATAAAAATATTTTTAAAAGTCTTCCCAGGGTAAATGTGTTAAAGGCTTGATCCCACCCATGGCATGATACGGCAATGGCATAGTGGTCTTTAAGAGTGGGGACTAGTGGAAGGAAGTTAGCCTCCTGAAGGACTGGCCTTAAAGGGATATGGAGATCTGATCATTCCTTTCCTTCTTCCTGCTTACTGGCCACCATGATGTAAGCAACCTTGCTCCACTGTTGTAGACAGCTCCATGATGCTGGGATGAACGTCCAACCACACACACTTTTATGGGAAGAAGGGGTTATTTCAAGCTTGCAGATCCAGGGGATGTTCCATCAATGGCAGAAGAAACTGACTCCCATTCAGAAATCCAGGCAGAGAGAGAGAGAAACCACCAGCCAGCAACACTGAAAAGCAGCAAGTAGGGCCCCCGCTGGAGCCCACAACCTCTTTGCACACCTTTGGGCTAGAGTTCAGATATCCCCCCACCAGTGACATTCCCCCAGTAGCAGGAGTCTGCCTGCTAGGGGCTGAAGCTGCAAACTCAGTTTTGATGAAACACCTGAGTCTGTGGGGCCACACACTCAAACTACCACCTCCACCATGCACTCCTGCCACGATGTGTTGCCTAGACACACAAAGCAACAGAGACCATGGAGTGAACCTCTGAAACCATGAGCCAAAATAAACCTTTCTTCCTTATAAATTGATTCTCTCAAGTGTCTTTTCACAGCAATGGTCTTCCACCTTCCCCTGGATACACCATCTCTGTCCTCTAAATAGTGGGTCTTTTACTTCCTGGAGGAGACGTGGCATATTTCATTTGGATCCTGATGTGTTTGAGGATGCACATATGCACACACATGCACGCATGCATGCACGCACACACGCACACATGCACGCACAAGACTCTTCTTTTATTGCTGTTTTCATATTGGCCTTCAAGTCTGTCTTGGTTTGCCTTACATGGCGAACTGTTTGATAAAGGAGTTCTGTACAGCGATGACAAGAATTGATTTCCAATTTCCTGCAGAATGACTCTATCATCCCTAGTGACTCAGGCAATTTAGCTCATATTCCAGGCCTGCCTGGGGTTATAGATCACACTGACAGCTTCCCAGTCAGGTGGCAGGGGGATTTTGCTAAGACAAGGAAAGAGACATTTTCTAACAATTTCGCATGGAAGCAGGGGCTGGCTAGATGAGCAAGGCAACATCACAGCTTTTGGCCATGTGACTGTTGTGTTGACAGTAGACACACCTCTTTGGAGTGATTAAAGCTAACTCATAGTCAAGCTTCCTTGCGTTGCACAGGAAAGCCAAGCCCCATGCTATACACTGCTCATCTCTGCTCAGCCCAGGCACAGTCAAAAGAAAGAGGGGACCAATTTCTCCTGCTTACAGAGTCTTCTGTGGCAGGGCACGGAGTGAGGGCAAAATAAATTTTGCAGTTGTTTGTATTTAAATGAGACCTCATGGTCTGGAAGTGTCTGTTTGCAAGATAGTGCTCACTATCCCACAATAGATCCAAATGTCTGCTTCCAAGATGGCCTCCTGTGTCTGCTTCCAAGATGGCCTCCTGTGTCTGCTTCCAAGATGGCCTCCTGTGTCTGCTTCCAGGATGGCCTCCAGTGTCTGCTTCCAAGATGGCCTCCTGTGTCTGCTTCCAAGATGGCCTCCTGTGTCTGCTTCCAGGATGGCCTCCTGTGTCTGCTTCCAAGATGGCCTCCTGTGTCTGCTTCCAGGATGGCCTCCAGTGTCTTCTTCCAGGATGGCCTCCTGTGTCTGCTTCCAAGATGGCCTCCAGTGTCCTCTTCCAAGATGGCCTTCAGTGTCTTCTTCCAGGATGGCCTCCAGTGTCTGCTTCCAAGATGGCCTCCAGTGTCCTCTTCCAAGATGGCCTTCTGTGTCTGCTTCCAAGGTGGCCTCCAGTGTCTGCTTCCAAGATGGCCTCCAGTGTCCTCTTCCAAGATGGCCTCCAGTGTCCTCTTCCAAGATGGCCTCCAGTGTCTGCTTCCAAGATGGCCTCCTGTGTCTGCTTCCAAGATGGCCTCCAGTGTCTGCTGCCAAGATGGCCTCCAGTGTCTGTCTGTTTCCAAGATGGCCTCCAGTGTCTTCTTCCAAGATGGCCTCCTGTGTCTGCTTCCAGGATGGCCTCCAGTGTCTTCTTCCAGGATGGCCTCCTGTGTCTGCTTCCTAGATGGCCTCCAGTGTCCTCTTCCAAGATGGCCTTCAGTGTCTTCTTCCAGGATGGCCTCCAGTGTCTGCTTCCTTGATGGCCTCCAGTGTCCTCTTCCAAGATGGCCTTCTGTGTCTGCTTCAGTCAAAGGTGGCCTCCAGTGTCTGCTTCAAGATGGCCTCCAGTGTCCTCTTCCAAGATGGCCTCCAGTGTCCTCTTCCAAGATGGCCTTGTGTCTGCTTCCAAGATGGCCTCCAGTGTCTGTCTGTTTCCAAGATGGCCTCCAGTGTCCTCTTCCAAGATGGCCTCCTGTATCTGCTTCCAAGATGGCCTCCAGTGTCTGCTTCCAAGATGGCCTCCTGTGTCTGCTTCCAGGATGGCCTCCAGTGTCTTCTTCCAGGATGGCCTCCTGTGTCTGCTTCCAAGATGGCCTCCAGTGTCCTCTTCCAAGATGGCCTTCAGTGTCTGCTTCCAAGGTGGCCTCCAGTGTCTGCTTCCAAGATGGCCTCCAGTGTCCTCTTCCAAGATGGCCTCCAGTGTCCTCTTCCAAGATGGCCTTCTGTGTCTGCTTCCAAGATGGCCTCCAGTGTCTGTCTGTTTCCAAGATGGCCTCCAGTGTCCTCTTCCAAGATGGCCTCCAGTGTCCTCTTCCAAGATGGCCTCCAGTGTCTGCTTCCAAGATGGCCTCCTGTGTCTGCTTCCAAGATGGCCTCCAGTGTCTGCTGCCAAGATGGCCTCCAGTGTCTGTCTGTTTCCAAGATGGCCTCCAGTGTCTTCTTCCAAGATGGCCTCCAGTGTCTGCTGCCAAGATGGGCTCCAGTGTCTGCTGCCAAGATGGCCTCCAGTGTTTGTCTGTTTCCAAGATGGCCTCCAGTGTCTGCTGCCAAGATGGGCTCCAGTGTTTGCTTCCAGGATGGTATTTTGTTGCTACATCCATTGGAGGCATGAATGATGTTTATATACAGTAGCTGGAAGGGCAAGAGAGTGCTGCTTTCAACCTTGTACACTTTTATCAAGGTGTGAATCCCCTTCATGAGAGCAAAGCTTTCATTGCTTACCCTTCTCCCAAAGGTCCCACTCCTTAAAAAATTTTTTTGGGGAGCTGGAGAGATGGCTTTGCAGTTAAGGCACTTGTCTGTAATCTGGGTGACCTGGGTCTGATTCTCCAGTACCATGTAAGTCAGATGCACAAAGTGGCATATGTGTCTGGAGTTTGTTTGCAGTGGCTAGAGGCCCTGGCATGCCAATTTTCTCTTTCTTTCTCCTTGCAAATAAATACATCAAAATTAAAATAAAAAAGAGTTAAAAGCTTTATTGACAATCTAAAAATATTTTTATTTATGAGAGAGAGAGAGAGAGAGAGAGAGAGAGAGAGAATATACAGGTGCACCAGGTCCTCATACAGCTGTAAATGAACTCCCAATGCATGCACCACTTTGTGCATCTGGGTACTGGGAAGTCGAGTCCCTCTGTCAGGCTTTGCAAGCAAGCCCCTTTGACTGCTGAGCCATCTCTGTGGCCCGTGACATTTTTTTTTTTTTTTTGGTTTTGCAAGGTAGGGTCTCATTCTGGTCCAGGCTGACCTGGAATTAACTATGTACTCTCAGGGTGGCCTCGAACTCTCAGCTATCCTCCTACCTCTGCCTCCCAAGTGCTGGGATTAAAGGCATGCGCCACCACACCCGGCTCCGTGACAATTTTTTATACATGTACATGAATGTATTTTGATCATAATCCTCTCCTATTGTTTTATTGAATTATTTGTCCTTCCTTCCCCCATCCTGAATCCCATCTTCTTTTCAACTCATTCCTCTTGAATGTTGGTGTTTTTTCCCTCCCTCCTCCATCACCCATGATGATATGTTGATAGGCCCAATTTAATGCAGGCCTTTTTGGCCTGTGTATGTGTGTGTGGTACATGCATTTGGATGTATGTGTGTACAGATGTGTAAGGATGCCCCAGGGATTCTCTGTCTCCTCCTCTCCAGTGCTGGGGTCACAGGCATGGTTCTACCGACTCTTGGTGGTTCCCTGGTGTCTGTAGCTCCACCCTCAGGTCTGTATACTTGCAGGTGAGCACTTTTCCAGTGGAGCCTTCTCCCGTGTCACATAACCTTCACTGTAAATCAACACACAGAACAACTTGTTTATTTAATGGGTAAAAGCTGCATCATCTACATGCAGACAAATCACAGAGCAAGCCAGACGTCTGCTGCGTGATCTTTTCTTCCCTGCCTTGCAATAAGACCTGTGAGGTACATCTGTTTCAATCACTTTGATCAGAACAACTCAAAACAAACTCAAGCATGCCTTTGATGCCACGTCTACCTGACAGGTGTGCAGGGAGCAGAGTGATTTGTCTCCTTCATCCCTGAAAGTGATTCACGAGAGCCCACGTGACTGGCAGCTTCCAGAGAGGGGGTGGGAAAAGATAGAGAGAGATCAGATGGGAGCCAGCAGATTTCACTGAGCCCAGAGGTTGGAATTGGGTCTGGAGTGCCAGCTGGGAGGCGGATGAGGCTGAGGCCAGGTCCTTCATTTTGGAGCTCTTCTGGCCACCTGCCTTCCTTGGGACAAGAGTCTGGCTTGCAGATAGATGCCAGTGAGTCAGTTCAATGAAGTATCCACAGCACACACAAGGCAAATGGTGTCTGTGATGCTAGAAAAGCAAACAAACAAAAAACCCAACAACAACAACAACAAAACCAAAAAGCAAAGAAACAGTGGATTGGAACTTGGGAGGCATGCATCTGAATTTCATCCCTGGCTCTTGCTGTCCCTGTGAAAGAAATCTGCTTGACCACCAGTCTTTCCAAATTAGAAAGCAGGCATAGTAATAGTCCCCCCGAAGAAGGATATGGGGGACGTTTACATAGGAGAGTGAGGCAGAAGTAGTTTAGTGTTGGAGCACTGAGAATACTCCAGGTGAGGGGCTGGTGGCATGGCTTAGTGGTAGAGAACTTGCCTATAATCCTCCAGTTAGGGACTGGGGGTGTGGCTCAACAGTAGAACATTTTCCTAGAATCCCCGAAGGGCTGTGTGTGAGAGGCTCAGTGGTAGAGCACCTGCCTATAATCCCTTAGTGATTGGCTGGGGGTGTGTGGCTCAGTGGGGCTTGGGGGCGTAGCTCAGTGGTAGAGCACCTGCCTAGAATCCCCCAGTGAGGGGCTGGGGGCGTAGCTCAGTGGTAGAGCTCCTGCCTAGAATCCCCCAGTGAGGGGCTGGGGGCGTGGCTCAGTGGTAGAGCTCCTGCCTAGAATCCCCAGTGAGGGGCTGGGGTTGTGTGTGGCCTCCCCAGTGAGGGGCTGGGGGCGTGGCTCAGTGGGAGATCTCCTGCCTAGAATCCCCCAGTGAGGGGCTGGGGGCGTGGCTCAGTGGTAGAGCTCCTGCCTAGAATCCTCCAGTGAGGGGCTGGGGGCGTGGCTCAGTGGTAGAGCACCTGCCTAGAATCCCCCAGTGAGGGGCTGGGGGCGTGGCTCAGTGGTAGATCTCCTGCCTAGAATCCCCCAGTGAGGGGCTGGGGTTGTAGCTCAGTGGTAGAGCACCTGCCTAGAATCCCCCAGTGAGGGGCTGGGGGCGTGGCTCAGTGGTAGAGCTCCTGCCTAGAATCCCCCAGTGAGGGGCTGGGGCGTGGCTCAGTGGTAGAGCACCTGCCTAGAATCCCCCAGTGAGGGGCTGGGGGTGTGGCTCAGTGGTAGAGCACCTGCCAGAATCCCCCAGTGAGGGGCTGGGGATGTGGCTCAGTGGTAGAGCTCCTGCCTAGAATCCCCCAGTGAGGGGCTGGGGGCGTGACTCAGTGGTAGAGCTCCTGCCTAGAATCCCCCAGTGAGGGGCTGGGGGCGTGGCTCAGTGGTAGAGCTCCTGCCTAGAATCCCCCAGTGAGGGGCTGGGGGCGTAGCTCAGTGGTAGAGCTCCTGCCTAGAATTCCCCAGTGAGGGGCTGGGGATGTGGCTCAGTGGTAGTGTACTTGCTTAACCTGTGACAACTCCTGGGTTTTCCCAGTACTGAAAAGAAACACATAGTCATGGTGACTCAAACCTGTATACCTCTATTTCACCACTTGAAAGCGGAGGCAGGATGATTCCCACAAATTCCAGGCCACCCTATACTGCCAAGTGAGATTCTTGTGGGAGGACCGGGGTGGTGGTGGTGGAGAGGGAGGGAGGGAGGGAGGCAGAGGAGAGAGAGAGAGAGAGAGAGAGAGAGGGAGAGAGAGGAGAGAGAGAGAGAGAGAGAGAGAATGAATATCATAGATAGTAGGGAGTTCATTTATGTTCAGATTTCTGTGTTATGCCTCACCAAAGATTCTGACTCAAGGTGTCTGAAGAGCCCTGAAATGTGTATTTTTTTTTTTTTTTAAATTTGAGAGAGACACACAGAGAGAGGAAAAGACAGAGAGAGAGAGATGGGCTTGCCAGGGCCTTTTCAGGCGCTGTGAATGAACTCCAGATGCGTGTGCCCCCTTGTGCACATGTGTGACATTGTGCACTTTTGTGTCTGGCTAAACATGGGACCTGGAGATTCAAACTGGCATTCTTAGGCTTTGCAGGCAGGCGCCTTAACTGCTAAGCCATCTCTCCAACCCTGGAATGTGCATTTTAATATAAGCAGGTGGTAACTTCTCTGTAAATGGTGCTGAAGAAAACTGCCTTACCCCCTGGGGTGACTCATTATAACTTGTTAATTTTTCTTTGCAGCCTTTTCATTACCTCTTACAGCAATCCCATTCAAGGCAATTTAGCAACTGTTTGCAGATGGGGAAGTCATGGAGACTGTGAAAATCTGAGATAATGGGAGATAAGCAGCACCTTTGGCTTCCAGAATCCCTGAACTGGACAGGAAGGCAGGCTGAGCTAGGACCCTCATGAGGCCAGAGGTGGTCCTGGGAGACTTTAGATGGCAAGTTCATCGGGGAGAAAATAGGAGAATGCAATGGTGTTTGGAACATAACCCCCAATGAAATAGTGTTGACACCTAGGTCCTGAAGGAGGTGTCTAATGCATTAATCCCACTCTCCATAGGTTATCAGGGGAGTCCATTAGATATTGGGTTGGAACGGATTAGTGAATGGCAAATTAATTCACCTCTGAGCTAGAACCACCCCCCCAGTCTTTCACAGCAGATTATAGGTAGTTACTCTACCACTGAGGCACACCCCTAGCCTCTCAGGGGGGATCCTAGGTGGATCCTCTACTGCTGAATCATGTCCCCAGCCCTCAGTTCACTGGTTTTGAGCAGAGCATCATGATGGCTGGAGCATGCGGCAGGGGTTGTTCACTTCTTGGCAGACAGGAAGAGGCAGGACTGGGCTAGGTCAAGATACACCCGCCAAAGACCTGTCTCCAGTGACTTACTTCCTCCAGCTGGGTCTCCCCTTGTAGCAGTTACCGTCATTTTCGGGAGAAAGCTCTTGACCAGAAGCAGTTTACGGAAGGGAAGGGTATATTTCTGGCTTACGGTTTTGAGGGGAAGTTTCATGATGGTGGGGTAAGGACGGCAGGAACAGACAGCTGGACATCACACCTTCACAACAGTAGAGAGGAAGGAGAGAGAATCTGCTTGCTATGAACACCCGATGGGGCTGGACTAATAAACTTCAAGTCCACCCCCGGTGACGCACCTCCTCCAGCAAGGCTCCATCTCCCAAAGGCTTTACCATCTGGGGAGCAAGGATGAGGCATAATCACAAACACACAAGGCTATGGGGAACACTTCACATCCGAGCCACCACAGAGCTCTTATTTTGTGTTGCCTCCTAATAATGCCATCATATTAGGAAACCAGCAACACGCACATCACATACACCTTAACGCGCGCGCGCACACGCACACACACACACACACACACACACACACACACACACACAAATGCTTTGCTAATCTCCTAGGTGTCTCTCAATCCAACCATGAAGACAGTGAAGATTAGTCATCACACACAGTGCTTGCCCCTCCTAAGCATACACCAGGTGTTCTGACCGTGATCCTGGAGTGGAGTTTTTGAGCAGATCAACATGATCTGCTTGGAGCAGCCCAATTCTGGGTGTTGGTTTCCCCACCACAGGGCCTGTGCTCAAATTCAGCCACAAAAACGCAAAGGAAAGCACCAAGATTTCCTTAGATCTCCCATCAGGGTCACACTCAACAGGATCTTAATCTCAACATATTTATTTACTCCAACAACATAATAAACCCTTTTTGCAGATGGGAACCACAGAGGCCAAGGACATAAACTCTGATGTGTCTCTACGTAATGATGACATTAAAACTAGCACTGGGACGTGTTCTTGAATCTAGAGTGACACTGAAATGGGAGATGACAGACCTACAAACTGTATGACTCTGAGCAGTGACTTCCTTGTTTGCATTCTCAGTTTCTTGCCTGTAAAATCAGTGCAATTAAAACACAGGTTTCAGGCTAGAGAGATGGCTCAGTGGTTAAAGGCACTTGCTTGTATAACCTGATTGCCTGGATTTGATTCCCCAGTACCCATGTAAAGCCAGAAGCACAAAATGGTGCATGTGTCTGGAGTTAGTTTGCAGTGGCATGCCCATACTCACTCTCTCTGTCTGCTGCTTTCTCTCTGTCCTTCTTGCAAATAAAAAAATCTTTTAAAAATCATTGTATTTGTTTATGAGAGAGATAGAGAGAGAGAGAGAGAAAGAGAGAGAGAGACACTATGTGTGCACCAGAGCCACTTACTGCTGCAAATGAATTCGAGACACATATACCACCTTGTGCATCCCATCTTTTGTGTGTGTGTTTTAAATTTTGAGGTAGGGTCTCGCTCTAGCTCAGGCTGACCTGGAATTCACTCTGTAGTCTCAGGCTGGCCTCAAACTCACAGTGATCCTCCTACCTCTGCCTCTTGAGTTCTGGGATTAAAAGCATGCACCACCTTGTCCGGTTCCCATCCTTTTAAATTTATTTTATCATTTATTTGAGAGATAGAGAAACAGATAGATAGATAGATAGATAGATAGATAGAGAATGGATCACAGCAGCAATAAATAAATAATATTTAAAAAATAGCCGGGCATGGTGGTGCATGTTTTTAATCCTAGCACTTGGGAGGTAGAGGTAGGAGGAGGTAGGAGGATCATCATGAGTTCAAGGCCACTCTGAGACTATATTTCCAGGTCAGCCTGAGCTAGAGTGAGACCTTACTTCGGAAAACAAAACAAAACAACAACAACAACAACAAAAATTCGGGGCTAGGGAAGATAGCCCAGCAGTTAAAGGTGGTTCCTAGCAAGGCCTGCTGACCCAAGTTCAGTTCCCTAGTACACACATAAAGCCAGACGCAACCCTTCTTTAAAAGGACAATTGCTGGGCTGGAGAGATGGCTTAGTGGCTAAGGCGCCTGCCTGCTAAGCCTAAGAACGCTGGTTCCAATGTCCAGCAGTTCCAATTTCCAGGTCCCACGTTTAGCCAGATGCAAAGTGACGCAAGGGCGCAATGCCGCACTTGCCCACAAGGGGGTGCACGCATCTGGATTTCGTTCATAGCAGCTGAGAGACTGCTGGCGCGCCCATCTCTGTCTTTCTCTCCCTCTGTCTATCTCTGTCTCTCTCTCTCCAAAAATAAATAAAATTAATAATTTAAAAAAAAAGGACAATTGCTGGCTTTACACAGGTACTGGGGAGTTGAATCCCAGGCTGGCAGGCTTTGTAAGCAAACCACTTTAACCACTGAGCCATCTCTGCAGCCTCTCCGGCTCATTGCTGACCCATCCTTGACTGTCAGGGCTCCGAGTCTCTCCTGCAAGGTGATCTGACAAATGTGAAATCTCTTCCTGAAAGACAAGTTTCCTCTGTGGCTGGCATAAGGCTTCAGCTTCCTCCTTATCCCAGCAAGAGATACCTGGGGAAGTTCTGATTCCTTGAGATCCATTGTCTCAATAGTCTGTTTAGACTCTTCATTCCTGCCAGGAGGATACGGAACCGCAGAGGGTCATTACACTTGCCTCTATTAACCAGGGGCGGGGGTGACCTTCACATGGCCATGGCCCCAGCTTGTCATAGCAACGTGATTAGTAAAACTAAGGATGCTTCGAGTTCAGGAGATCCACAGAGAGAGCTGCCTGAAGGCGTGCGCACACACACTCTCTCTCCTGAGGCTCCCAGTTAATTTCTTTTCCTTTGGAAATTCTGTCTTAGCCTTCCACCTTTCCCATGGGGAGGAGTCATTTGCTGGGATGGTTGGTTTGACAATAGGCGTGCTTAAGAGAAGCATCTGCGAATCTTGTTCCTACAGCCCGGAGTTCCTTTTTCTTTAGGCTCCTGGGAGCGCTCTCTTTCCCAAGCCCATGGGATGGTATGGTGGAGAGAGAGAAGAGAAACCTTTGAAGTGGAAGGCTCTTGGACTAATGGCATAATTATACCACAAAATCATTTGCAAAGTAATTATAGACTATTGTTAGCATGTTCTTTTCTTCCCCCCTTTCCTAAGTAATGAGACTTTGCTTAGTGATTATGGGGGGGGGTGTATTCTGTGTGTGCATTTAAAGAAGAGAGAAACACTCTCCTTGCAAACCAATATGTCCCCCTTCCCCTCTCTCTAATACAACTGCAGAAATTAACTCGGAAGTCCCCACAGTCATATCAGCATTGTGTGCCCTGCTTGGACTGTCTCTGGTGTTCAGATTCACTTTTTTGTATATTTTTATTGTTATTTATTAGAGAGAGAGAGAGAGAGAGAGAGAGAGAGAATGGGCACGCCAAGGCCTCTAAACACTGTAAATGAACTCCAGACGCATGTGCCACCATGTGCATCTGGCTTATGTGTGACCTGGAGAATCAAACCGGGGTCCTTTAGGCTTTGCAGGCATGTGCTTTAACTGCTAATCTTAACTCCAGAGCTTTTGATTTAAAAAATTTTTATTTTCATTTATTTATTTATTAGAGAGAGAGAGAGAGAGAGAGAGACAGATTCAAATTGAGAAATAACGGCTGTGGCATTTGTTGAGAGATGCATTTTATTTATTTATTTATTAAATATTTATTTATTTATTTGAGAGAGAGAAATAGGGAGAGAGAGAGAAAGAGAGAGAGAGAGAGAATGGGCGTGCCAGGGCCTCCAGCCACTGCAAACAAACTCCAGATGCATGTACCCCCTTGTGCATCTGGCTAACGTGGGTCCTGGGGTATCGAACTGGGGTCCTTTGGCTTTGCAGGCAAATGCCTTAACTACTAAGCCATCTCTCCAGCCCAAGATGCATTTTCTATAAGGATAGGAGGTCCTACATCATGATGGACCAAGGAGAGAGAGCTTCATGTGCCTGGGATGAACTTCCAAACCAGGCACAGCTGTGAAGGGTGGGATTTATTGAAGCTTACAGATAGAAGGGAAGTTCTATAACGGCAGAAGCTGGCCCATGTTCACAGGTCCATGCAGAGAGAGAAAAGCAACCACCACAGTTACCATCAGCAGGCACACTCCAGGAACTCCAGGCAGAGCTCAGTCACTTTGCATATCTTAGGCCGGAATCCCATCTGCCCCCAAACACACTTTGGGGCTGGACCCTAGGATCCACCCACAGTGACACCTCTTCATCTAAATTATAAGCTTGAATAAAACTCCTTTATCTATTGGGGGACATCTATTCAAACTACTGCAGAACGTTCTAGAACAATTCTCTCCAGCACTTCTGGCCCAAGCTGGGCTTGTTTTCTTCTGTTGCAGCCACACTCCTGGGATGCTCGTGAGATCTATCCTTCCTCATACAGGTCCTCAGAACCTCCTGCTACCCAGCTCATGCTCTGCCCAGCAAGCTAATGGAGACACATATTACAACATTAACTTTTGTTTTTTGTTTTTTACGAGGTAGGGTCTTGCTCTAGCCAGGCTTACCTGGAATTTACTATGTAGTCTCAGGGTGGCCTTGAACTGACAGTGATTCTCCTACCTCTGCCCCCCTGAGTGCTGGGATTAAAGGCGTGCACCACCATGCCCTGCCAATACTAAGTTTTAAGATATCCTATGAGCTCTCTATTGGGGTAACTGAGATATGCAGAAAAACTGTAACAGCCTGGGTGCTGGGATCAAAGGGTGTGGTGGTGCATGCCTTTAATCCCAGCACTCCCGGAGGCACTGCTAAATTCGAGGCCACCTTGAGACTACATAGTGATGACCAGGTCAGTCTGAGCTAGAGCGAGACCCTACCTCAAAAACAAAAACAAAACAAACAAACAAACAAACGAATGAACAACCCCCCAAAAAAAAAAGCAAACAAAAAACCCAAACAAACCAACCTGTGACAGAGCATTTACTTGTCTCCTTTAGCAGGAGGATTATATGCAGAGGAAGTCCCCAGAACTAAATGGGTTTACAGTCCCACTCCCAAGTAGAAAGACACCACAGAGTTCAGGCAGAAGGGAGCATGGAGAAGCTGAGTTAGCTGGAGGTGGGGTGTGGATGGATCCATCCTTGTCCTCTCTGATTCCGATGTCTGGATCCCAGAGGAAACTGGGAATCTTTCATTGGGAATCCTGGCACTGAACCAGTGACAGAAATTATGAATAATTACAGCCTCTGTTCCCCTAGTTTCTAGAAAGGGTGCACCCTTTGGATACTGTGGTAGTTTGAATATATGGCCCCCAATATATTCAGTGTTTTATTAGTTTATAGTTTGCATCTGTAGCCACCTTGCTAGAGGCAATGTCACTGGGCGGTTCTTAAGGAGTGGTGGTGGGTTTGAGATTCTATTGTAAAGATATGCAAAGTGTGCCTAGGGGGAGTTCCTGAAGTGTGCTGTGGCTTTTGGCTGTAGTTTTGCTCTGTGTGCTGTGTGCCTGGTTGGATTTTCTCTCTCTTGCCTGGTCCTGTGAGAACAGGCCACTTCTCCTGCCATTATGGAACTTCCCCTGGATCTGTAAGCTACAATAAATATCCCTTTCTCCATAACTGTGTCTGGTCTGGAATTTCATCTCAGCAAACCTGAAGCTGTTACAGATACCTTTGTCAAAGCCAGGCACACAACCCTCTCACTTCCAAAAGAATAAGAGATAATTTATTCTAGAGCCAAATATGAATGACCACGGCCCAGGGACACAGATTCAGGTGGCCCAAATTTCAATTGTTTCAATGTGGCAACAGTTTCGTGAAGCTTTTAAAGTAACAGAAGATAAGAAGATCATAAACCAAGACACTCCTCAGACACATGGATGTGGCCATCAGGTAGGAGGGTTACAATGAAGTAGGGAAATCTCTGCGGTGGCCTTCAGATGCTGTCTGATGACATTGTCAGCCTTTGGGTTGGTGGAAACGAGGGGTCTGTTCATACACTGCAGGGGGATCATACACAATAACCACAGATGTTAGGTCACACATAGAAGGGTGCAATGAATGACTTTCAAAGGGACTGAAATTAGCCCAAGACAGCTTGACTCTGGTCTGCCACACTTTAATTCTCCATAATCACCAAGTTCAGTCATTTGGCCATGTAGCATTTTTTTTTAATAATCACAGAGGGAGAAAGAGAGAGAGAAAAATGAATTGGCACTCCAGGGCCTCTATCCACTGCAATCGAACTCCAGACGCATGCGTTCCCTTGTGTGCATGTGCATCTGGCTTACATGGGACCTGGGGATTCAAACATGATTTCATGGGCTTCATAGGCAAGTGCCTTAACTGCTAAGCCATCTCCCTATAGGTCCCATGTAGTCTTTTTTTTTTTTTTTTTTGAGGTAGGGTCTCACTCTGGTCCAGGCTGACCTGGAATTCACTATGTACCCTCAGGGTGGCCTCGAACTCACTGTGATCCTCCTACCTCTGCCTCCCAAGTGCTGGGATTAAAGGTGTGCTTCACCACACCCAGCCCAGGTAGCCTTTAAAATTTTTTTTTTCTGCAAGCCCAACTGACTGGTCTTTTTATTTTTTAATTTTTTTTTTTTATAAGAGAGAGTGAGAGCAAGAGTGAGAGCAAGAACGAGAGCAAGCGAGAGGGAGAGAACTGGCATGCTAGGGCCTCCGGCTGCTGCAACAGAACTCCAGATGCATGCTTCACCTTGTATGTCTGGCTTGTGTGGGATCTTGGGAGTTGAACATGTGTCCTTAGGCTTCACAGACAACCATGTAGCATTTTTGACACAGGTATGGCTCCTTTAAATAAATCTTACTCTTTCCCCCTTCCCTTGAACTTCAGTTAACTCCTTGTATGACTGTTCATCTCAGTGACAAAGGAATGGGGGACAAGTTGGGAAGAATTTGGGTAAGATTTGCTTGCCTGAGGCCTCAGACCCAGACTTGTCCTGTGATGATGCTCTTTGGTCTTGCTGAGCCCAGGGGACCTGACTAGGGCAGGAGGGGCAGCCTGGGAATTCCCAGGGACTGACTGTGCCTGAAGGCCGCCTCAGCTACTTGTTCCGAGAGTAAGTTGCTGTCTAGTGTTGGGTCCATCAACATTCCTTCATGGATGGTGGGGCGTGAGGCCCCATCCCTTCCTGAAGAGCAATTGGCAGTTCATGGTCACTGGGGGAAGGGAGGCTGCAATTTTCTTTTTCTTTTTCTTTTGGTTTTTCGAGGTAGGTTGGTCTCCCTCTGGCCCAGGCTGACCTGGAATTCACTATGTAGTCTCAGGGTGGACTCGAACTCATGGTGATATATATTGCTCTCACTCTGTCTTATAAATATATATATATTTGAGAGAGAGAGATTGAGAGGGAGAATGGGCACGCCAGGGTCTATAGCCACTGCAAATGAACTCCAGATGCACGCTCCACCTTGTGCATCTGGCTTACGTGGGTCCTGGGGAATCGAACCAAGGTCCTTTGGCTTTGCAGGCAAATGCCTTAAGTGCTAAGCCATCTCTCCAGCCCCACCTCCACCTCTTAAGTGCTGGAATGACAGCCCTGCAACACCAAACCTGACTTCTCCGTGTTATTTCCTGTGGTGCACCTGTGGTCGCAAAGGTAGTTTCAGTCAAGAATGTTCTCATGAGGCAGCAGAATTCATTGATTTCATGAAATCTCTACTCTGGGCTTTTTTCCCCATGGGTCTCTCTCTCTTTATGTATGTATGTGTGTGTGTTCATGTGTATGAGTGTGGGCATGCATGTGCCACGAGCCTACATGTAGAGCGAGGTCAGGAGACAGCATTTAGGTTCTGGTCCTTGCCTCCCACTGTGCTTCAGGCAGGGTCTCTCCTTCATTGTTTACCACTGTCTCACCCTCCTTTCCCACCATCGGCATGTTGGCATTACAGAAGCCCTCCGTGGTTTCTGGCTTTCCAGTGGGGTCTGAGATTCTATAGTCATGCTCACACAGTGCTTTATTCACTGGATCATCTCCTCAGCCTTTAAATCTCTACGTGTGCATGAGCGTGCATGTGTGTGTGTGTGTGTGTGTGTGTGTGTATATGGTGTATGCAAGTGTATTGCCCTTGAAGTGCCCCCATGTGCTTGCCCGTGGCTGGGTGTGTTTACCTGCCCTGGCTACAGCAGCAAAATATTGGGTCTCTGCTCCGTCGCTCTTCTCCTGATTCTGAGTTGAGCAGGAGTCACTAACTTAACTCTGTTTTGCACAAGCCTGGGAGATGCCCCCCCTGCCCCCTCCCGGTCTTTGCTTCTCTTTGCAAGATGGGGGTTACAGACATGCGTGGCCATGCCCAGCTGTGGGATCTGGAGATTCAAACTAGGGTGGCTTCAGAGTCCTTCGGGCCATCATACTTGCACGGGAAGCACACTTAACCACTGAGCCGTCTCTCCAGGCCAAATCTCCGCTCTCAAAGTTCTCCCTACTGTGCTGCATGACCAAGTACGCACGGAAGTGCAGTGATTGCTTTGGAAGGAAGGAGCTCCTGTGTGGTTGTTGAAGCTGTAAGTGGAACTAGATTTTTTTTTTTTTTTCCCCCACAGAACACGTTTTTAATTGAAAGAACAACTGACAGACAGGCTTCAGCATCCATTTCCTTGGGAATGAACAAAGTGAGCCTGTCACTTCAGATAGAGTGACGCGCAGGCTTTGTGACCAACGGCAACATCCAATCTGACGAGTGGATAATACAATTTTGGGAAACTCGTCGCTGCTACCAAGAGCTGGACAGCTTCCCAGTACTTAACAGCTTTTCTGGTATGATCGCTGGTGATATTAACAAATATGAATATTTAATATCTTATAGTAAGGACTGTCAATATTTAGAAGACCCAGACAACTTGCTGAACTGACATATTCCAAACGTCTAAAGCATGGTATTACTGATCTAGGTTTCAAAAAATATATATGTTTATTTGAGAGAGAGTGATAGAGAGGGAAAAGAGAGAAAAAGAGCACACCAGGCCTCCTGCTGCTGCCAAGGAACTCTATGCGCATGTGCCACTCTGTGCAACTGGCTCCACGTGGGCACTGGGGAATCAAACCATGGTCATCGGGCTTTGTAAGCAAGGGCCTTCAGCCACTGAGCCGTCCAGCTTTTGCTAATGTATCCATTCAAAGTGGATGATGGGCCAGGGGATTTTAATCTATCAGGATGAGAAGTTCAGTCACCACGTTTCAGATTCCTCATTGGGAACTGGGGAGATGGCTCAGTGGTTAAGGAAGGCTTCCTGCTGCACAAGCATAAGGACCTCAGTTCAGTCCCAGCACCCGCTTAAGAAGCCAGGCACGGCCGCGCATGCCTATCATCCCAGTGCTGAAGGGGACAGAGACAGGAGGATAACTGGGGGTTTTCTGGTCAGCCAGTCTAACCGAAAATGGAGAGCTGCAGGTTCAGTGTGGACACTTAACGTCTTCCTCTGGCCTCCGCACATGTGTGTATGGGGTTCACACATGCATGCACCCCGCCACACAGAACCAGATTCCACACTGAGGAATGTGTGCATGGAGGCCAGAGGTTGACGTCAGGTGGCTTCATCAGGTAACTCCACCTTTTTTTTTTTTTTTTTTTCCGAGGTAGGGTCTCACTCTAGCTGACCTGGAATTCACTGTGTAGTCTCAGGGTGGCTTCGAACTCATGGCGGTCCTCCTACCTCTGCCTCCTGAGTGCTGGGATTAAAGGCGTGTGCCACCACACCTGGCCCCACCTTTGTTTTTGAGACAGGGCTTCTTATTGAAACTGGAGCTCACCATTTCATTTAGACTAACTGGCCGTCAACCCCCTGGGGTCATCCTGTCTTCACCTCTCCAGTGGGATTACAGATGCCATCTGGCTTTTTATATGAGTCCTGGGGACCTGAACTGAGAACCTCATGCTTGTGCAGTGAACGTTTTTCCCAGTGAGTTACTTATCTCCCCAGCCCCATAATTGGATTTTTCCCTGTGTATAATGATCCTTGATCAAAGAGAGGCTTTTTTCCAGTATTTGCTTGCCAATAGTGTGGGCATGTGTTCTCTCTTCCCCTCCACAGGCCAGCTGTCTTTTCCCAGAATTCCCTTCATGGCTCTTAGGCTGGTGGAAAATTGATGGGAATGTCCAGCCATTGCTGCGTTTCTGCCGAATATCCAGTGTTCTCCCCCACTCCCCACCCCCACAGTTCAGCGCTTCAAAACGAACAGAATTTCATCTTGCTCCTGTAGTCTGGTCCCCTAGGTCAGAGAAAGCGACTGTGTTTCCAGATCATTGCAATAGCCAATAGTGCTTCCACAGTCCTATGAATCTCTTCTCAGTTTCCTGTCTGTGACATAAATCTGAAGAGACATATCCTACTTTTGGCTGCTGTGTGACTTGGGAAGTTGTTTCTCTGAGGCAGCAAGCACTACAATGGGCATAGCATGAAGGGCCTGGGATGGTGGCGGTGGGTAATAGAGGAGGAAATTTAATCAAGTAGGATTAACTACTTGCTAAAGGAGCCCAGTGGTCAAAGAGAATTGGAAATGTTGGGTTCAACAATGCTAAGTTGGCTTCCTGACAGCAGCAAGTTATTCTGACCTCTTTCGGTCATGAGCAGAATGACTTAGGGCATCTCCAAGTTTTCGGACAAAAACATGACTAGGTTAGGCTGGGAAGATGGCTCAGTTGGTAAAGTGCTTGCCTTGCAAGCCCGAGGATCTGAGTTTGATCAGAACCACATTAAAAAAAAATGATCCTTGGGCTGGAGAGATGGTTTAGCGGTTAAGACACCTGCCTGCTAAGCCTAAGAACCCCGTTCCAATCTCCAGGTCCCACGTTTAGCCAGATGCAAAGTGAGGCAAGGGTGCAATGCTGCACTTGCCCACAAGGGGGCGCACCCATCTGGATTTCATTCACAGCAGCTGAGAGACTGCTGGTGCGCCCATCTCTATCTGTCTCCCTCTCCCTCTCTCTCTGTCTGTCTCTCTCCAAAAAATAAATAAAATAAAAAAAAGGTAAAAAAAATAAATGATCCTTTAAGGGACATAGAGTGACAGACGGGGATGGAGATGGAGAAGTAGAGGGGCTCTGGCTGGCTAAGGGGACAGATCTTAGATGCTACAGAGCACTTGTTGTCTGGACTGGCTGGTGGCTTAGGTTGTCTCTGAACTTGTGCTACGAATGGTTGTGGTGAGTGAGGAGAGACCTATGCCACCTTCCATATTCTTTCCCACAGCGTAGCAATAGACACCTTTCACTTTCTTTTGAGAAAGGCTCTCATGTAGCTGAGGATAGCCTGGAACTTGCTATGTAGCTGAGGATGATCTTGAACTCATGATCTTTTTGCTTTTACTTTCTGAGTGTTGGAATTGCAACAGCTCACTGCCATGACCAGCTTATGTGGTATTGGGGATGGAGCTCAGAGCTTTGTGCATGCCAGGCAGGCACTCTATCAACTGAGCCAGATCCCCTGCTGTGGTAGTTTGAATGGATGTCCTCCAATATATTCAGGGTTTTGTTAAAGTTTGTAATTTAGATGTGCAGCCACCTGGCTGGAGGAGATTTCATTGTGGGTGGATCCTAGGGTCCAGCCCCAAGGTGAGGGAGTGGATTTGGAATTCCAGTCTAATGATATGCAAAGTGCCCCAGCTCAGCCTGGAGTTTCTTAGTGGGCTTGTTTTTGGTGCTGGTGTGGCTTGTGGCTTTTTCTCTCTCTGCTTGGACCTGTGAAAGTGGGACAGTTTCTTCTGCCATTATGGAACTTCTCCTGGATCTGTAAGCTTCAAATAAACCCTTTCTTCTTCCCATAAACTGTGTCTAGTCTGGAGGTGCATCCCAGCAGCAAGAGGCTGTCTATTACACTTACCCTTGTGCTATGGAAATCTAACTGGGAAGTGATAGATGCTGGAGAGAGAAAGAGAGAGGGAAGGAGGAAGGGAGGGAGGGTGGGGAGAGAGAGAGAGAGAGAGCTGGTTCTTTGACAGGTGAAAGATAATTGCCATTTTACAATTAAAGCTTCATTAGGAGGGTCACAGTGCCATATCAAGACAGCAGGATGGGGTCTGGAAGGGGGGAGGTGAGGAGAGAAGATTGACTCTGGCAATCCAATGACAAAGGGAGCTTCTTCTTCTTCTTTTTTTTTTTTGGAGACCCTGAAGGGACAAATGTATCTTTTTGCATTATTTAAATTTACCCTTATGTTACTTTTGCATCTGTGGGACCTAAATGTTCTTAGCAGGCAGGGACCTGGAGATTGGAACTGAGGTTCTTAGGCTTAGCAGGCAGGCACCTTAGCCGCTAAGCCATCTCTCCAGCCTGGGAGCTTCTTTTTAAATGTTTTTATTTTTATAGTTTTACTTTTTATTTGCACAAAGAGAGAAGGGAGGGAATGGGTGTTCCAGGGTCTCTTGCATACTATAAATGAGCTCCAGACGCATGTGCCATTTTGTGCATCTGGCTTTACATGGGTACTGGTGAATGGAACCCAAGCCATCAGGTTTTGCAAGCAAGTGTCTTTGACCACTGAGCCATCTCCCTGGCCCCAAAAGCTTCTTGCTTTTATGAGTTTCTGGGCATAGATTATGAGAAGTCACAGAGGCAATGGGGAGAAGGAGGCCTCTGGCCCATCAAGGTCTCTAAGGGGAAGGGGCTCTTCTGCTCCTGATCCTGGCAGTGGTGAGGCATGCAAGGACCTGGAGTAAAGTTATAGTTTCACAATCAGCTCAGGCAGGATGATCTGGAACAAGAAGTGTTTTATTAGGTTTCAATAATCCACTGAGTAGGTCTTTTCCATTTGGAACCCAAGAGCTGAAGGCCTTCATTCTGATGTCATCTGAATTATGTCTCCAGCCCAGGACTGTATAATCATTGGATTTCTCATGTAGATATATGATGGCCATTTGTTAATGGTGAGATTTATGGCAATAAAATTTATCTGTTCCAGTGTCCTTTTTGAATAAGGCGAAGGAGATTGCATAACTCTAGTTTTATGCACTTCCCACGACATGATTTCAGTTAGAGTACAGAGGCTGGTGCTCACAATGGGTTGAAAAGGTGCTTGTTTAACCTTCTTCTACATCCGAGGGGCACTACCCTAGAAGTGAGACCTTTTCCTGGCTGAAATCCCCTGAGAACACTCAAATGGTGGCAAGAAGGTTCAACTAAAAGCATGCTCTCTAGGGCTGGAGAGATGGTTTAGCAGTTAAGGCACATGCCTGTGAAGCCAGGAATGAGCTGGGCTCTGGCAGGACCTCTGTTCACTGCAAAACTCTCCAGGTCCCAGGAAGGTTCGTAGCTGGGGACTGAGCCAATCCCACTCATTCGAAGCACATGGTGGGGCATTCATCTGGAGTTTGTTTGCAGTGGCTGGAGGCCCTGGTGTGCCCATTCTCATGCTCTCTCTCTCTCTCTCTAATAAATAAATAAATAAATAAAAATAAAAGCGTACACTCTAAGGGGACGACAGGACATCAAGCTCACTCTGGCTTCCTGTTTTGCAATGTGACCTCTCCATGTGCTCACAAAGGACTTGGAGCCTTCATCAGAACCAATGCCATGCCATTTGGTCTTTAGTCTCTGAAACTGACCTAAGCAAACTTTTTTCCTTTCAAAGTTACCCTGCCTCAGGTACATTGCTATAGTAATATAAAAATGGACTAATATAGGGAATTTTTTTCTCCCTTATTGCCTGCAACAACCAGCAGACATTGTAGAAGGCAACAGAGATCTTTTTGCTTTTTTCAAGTCCCAGTATTGTCTCCTTTAAGAAGGATAAATAGATGGAGAGTAGAAAACTGCAAAATAGCAACCTGCTTCCAACTTCCACTTTGGATCTCAGCATTTAGAAGTTTATGATCACTGAGCGCCCCTAAGGAAGCTGACAAGCTTGAATTGGCAAACCTTCATGTATGGGTGATGCAGAGCGCCTCCTGGCCCTGCTCGCATTACACGTACCTGTACCCACAGCGGGTTGCCATCAAGGAGGCTCCCAAGACAGCCTCCCTCGTCTGTGCAGAACCAAGCCTGCAGAGACTGTCATCCGGTTTGACAAAGTGACAAGACAGGGCTGTCAATCTCCGAGAAGAGAGAAGAGCTGCTGAGACTGCCAAGCTGGAAGGGTCACCGTGAAACGGATCGTTAATATGCTCAGCAGCTGACAACGAAGGGAGCTCTCTGTGGATTGAAAATACACACAGTTGTCACCTCAACTGGCTGGAAAAATATATAAAGGCGACTGGCACATGGGTGTATGTCACACCCCCACAGGGAGGGTGGATGACAGGCCATGAAAATGCTTTTGCTGAATCTTTCTTCTGTCAATAACGCGGTGGTCAATGTTGTCACCACTCAATGTCACCTCTGGCTCCCTGGTCTTGTGACAAGTGACCTAAGTCACCCTGAAGTCATAGACATATGCAATGTGAAAACTAAGGAAACCTTAAAACACTCTTTAACCCAATTTCTTAAACAGAAAGTAACGCTCAAGTCGGCTGTAGTGGCCCACTCAGGAGGCTGAAGTAGGAGGATCACCATGTGTAAGAGGCCATCCTGAAGTACAGAGTGAGTTCCAGGTCAGCCTGGGCTAGAGTGAGACCCTGCCTCAAAAACAAACAAACAAACAAACAAACAAACAAACAAACAAACAAACCCAAAAGCAACTTTCAGGTTAGAGTGATGGCTTTGTTGATAAGCATGAGGACCCGAGCTCAGGTATTAATATCAAAAAGCTAGGTGTGGGGCTAGATAAATAGCTTAGCAGTTAATGTGCTTGCCTGCAAAGCCTGAGAACTCATGTTTCAAATCTCAAGGTCCCACGTAGCCAGATGCACAGTGGTGCAAGTACGCGATGTCACACATGTGCCACAGGAGGTGCCACAGGAGGTGCACACATCTGCCTCTTTCTGTCTCTTTCTCAAAAAAAAAAAAAAAAACAAAAAGGCCAGGTGTTATTATGCCCACTGAACTGCCATTCAAATACTAATGTCTATGCCCACGTATTAATACTATGTTCACTTTTGGTTAGCAAAACTTCTCTTTTCAGATGGCAGTGACCATTGGGGTGACTCAAATCTCACTGAAGTGCTGAGAAGTGACAGTGGTGGGTTCAGCACTATGTGAGACATCTCTCTCACACGCACCAAAGCTCAGGGTTCATTGTGGAAGAGGTGGTGGAAAGGGCCAAAGGAAGTGAAGGGGGTTTACAATAATGCCTTCCAGGCACGAAGTGGCCATGTTACTCATGACCCTACAGTGGCTGACATTAATTACCAACACAAGTCCTGCATAACAGGAGGAAAAATGATGGCATCAAAATAAAAGACAGAGTATTTGGAAGGAAGAAGGAATTTAGTGGAGGAGGGGTTTGGGAAGGGGAAAAGGGAGGGTTGTGGAAGGGGAGTATGATCATGGTATATTGTTTGTGTTGGTGGAAGTTGTCAGTAAAAAAGTTTTTAAAAGCCAGGGCTAGCTGGGCGTGGTGGCGCACGCCTTTAATCCCAACACTCGGGAGGCAGAGGTAGGAGGATTACTGAGTTCGAGGCCACCCTAAAACTACATAGTGAATTCCAGGTAAGCCTGGGCTAGAGTGGGACCCTACCTCGGAAAATCAGAAAACAACAACAACAACAACAACAACAAAAACCAACCAACCAACCAAACAAACAAAAAAAACAGGGCTGGAGAGATGGCTTAGTGGTTAAGTGTTTGCCTGTGATGCCTAAGGACCCTGGTTCGAGGCTTGATTCCCCAGAACCCATGTAGCCAGATGCACAAGGGGGCACATGCATCTGGAGTTTGTTTGCAGTGGCTGGAGGCCCTGGTGTCCTCATTCTCTATCTGCCTCTTTCTCTGTCTGCCTGTCGCTCTCATAAAAAAAAGAAAAAAGGGCTGGAGAGATGGCTTAGTGGTTAAACGCTTGCCTGTGATGCCTAAGGACCCCGGTTCGAGGCTTGATTCTCCAGGACCCACGTAAGCCAGATGCACAAGGGAGTGCATGCATCTGGAGTTCGTTTGCAGTGGCTGGAGGCCCTGGCGCACCCATTCTCTCTCTCTCTCAACCTGCCTATTTCTGTATATCTCTCTCTCTTTCAAATAAATAAATAAATAATAAAATATAAAAAAAAAAAAAAGAAAAAAAAAAGCCAGGTGTTTCAAGGCCACCCTGAGACTACATAGTAAATTCCAGGTCAGCCTGGGCTAGAGTGAGACCCTACCTCAAAAAACAAACAACAACAAAGACAAGCCAGGTGTGGGGGTGCACAATTGTAGTCCCAGCTCTGGGGAGGTGGAGATAGGCAGATCCCTGGGGCTCACTGGCCAGCCAATCTAAACTATGTGGTGGGTTTCAGGCCAGTGTATGTATGTGGTGTGTGACATGGTGTGTGTATGTGATGTGTGTAGAATGTGTGACATGGCGTGTGTACGTGGTGCGTGTGTAGAATGTGTGACATGGTGTGTGTGTATGGTGTGTGTGTAGAATATGTGAATCCTTTATCGCATTAGGCACTCTTCTCAGGATGCACCATTGCATTATAGACTGTCAGGAGGAAGGTATGAGTCAGGAGATTAAAGCAGCCCTACATAGAGTGGACATTTGGCTCCCTATTTCCAATGAGAATCTTGGCCTTTGAACATTTCCAGAAGGTTCTTCCTGTTTTCTAAGAGGGCCAATAACCCTTACAGCAGAACATCTGGAGACTGGTGGTATAACATAATGTGGACAGCCCCATCCTGGAGCAGAGGTTGTCTTGGTGACTTACAGCATGCTTGCCCTTGTAGTCATGGTAACAAGAGGAGCAGAACAATACAGTGACACCTAGGTTTACAGCAACGGTAACGGAGCTGCTAAGAATCCTTAGGTAGCTGCGGATGTGGCTCGGTGGGTAGAGTGCTCGCCAAACATGCACGAAGCCCTGGATTGAATCCTCAGCGCTGTCTAAACTGGATGTGGTGGTGCCTGCCTGTAATCTCAGGATTTGGGAGGTCGAAGCAGGAGGATCAGAGGTTCAGGGACATTCTCAGCTACGTAGTGAACTCAAGGCCAGCCTGGGATACATGGGACTTTGTCTTAAAAACAAAACAGCACAGGGCCTGGGGAGATGGCTTAGCAGGTAAGAGCGCTTGCTGCACGGGTGTAAGGACCTGACTGAGAGGGTCTGAGTTTGAGTCCCTGGAACCCAGGTAAAAAGCTGAGCATGGCCATGCATACCTGTAACCCCAGTCCAGTGTGGGGGGCAGAGCCAGGAGAAGCACTGGGGCCCTCTAGTCAGCTAGTCTGACCAAAAATCAAAACAAAACAAAACAAAACAAAACAAAGACCACTCCAGCCTGAATGAGGGACTCTATCTCAAGGAAACCATGTGGAAACAGTGACAGAGTGGGACACTGGGATTCATTCTCCTTTGGCCTCTGCACACGTGTTCATGGGAAGTGTGCATGTGCACACACACCACACTGCACACACACTCATACCACACACACACACACACACACACACACACACACACATACACACATGCTCCAAAAAAAAAAAAAAATCAACCGGGGCTGGGGAGATGGCTCACTGTTTAAGGCACCTGCTTTCAAAGCTGGCTGGCCCAGGTTCGATTCCCCAGTACCCACGTAAAGCCAGATACACAAAGTGGTGCACACACCTGAAGTTCATTTGCAGTGGCAAGAGGCGCTGGCTCACCCACACTCTTTCTCTCTCTCTTTTCACAGATAGAGAAATAAAAAATAGTATATGTATTTAAAAACCCAACCAAACACAAACACTCCATGGTAGGATAAGTCAGCGTGTGTGTGTGTGTGTGTGTGTGTGTGTGTGCACGCGCATGTGCGTGAGCTCCCGATCCTCTCCTGGGATTCCTGGCATTATGCTGTCTCACCCCACCATCTGCAGCTGTTCCAAGGTGTTAAGAGTATTTAGAACCCAATTCTCAGGCTCAGGGAAATTCATAGAAGAAGGGACAGAAAGATTGTTAGAGCCATGAGTTAGGTCATTATGCACAGAGTCATTGCCTCTCCCACATAACTGATGGCTACCACCATAAGGCAAGACCCATGTTACCCATGGGGAAGGACAGGGAGAAGGCTAACGATGGTATAATCATGGCTGTATATATACTATATACATAACTAATAAAAAACAGATAAAAAAGAGTATTTAGAAGGTGGGAGAGAAACTGAAGACTGTAATCTGCACTGCAGCTTCCCTGAAGTCATCCCTCACCCAGGGTTCTGTACGAAATCCCAGTGAACTCACTGGTCCACCAAACTAGACTTGCATGGAATCATTTCTTTGGTCCATTGCCGACTCCCTGTGTGGGGTGAGTAGACAGTCATTCACATTGCTCTAGGAAAAGTGATGCAAGAAGGCTGCTTCCAAATGTCCTTGCAGCCCGGTGGTTATTTTTCTTCCCTAACTAGTAGCAGGTGCTTGGCTGTGTCCATTAAAAGCCATTTCATGTTCCCCTGACAAACGAGTTTTTTATTTAGTGGTGTGGGATCAATAATGCGGTATCTCATGCGAACTATTAAAATGGAAAATGTCTGCTGGGCTGACAATTGTATTATCGATATGTACCGAGCAGTGAATTATGTGAGACAAAATGGAGCAGTCGGGCTTATAAAAGGCTTATCGGGGGCATGTCTGGCTTGGTTACAGCAGCAGCCAGAGTGTCACAGGGCATTTGGAAAAGCACTCCACGGAGCCAGGGCATCTTTCCATCTCAAGTGGGAACATGGCTGCCAGGCTGCCATAGTTCTTCAGAGTTGTGAGGTCTGCTGTTTTTCCTTGTGTATGTGTGTGTGGAGTGCATGCATGTGCTAGGCCAGAGCGTGTGCACAGAGTGTGTGTGGTGTGTGTGCATGTGGGGGCCAGAGTGTGTGGTGCATGTGTGTGTGGTGTGTGTGCATGTGCTAGGACAGAGTGTGTGGTGTATGTGTGTGTGGTGTGTGTGCATGTGCTAGGACAGAGTGTGTGGTGTGTGTGTGGTGTGTGTGCATGTGCTAGGCCAGAGTGTGTGGTGTGTGTGTGTGTGGTGTGTGTGCATGTGCTAGGCCAGAGTGTGTGGTGTGTGTGTGTGTGGTACATGTGCATGTGGAGGCCAGAAGTGTGTGGTGTATGTGTGTGTGTGTGTGTGCATGTGCTAGGACAGAGTGTGTGGTGTG